>OX451346.1:28296235-28781394 GCA_949629155.1 Myopa testacea | reverse complement strand
CGGTCATTAAGCGCCACCATGTATAACAGCTCATATACAAAAATTGTCCACTAAATAATAATAATTTTCACAAAGCTTACAAAGATGTCCACGACAGTAACAATTTGGTTGAACTATTTAAACAATCGACGACGTGTACAAAGGTAAATAATACAACTATTTTGTTATATGCATGATGCATAAGTATTATTTTTTTATTGTTTTCTGTGTTCATCTGAGCTAGAGTTCCATTCGAGGAGACTGAGATGACTCCTGAGGATCACGATGACGCCGTCCCAGGCATTTTACATGAAGTTTTACCTGTAGCGAGGAGGCAACGACAGAGAATTGCAGAAAGATTCAACTAAATAATTTAATTCATTATGATCATTGAATTGTAAAATATTCAAATCATTTGTAATAAAGCTCCGAACAGTAAAAGATTGTTTTTTTAATATATATATATAATTATTAAATTAGTTAAATTAATTAAATTAAATTATTCATCTAACATTAAAAATATTAAGTATTAAATTAATTATTCATAAAATGTGGTGAATTCTTGGATTTCACTTGCGAGCTTTCACCTGCAAGATTTATCAATTTTTTCACCGAGTATTCACTAAGTGAAAAGAATTTTATAATATGATAAATTTTTGACAATTTATATAATTTTTTCACTCAACGCGAATCAGAAACACAGTGATAACGTGATAGAACTTTTCACTTCACCGTATCACAGAACGAGAATTGAAACCCTTGGGCTGATAAAATGACTAGCCCGATATTGTAAATGTTTGCATGCGTTTTCTATGTATTTTTGTTCGTTTATTTTGAATTGATTAGAGTCTGATATTCTTACGTTCAAAATCCCTTGTTGTTGGTTTCTAAAGATTGTTTCTATTAACATTGTCGAAGCTTTATCTGGCGACTGATTATAGTAAGAATTACTATTTATATCTATTTGCATTACATTTCCATGTTAATGTTGGGTTTTGAGTTAATAATTGCCTTTGGTATTTATTAATTTAGATTGAATAATGAAATTTAACTTCTTCAAATGATATTCATTGAGATTTAGCCTTGCCTGTCTGAATGTTGAAATAATGTTGGAGTTCACTATTTCTGTGTATGTACAAATCAATGTTTCTTTTATTGATTCCTAAAAATAATAATAATAAAATAATGGTTAATAACAGGTTTCCCTTAAATTTTAAGTTTAAAGTTATAGGTAGACGTAATAAGTTGTAGGATATTGAAATTTTTCGGTGAGGTCGAATATATGTACATATACATCGTTTCAGACATGGACAGGTATGTAGGTCTAGTACTTCTTATGTGTTTTCTTAAGAACCAATATTTGTGGATTTTTTAAGTATGTATACTATGTATTTCTTTGCTTTTATTAAGAGTTAGTATAATTTTGAGCGATGATGAGTTTTGCGAATATTTTGTTAAGTGATATTGCTAGTGTGTCGATGTTAAAAGTGAATTCAATTTTATGAATCATAATTATGGCATTATATTGATAACAATAACTGGAGTCTCTATTTCTAAAAAGAACCCACAATAGTTTTCTTTTAACTCTATGTAAGTCATCATGTGATATCTTAACGTCTGGGGATATGAGATAACGTCCTGCACCGTAAAAATATCAAGAACTAAATAAACAAGTAGAACAAATTTGAAGATGGGTTCTTAAGATAGGTTTGTCATGATTTTTTTAAATTTTTGGGAGAGCGAAGTGAAAAAAGATCGGTGTATTAAGCGCCCGCCGTGACTGCCAAGAAAAAAAGGTTAAACAGTCATGTTTAGTAAGTAAAAAAGGACAAGGGTTTAACTATAATTCTTCTTAATTATTTTTTTTTTTTCGTTCTCTTGGGAGAAGGTCAATCTGAGTTGTCTAAGTATTTGTGTATATTTCGGAAATGTATCAACAATTTCATATAAATAAGTCGACAATAACAGTTGCTGGTGAAGTACCTATTATATTGCGAATTCGATAATAATGGAATATCAGAACGAGCTCACAGAGGAGGAAATAATATTTTCCAAAAATATGATGATGTTGTCGAATACGACCCCGGACCAGCACCGATAACGGCTCCTTCGTATAAAGCGGGACGTAGCCATGTGGGGCCAAAGCGGTTGACGATAGAGGAATATCGGGCCCGAACTAAATCTAAGTTCCATCACCGCCAAAAGTGGAGCCACAGAAGAAAAAGAGACGTGGTGGTAAAGCTGTAAGAAGGCGAGAGGAGCTGGCTGTCCTATATAGAGAGTATACTATTGTGATAGCTGAGGAGGAAAAACTTAATATTAAAAAAGGTATAGACATACATATGTAGAAAAAATAAAAATTAATTGTATTATTTAAATATATATATATAGGGTCCGCCAAATAGCATTTTTTTGATAATGCGAGTGTAGTTTTGGCTGTGTGGCACGTAGCGCCGTCCTGTTGAAACCAAATGTTGCCAATATCCTCCTCTTCAACATGGCCCGATAACGATCGCCATTGACTGTAACGGCCACTTCTTGCTCATTTTCGAAGAAAAATGGCCCAATTATGCCTCTGGACCAAAATCCGCACCAAACAGTGTCTCGTTTTGGGTGCACCGGCTTTTCAATGTATGCGTGTATGGTTTTCTGTACCCCAAATGCGACAATTTTGCTTGTTTACATACCCACCAAGATCAAAATAAGCTTTTCTGAAAAGATGAAATTTTTGGCAAAATCGGCATCGGATTTTCAAAGTAATGTCGCAATATTTCCCAGCGTTGTTCAAGCGTATACACAACCATATTCGTTCAGCGGAAGGATAAAACTAATTACCTGTCAAATCAGACATGAGCTAAGTGATACCATTCACGAAATAAGCACTAGTTGAAAAAAAAAACGTTAGATAGCGGACCCTATATATCATAAATAATTAATAAATAAATAAATATATCTATAAATAAATAAATAAATCTATAAATAAATAAATAAATCTATAAATAAATAAATAAATCTATAAATAAATAAATAAATCTATAAATAAATAAATAAATCTATAAAGTTTAAATAAATCTTTTTATTTGTACTTATTCTTTTTTTGGAAAAATTAAAATACGAAAATATCAGAAAATAACCAGGAACAAAAAATACATAACACCAACAACAACACAACATTCCCCAACACAACATTGGGTGAACAAATTACCACAATGAATCGTCCAGTAAAAATGTATAAAATATATAATATAAAAAGACGTAAAAGATATAAAAGTATGTTACGCTTGTTTCTACCCTATTTATTGTTAAAACCAGAAAACCAGAAAGAGTGTTAACTTCGGTCTGGCCGAAGTTCATATACCCTACACACGTTTACTTAAAAATTAGGCGTGGCAATGGTCTAATTTTTTTCCTTTTTCCCAAATAGCATGTGATGACAGAAAATATTCGTGCCAAATTTGATGAAGATATCTCTATTCGTGCTCCTGTAATCGAGTTTTGATTAATTAGTGGGCGGACCACGCCCATTTGTGGTAGTCTGTCAGAGACAGTGGACTGCTCGACAAAATTTCAACTGCAAATTTGTTCTACAAGCTGGGAAATTGAGCTATACGCATTAATGAATTTATATTTACCATGAAAAGTAAGCGTGGTAATGGTCCGATTTTGCCCATTTTCAATACCGATGAGTTTCTAATGATAGACAATATTTGTGCCAAGTTTGAGGAAGATATCTCTATTTGTTCTCTTGTAATCGTGATTTCCACAGACAGACAGACGGACGGACATGGCTAAATCGACTCAGGAGGTCACGCTGATCAAGAATATACAGTACCGCTCATAAGTATTCGAACGATTCATATATGTGCAATTTAGACCGATTTAAAAAAAAAGGAACGCAATTTAATCGAGTTTTGGCACACACTTGTATGCCTTACGATATATTTATTTAAAAAAATTACAATAACAACAAATAACACAAAAAATGTGGTCCGTATACACTTACATCTATATAACCGCCTTTTGCCTTAATAACTGCCTTACATAATCTCGCTAATTTTACTAAAGTTTCAGGCCTGATCTCGCCCCAAGATTGAAATAATTCTTCCAGAGGTCTTCCTTAATTGTAGGATTTAGAGCTTTAGCCTTTCTGTCCAGCTCGTTCCACAAAAGTTCAATGAGAGATAAATCCGGTGATTGTGGTGGCCACACTATGCGTTTCAAGATATTCTTGCCTTCCAGATTTTGTAAAAATGATCTGCACAAACGTGAAGAGTACTTCGGATCATTATCTTCTTGAAAAGTGAATCCTTCACCTATAATTCTAATTCCTGAAGGCACAGCATGTTCTTCTAGTATCCTTCTTTGTTTAGTTTTTTTATGATTGTGACAAGGTCGCCGGTGGATCCTGCGCCGAAACATCCCCAAATCATCGTGTTTCCTCCTCCATGTTTAACTGTAGGCACGATACAGCCATCAGACATCCGCTCTCCGATATGTCGACGAACAAACACACGCCTGTTGAACCCGAAGATTTCAAACTTGGACTCATCAGTCCAAAGCACATTTTTCCATTGCTCCAACGTCCAATCTTTGTGTGTCTTTGCCCATTCCAATCGCTTTTTCTTATTTGCAGACCGAAGTTAAGGCTTCCTCGCTGCTATTATTCCTGACAAGCCAGCTTCCTTCAGACGTCTTTTTACTGTGGAAACAGATATGGGATTTGGGCGGTTGCAGTTTATCTGGCTGGTGATATCTGGGGCCGTTAGACGTCTGTTCTGTTTGCTCTGGACTACAATGAACTTATCATCTCCTGCAGTCGTCTTTCTCTTTCTGCCGGAACGATTTCTGTTGGCAACACTGCCGATATCTTACTGTTTTTTAACAATGGCCCAAGCAGAACTCTTCGATATCTTTAAACGAGCAGCAATCTGCTGGTAGGAATAGCCTTCTTCGCGAAGAGTACAAACCACAGAACGTTTCTCAATTGACATTTCTTGACTTTTCAGGACGATATGCAAATTACAATTAATGTCCGAGAGAATTCAGTCCTGGTATTTAAAGGAATTGGGTACGGATTCAGGTAACTAAAAAAACAAGACCATAAAAACCGTGTGCAAATCGCCAATATTGACAGGTAGTCATTAAAAGATTGTTGATGAAATTTTCTATAAAGTCGATTTCGGACAATATGCACCTGTGCCACAACAAAAAAGGGTTAGGGTTTTTAGGTTTCTCCCAAAAAACCACAGAGACGTCATAAAATCGAATTTAATTTCCAATGAATTCTAATGATTCCGAAAAATTCTGAATTTTAATGTCGTTCGGATACTTATGAGCGGTAGTGTATATACTTTTCTATACCTGTCACGCCTCCTTTAATGCGTTACAAACGGAAGCAGTAAGTGAATATACCCTATTCACTTCGTGTGTAGGGTATAAATATGCTACACTACAAACCTCCCTCTAACTCCATCTTCTTCGATATACCAAACAGCTACCATATGAATTAGCTATGTCGCAAAAGGTGATCAAAGTACCAAAATGAAACATCTCCTAAAATAAATAACAACAACATAGCAAAACTTTTTACTTCTACAATAGCTTCGACTTCCGTCCTACTTTTATTTATTAAATTTTTTAATTTATTTAGATTTTTCATTGCATAACAATAACATTATAGAGTGAAATACAAACCGAAACTAGAGGAAATATGTGGTTATAAGAAAGTAACCTTATAATCATAGCTACATTATAGCTAAATCGACTCAGGAAGTGATGCTGATCAAGAATATATGTACTTTTCTATATCTATCTTCTCTATTACTTTGTGTTACACATTTCGTGACAAAGTGAATATACCCTTAACTTTAAGGTGTAGGGTATAAAAATAATTAGCTATGATTATAAAGTATGTGTGTGTAATTTGCGTAATTTGTATTGTGTAATTTAAAACGTTTAAACACCTTGATTACCGCTAACTCATTACCTTCTCTCGTCGGTGTGGTGATGACGACATCATGCAGGTATGGAAAAACCCTATCGATTCCCGCTAGCATTGCTTCTATTTGGAAAGCTCCGGGTGCTAACTTGATTCCCGGTGCCAAACGATTGAAGGTAGACAAACCCTTGATAGTGTTGATGGTCTACAGCTTTTTCGTTTCGTCATCTACCTCGATTTGGTTGTAAGCGTTATTCAAATCGTCTATCGAGAAATATGTAGGTACATCCGTTGAAATCGGTGAATATTTCGTCTGGAATTGGTAGTGGATACGTTTGTGGCTCTAACTGGTCGTTTAACCCTGTGGCTTTTAAAATATCACCAAATATACGTAGCTTCCCTGTTGCTTTCTTCACAACGACAATGGGTGCCGCCCATGGTGAAAAATTTAAACGTGATAGAATGCCTTCACGTTCCAACCTATTAATCTCGCCCTCTACCTGCTCTCTTGCTGCGTAAGCCACCGGTCGCTTCGGACGGAAAACTGGGACTGCCTGCGGTTTCAGCTTCAAGTTTACCTTAAACGATGAGCTCATCGTTCGCACTTCGTTGCGGAAAACTTCCGAAAATCTTTTACGAATTTCAACCTCGGACATAACTTTGGTGGTCTGCATTTGATTGCAGCTTGTATACAACGTTACCGCGATGTTTAGTAATCGGAACTTCTCCATTAAGTCTAACCCCAAAACATTCAGTGCCGGGTTTTCCGTTACCAGTAACACACACTCTTCCTTGTCGCCATTTATTTCTAGCATCGCCTTAAACTCCCCCTGGATGGGAATAACATTTCCCGATGCGTCTCGTGACGTGTGTCGAGATTTTTGCAATTGTGGTCTTCCCACTTTAATCCACGCTTTCGTTGAAATCACCGATATGTCGGAGCCCGTATCGTGTTGCAGTTCAATTGGGCAATTATTAATCAAAACCATCATTGAGCGTCTGATGAGCGTCTCTTACAGCGATTTGCTTCCACAGCATAAACACTTTTCTTTCTGAGTTAACTCTTGTTCGAGCCTTTCCCAACTTTTTCTTCGCTTTATGCTTTGGTAGTTCGCTCGGCTTTTGAGTTGCCCGTGACACGCAGCATGTGCAGTACCGTTTCTTGTGGCCACTAACCCTATATTGTGTACAGCGACGATTTGTGAATTTGCATTCACGCACGAAGTGCATCTCGCCGCATTGCCAACACGGCCTCCTAGGTAAGTCGGCTTTTTTTATGTGTTTTTTTTTTTCTGTGGTGCCTTCATGGAGTAAGATTCCTTACGCTTTTTTAAACAAATTAATTACCTGTATGTAATGTGCGATTATAACGCAATTATAACGCATTAACGAAATAAACTAAATATCAAAATAAATAAACAAAATAGTCAAACAATAAAAGCATCCTAAAAGTACTCGCTCCAATATCTTTTCTGTTTATTAAAACTAACGGGTAAACGGATTCATGCTCTAGCTAAACCAAGTGTTGGATGCTCGTTTTAATAGAGTGAATAAATAAATAATAAACTCTCTGCTGCAATTCACGCAAGTTAGAAGAGAATACTTGATAAGCTCCGCCGTAATGTTATGGAAATCAAAAGAGACCTCTGTGGCGGGTTGCTTCGAAGAAAATGCAGGCGTCGATATCGATATCGCGTCTCTTAAAGCTGAGTTTAATGCCATTACAACTCTCGGTGTTGCTACTCTTAGGAAACAGATTGAATACCTAAGAACTCAACTGGCCAGACAAAGTAACGCGTGTTGCTTGTGATATTCGGCTAAATGGTGTACTCTATTCTGAAGGTGAAAATCTTCGGAGACGTCTGCGTAAACATCAAGCTACCCAACATTAAAAACATTTTCTGCCTGAATCATAACAGATCTACACATAATGGCAATAGAAATACTACAGTTATAGCAAAATTTGAGACACCATACGAGAGAAACTATGTTCTCAACTTTCGCTAAATTTCGTTGCTAAATTTAGACGATCAAGTAATTGCTTTCTAAGATTAAAAGATGCAGGCTTTCGATCATCCAATCCCATTTCTGTGAATGAAGGCGTAACCAAAGAGAGCATAGTCATCTTACAGTATTACAGCATTGTGTTACAAGAAGCAGCAGCTGCTAACTGCAGCCTTCGCTCGCCGTTGTTTCGTATATGTAAAGTGCAACATCGGGTTTATTGCTACACATGTCGATACGATGCATAAACTGAATGATTTTGTTGGACCGCTCCCTTATGGCAATGTGCTGCACTCTCACAAGAATACCCTACAAAACACCTGCAAACAGAACAGTGAAAGCGACGGAGTGCGAGTAAACGACGAGCAGCTTTTCCGTGAGTCTCTCACATAGTTCTCTTCTGCACAAAACTGAAGATAATTTTTTACATAGTTGTTTGTGTAAGTCCTATCCATGTAACTACTACTTTAACTTTAAGTAATATTCTTTCATGTTTATTCTTCTTAATTTAATGAAAAACATCTGCATACTATAGAAATGAAGAGAATTGTCAGTCACATCATGGCTTTCGCGCGAGTTACATAAGTAACCCAACCCGACTCCATTACAAATACTCGTATCATCTTCTGATACAGTCATTATGTCAATAACCCTCATAACTAATCTTCCCATTGCAACATTAAATTCACCTAAACTCAATAGGGCATTGACCTAACAATGCCAAACATATCAAATGCAGATCTTTCATAAACCAAATGCAAGCTCAATGAACTCATGAGAAACATTGCCAAACTCATGAGAAGCAATCGCAAGCTCAATGAACTCATGACAGCATTGCCAATCTGAAGCAATAATTGAAGGGATTGAAGGGAACAAAGAAAGACAACAAAAACAAAAAAAAAGTATAGAATAAATATCACATTGTAAAAGTATATAAATTACTATCTATTAGTTTTAAGTTTAGTTCGATTTTGTCACTCGAGAAAATAAAATGTCCAAGTTCAAAAACTAAAACATGTTTTTTTTCTCGGTCCACGACGCGAGAAACATAACTCGCGTTACGTAGAAAGGATTTTATGATATCCAATTATCACACTTAGTTATTCTAATACTGTAAATGTTTGTTCTAAAGACAGTAGTTTAAATTAATCCGTATACTCGCTAAGCAGAGAAGTGGTTTCAAGGAATGTCATATAAACGCACAAATCTTTATTAACAAGATTCATAAGTTGAGATATGCTTTAATGGTTCTGGTGTAGACGCTATATGTATAAGCGAGACGTTGTTCCATACAGATGTGCCAGACTCTGTTTAATTTAAATGGATATAAATTATTTCATGCGGACAGAGTACTCGTAGGTCATGCAGATGGAGTGGCAATTTATGTAAGAAAAAACGTTGCTTGTAAGATACTGTGTACGTCTCTATCTGACTGTGTTATCGAATATACATATATTTGTTGTAGTTGCCAACGTCACACAGTGGTCCAACTATGAAATCCATTTGCCAAAAATCGATAACTTTTGAACGGATAGGAACTTTTGAATGCAGTTTGGTTTTTTGAAGTCGTCAGAAAAATTTTGGAACATCTCTGGAAATTGACCTATATGTCGATAGAGGTGTCAAGTTCAGAGCAGTAGGCCATAACATAACATTTAAATTTTCATAAAAAAAGGTGGTTAAAAGCAAATTGTCTCAAATTTGTTTGCTTATCTAATTATTCGTAACGATTGCAGAGCTTCAAAATACACTTATACCTCGCTTTGCGTCGTTTCGTTTTGCGTTTTTTTCGAAGTTGCGTCGCTGCTTAATTAGTACTAATTTTCACTGTGCGTCGTTAGGTTTTCGAGGTTGCGTTGTTTTGGGTTCGAGTCTTTAATTTTTTTCTTGTTTTCTAACAGATGGCTACACTTTTGTTTCTAATTGCGCCATGCCATCAAATTCGGGTATTCCTCTTCTAACTGAAAATCAACGTAATTTTAATACAGTTTTATTTTCACTTTGTTTTGCTAATTTTAGAGTTCAGTTTCAATTATGTAGTGTACATATTGTGCTTTTTGTAACGTTTCAATTAGTGTTTGTGCTTTTTAAAAAAGAGAATAATTAATTTCTATAAATTTTTACGGGTTGTTTCTTATTCCAAAGAGGTAAATATTTTTTCAATTTATTTATTGGCAGAGTTATATTATTTTTGTTTTTTTAATGTTTACTTTGATCGATTTTCTTTTTTTGTTGGGGTGGGAATTACAATGTTTGTGGAAAAATAATTTAAGAAAAAAAACAAGACGAAAAATGAAAAAAATTATAGCGCAACACGCGACTAGAAGCTTCGAATGAGCCTAAGCTGAGTTTTTCAAAGAAAAAGTGCCCCAAAATTGGTATCTATTCTATTTGACATTTTTTAAAAAATTTCCATCCTCTGTATAGTGCTGAATATGACCTTTTACAAAGTATCCGGTTTAACACTCAGGCATGGGCAATAAAACGGCGGAGACCTGAAAATCGTTCTTAATTGCAATTCTCAAAAAAATACCATTTGGTTATTTCTACAAGGCACTACAAACAAACTAGTTCTTGTTTTTTTGCAGTTTTGCCTTTTAGTTTTAATGATACGTCAAGTATCATTACCTTATTACCCCTCATTATGTTACCTGACGAAACAAATTTTTATGATTTTTGCTGTATTTAACCCTTTATGATCATTGTTTGTTGTCTATGACTACCTAGAAAGAAGTTTTTTAGAGTACATATAATAATACAAAACACCATTTAGCAATTTTTAAAGCTGGAATATATAAAAATATTCAATATTTAGAATTTTTCGTTATTATTCAATCAACCATGGAGATTTTCAGTAATAAGGAGCTATCAGATTTATATTTAGTAACAGGACGTTATTATAACAGGATGACACATGCAGGCCGTTATTGACTATATAAAAATAAAACTTGCAATTGATTCGTGCAGCCAGAAAGTTGAAGAAACAATATTTGCTCAAATAAAATCTTTCGTAGCAAATTTGGCTAGACGCTACAAATCTTCTTATTTCAAAAAGACGAAAATGTATCATTTTTCAAAGGATTAGTTGGGCGGACAACTTTGCATCAGTTATTTAGCCAGCAGCGAGGAACGTGGAAGGACCTCTAAAGAGTATGATGAGAAAGATACCAGAGACGCAAAAGAAAGGAAGTTAATGACAGTTTGGGATATGAAATTGTTAAACGTAGCCTAGTACACGTGTTACATTCAGAGCGAAAGTACCATAAATCCGAAATCATTGAGAAAATCCTTAATGCGAGCCCTTTAGGACGAAGAGAATCCTTCAATGCATTGAGACACCAGATCAAGAAAATGTCTTTACCAAGCACTTGGTCGTTGGTCGTTGACCAAGCACCAGTACGATTTGCTTCAAGCACGCTCATTAGAAAATATGTCGAATTTGTATCTCTGCTACAACGATGGAGAGTTCTCTCTAACAGTTAAGAAAGAGTGATATCCCGAAAGTAATAATAATTTCAACATCTGCTAAGGTTCAATTTCAAAGCCTTTCGGATCATACAGAGGATAGAATAATTAAATTAATTAATGAGACGAAATTAACTATAAAACTGCAATTTAACTCTTTACTGCAAATGGGGTTGGGAAGGTGTTCCTCAGGCCAGAAAAGATATAAACAAATCCTAGATGAAAATATCTTAAGGCCCAATTATAATATGCTTAACCGAGCTTACGCCGGCTTAAGCAAACGAGCGATAACACAGAAATTGTATCTTGCGATTATAATGTGCATAACGTCGTTTCGTTAAATTTTCGTTAAATTTATTTTGCTTAAGCAAGGAGCGAAACAGATCGCACATTGCGTACGGAATCAGCTGATTTCAAAAATTGAGAACTAATAAAGTTCAAAACAATAAAGTTCACGTAAGCATATTATAGCCAGTCTTCTGCATTTGACATGCAGTTCGTTCACTTCTGACAGTTGCTTATGCCAGCGTAAGCATATTATAATTGGGCCTTTAGATGCAGGCTTGTTTATGTCATCAATCGTACCTTTGCGACTAAGCAAGTACTTGGAAGATTCGGAACATCGACTAGTTCGGCAAAACTGAATAATATTTGGATGAACCCTACCCCAAGTTCTACAAAATACTGCATACCTATTCGGTTTGAGTTGAAGATGGAAAGCAAGGAAGTTAATGCGATTATAGCTGAACTAGAAGCTCTACAGCTAATACAGGTTGGTCAACAGACCATTCAAGTACGTTATGAATTGGTGCTCACAAGGATGAATGCCAAAGCTGGTCAGGCATTGACAGACACAAAGGCGTCATCGAGTTGTACAATATGCAAACAATCATCAAGCAAAATCATCATTTTTAGAAGAAATTGAAACATATGAATTTGGACTTCGCCATTACATGCAAGTATTCGATTTATGGAACACATACTTAAGATATGCTACAACTTTGACGAAATCATAAGTTGAGCCACGAAAAAGGGAGCATAAAAAAGAAACACGTTCAGATACTTCAGCATACTGCATACGTTCAGATACTTCAGCATACAGCATACCTACCCACAGTTATACATAACAGTAACACGCTGATGTTCGCAGATGATCTAAAAATTTTTCTTTCATTCAAAAATAAAACTGATACGTTATTGCTTCAAAATGATCTGGACAACTTAGTCATATGGTGTAATTTTAACTGTATGAAGCTGAATCTTTCCAAATGCAAGCAAATGAGCTCATATCGTGCGGCCCACATTAATGTCAACTATTCTATTGGAGGCCACTATTTGGATTCTCTTGAGCATATGGATGATCTTGGTATTACTATGCACCAAAAACTCAGATTTCATATACACATCAACCGTATAACTAATAAGGCTTATAGCATTTTGGGATTCATTAAACGGTGGGCTAAGGAATTTATGGAGCCACAAGTAACGCGGATTCTATATACCTCTTTGGTTCGTCCTATATTGGAATACGCCTCACCTGTGTGGTGTCCTAACTACAACTGTTATATCTCTCAAATCGAGTCAGTTCAAAAGCAATTTCTACTCTTTTGCTTACGCAATATCTACCGGAACAATTTGCAGGATTTGCCATCTTATAATTATCGATTGGAACTTGTTAATCTTCCGTCTTTAGCTCATCGGTGAATTATGCTGAATGCAATTTTTGTTCTGAAACTACTTTATGGTCATATTGACAATCCTTATCTTCTGTCTAACATCAATATTAATGTAGCTCGCCGTGTAGCCAGAAGACCTCAGTTTCTACAACTGAGTTTCTGTCGATCAAACTATCTTCAACACGAACCACTTAGGAATGCTTGTGCCGACTTCAACTATGTTAATTGCAACATCACTTTCTCTGATTCAATTCATTTAACAAGAATCAAAATTCTTCAATTCCTAAAAAATCAACAGTAAAATCAACAGTGCAAAATATTCGATCAACAGATCAATTATTTCTAGCCTAATTAAAAAGTTTTTGTAGACTGGTCGCACATCTCCTACTCATTCTGGAGGAAGGCCACGTGAAACTTCGCGATATGAAGACTCCTTAATTAAAAGGACAATCCAAAATGATCCTACAGCATCTTCTAGTCACATACGAAACCGCAAAAGATTTAAAAATTAGCGAAAGAACGATTCGCAGAAGGGCGGTAGAGGCCGGATTATTCAGTCGACGACTAGCAAAAAAACCTTTCATATCGTCAAAAAATAAAAAAGCCACACTTGAATTCGCCAAGGCCCATCTCAACTGGAGTGTCCAAAAATGGAGGACTGTGCTGTTTTCTGACGAATCTAAGTTTAATTTAAGGGATTCAGATGGCATAAGGCGTCTACGCAGACCAAATGGACAACGGTTGAATCCTAAATATTGCAAAGGCACTGTAAAGCATGGAGGCGGCAACATAATGGTCTGGGGTTGTTTCTCTGGGCAAGGGATTGGGCCAATTCATAAGATTGAAGGAATTATGGATCGTTTCATGTATCGTAACATATTAACGTATTATCGTAACATAATAACGCAATTATAACGCATTAACGAAATAAACTAAATATCAAAATAAATAAACAAAATAGTCAAACAATAAAAGCATTCTAAAAGTACTCGCTCCAATATCTTTTCTGTTTATTAAAACTAACGGGTAAACGGATTCATGCTCTAGCTAAACCAAGTCTTGGATGCTCGTTTTAATAGAGTGAATAAATAAATAATAAACTCTCTGCTGCAATTCACGCAAGTTAGAAGAGAATACTTGATAAGCTCCGCCGTAATGTTATGGAAATCAAAAGAGACCTCTGTGGCGGGTTGCCTCGAAGAAAATGCAGGCGTCGATATCGATATCGCGTCTCTTAAAGCTGAGTTTAATGCCATCACAACTCTCGGTGTTGATACTCTTAGGAAACAGGTTGAATACCTAAGAACTCAACTGGCCAGACAAAGTAACGCGTGTTGCTCATGATATTCGGCTAAATGGTGTACTCTATTCTGAACGTGAAAATCTTCGGAGACGTCTGCGTAAACATCAAGCTACCCAACATTAAAAACATTTTCTGCCTGAATCATAACAGATCTACACATAATGGCAATAGAAATACTACAGTTATAGCAAAATTTGAGACACCATACGAGAGAAACTATGTTCTCAACTTTCGCTAAATTTCGTTGCTAAATTTCGACGATCAAGTAATTGCTTTCTAAGATTACAAGATGCAGGCTTTCGATCATCCAATCCCATTTCTGTGAATGAAGGCGTAACCAAAGAGAGCATAGTCATCTTACAGTATTACAGCATTGTGTTACAAGAAGCAGCAGCTGCTAACTGCAGCCTTCGCTCGCCGTTGTTTCGTATATGTAAAGTGCAACATCGGGTTTATTGCTACACATGTCGATACGATGCATAAACTGAATGATTTTGTTGGACCGCTCCCTTATGGCAATGTGCTGCACTCTCACAAGAATACCCTACAAAACACTCGCAACCAGAACAGTGAAATCGACGGAGTGCGAGTAAACGACGAGCAGCTTTTCCGTGAGTCTCTCACATAGTTCTCTTCTGCACAAAACTGAAGATAATTTTTTACCTAGTTGTTTGTGTAAGTCCTATCCATGTAACTACTACTTTAACTTTAAGTAATATTCTTTCATGTTTATTCTTCTTAATTTAATGAAAAACATCTGCATACTATAGAAATGAAGAGAATTGTCAGTCACATCATGGCTTTCGCGCGAGTTACATCAGTAACCCAACCCGACTCCATTACAAATACTCGTATCATCTTCTGATACAGTCATTATGTCAATAACCCTCATAACTAATCTTCCCATTGCAACATTAAATTCATCTAAACTCAATAGGGCATTGACCTAACAATGCCAAACATATCAAATGCAGATCTTTCATAAACCAAATGCAAGCTCAATGAACTCATGAGAAACATTGCCAATCTGAAGCAATCGCAAGCTCAATGAACTCATGACAGCATTGCCAATCTGAAGCAATAATTGCTTCTTCCGAAAGCAGATGAAGGGAACAAAGAAAGACAACAAAAACAAAAAAAAGTATAGAATAAGTATCACATTGTAAAAGTATATAAATTACTATCTATTAGTTTTAAGTTTAGTTCGATTTTGTCACTCGAGAAAATAAAATGTCCAACTTCAAAAACTAAAACATGTTTTTTTTCTCGGTCCACGACGCGAGAAACATAACTCGCGTTACGTAGAAAGGATTTTATGATATCCAATTATCACACTTAGTTATTCTAATACTGTAAATGTTTGTTCTAAAGACAGTAGTTTAAATTAATCCGTATAGTCGCTAAGCAGAGAAGTGGTTTCATGGAATGTCATATAAACGCACAAGTCTTTATTAACAAGATTCATAAGTTGAGATAGGCTTTAATGGTTCTGGTGTAGACGCTATATGTATAAGTGAGACGTTGTTCCATACAGATGTGCCAGACTCTGTTTAATTTAAATGGATATAAATTATTTCATGCGGACAGAGTACTCGTAGGTCATGCAGATGGGGTGGCAATTTATGTAAGAAACAACGTTGCTTGTAAGATACTGTGTACGTCTCTATCTGACTGTGTTATCGAATATACATATATTTGTTGTAGTTGCCAACGTCACACAGTGGTCCAACTATGAAATCCATTTGCCAAAAATCGATAACTTTTGAACGGATAGGAACTTTTGAATGCATTTGGTTTTTTGAAGTCGTCAGAAAAATTTTGGAACATCTCTGGAAATTGACCTATATGTCGATAGAGGTGTCAAGTTCAGAGCAGTAGGCCATAACATAACATTTAAATTTTCATAAAAAAAGGTGGTTAAAAGCAAATTGTCTCAAATTTGTTTGCTTATCTAATTATTCGTAACGATTGCAGAGCTTCAAAATACACCTATACCTCGCTTGGCGTCGTTTCGTTTTGCGTTTTTTTCGAAGTTGCGTCGCTGCTTAATTAGTACTAATTTTCACTGTGCGTCGTTAGGTTTTCGAGGTTGCGTTGTTTTGGGTTCGAGTCTTTAATTTTTTTCTTGTTTCCTAACAGATGGCTACACTTTTGTTTCTAATTGCGCCATGCCATCAAATTCGGGTATTCCTCTTCTAACTGAAAATCAACGTAATTTTAATACAGTTTTATTTTCACTTTGTTTTGCTAATTTTAGAGTTCAGTTTCAATTATGTAGTGTACATATTGTGCTTTTTGTAACGTTTCAATTAGTGTTTGTGCTTTTTAAAAAAGAGAATAATTAATTTCTATAAATTTTTACGGGTTGTTTCTGATTCCAAAGAGGTAAATATTTTTTCAATTTATTTATTGGCAGAGTTATATTATTTTTGTTTTTTTAATGTTTACTTTGATCGATTTTCTTTTTTTGGTGGGGTGGGAATTACAATGTTTGTGGAAAAATAATTTAAGAAAAAAAACAAGACGAAAAATGAAAAAAATTATAGCGCAACACGCGACTAGAAGCTTCGAATGAGCCTAAGCTGAGTTTTTCAAAGAAAAAGTGCCCCAAAATTGGTATCTATTCTATTTGACATTTTTTAAAAAATTTCCATCCTCTGTATAGTGCTGAATATGACCTTTTACAAAGTATCCGGTTTAACACTCAGGCATGGGCAATAAAACGGCTGAGACCTGAAAATCGATCTTAATTGCAATTCTCAAAAAAATACCATTTGGTTATTTCTACAAGGCACTACAAACAAACTAGTTCTTGTTTTTTTGCAGTTTTGCCTTTTAGTTTTAATGATACGTCAAGTATCATTACCTTATTTCCCCTCATTATGTTACCTGACGAAACAAATTTTTATGATTTTTGCTGTATTTAACCCTTTATGATCATTGTTTGTTGTCTATGACTACCTAGAAAGAAGTTTTTTAGAGTATAATAATACAAAACACCATTTAGCAATTTTTAAAGCTGGAATATATAAAAATATTCAATATTTAGAATTTTTCGTTATTATTCAATCAACCATGGAGATATTCAGTAATAAGGAGCTATCAGATTTATATTCAGTAACAGGACGTTATTATAACAGGATGACACATGCAGGACGTTATTGACTATATAAAAATAAAACTTGCAATTGATTCGTGCAGCCAGAAAGTTGAAGAAACAATATTTGCTCAAATAAAATCTTTCGTAGCAAATTTGGCTAGACGCTACAAATCTTCTTATTTCAAAAAGACGAAAATGTATCATTTTTCAAAGGATTAGTTGGGCGGACAACTTTGCATCAGTTATTTAGGCAGCAGCGAGGAACGTGGAAGGACCTCTAAAGAGTATGATGAGAAAGATACCAGAGACGCAAAAGAAAAGAAGTTAATGACAGTTTGGGATATGAAATTGTTAAACGTAGCCTAGTACACGTGTTACATTCAGAGCGAAAGTACCATAAATCCGAAATCATTGAGAAAATCCTTAATGCGAGCCCTTTAGGACGAAGAGAATCCTTCAATGCATTGAGACACCAGATAAAGAAAATGTCTTTACCAAGCACTTGGTCGTTGGTCGTTGACCAAGCACCAGTACGATTTGCTTCAAGCACGCTCATTAGAAAATATGTCGAATTTGTATCTCTGCTACAACGATGGAGAGTTCTCTCTAACAGTTAAGAAAGAGTGATATCCCGAAACTAATAATAATTTCAACATCTGCTAAGGTTCAATTTCAAAGCCTTTCGGATCATACAGAGGATAGAATAATTAAATTAATTAATGAGACGAAATTAACTATAAAACTGCAATTTAATTCTTTACTGCAAATGGGGTTGGGAAGGTGTTCCTCAGGCCAGAAAAGATATAAACAAATCCTAGATGAAAATATCTTAAGGCCCAATTATAATATGCTTAACCGAGCTTACGCCGGCTTAAGCAAACGAGCGATAACACAGAAATTGTATCTTGCGATTATAATGTGCATAACGTCGTTTCGTTAAATTTTCGTTAAATTTATTTTGCTTAAGCAAGGAGCGAAACAGATCGCACATTGCGTACGGAATCAGCTGATTTCAAAAATTGAGAACTAATAAAGTTCAAAACAATAAAGTTCACATAAGCATATTATAGCCAGTCTTCTGCATTTGACATGCAGTTCGTTCACTTCTGACAGTTGCTTATGCCAGCGTAAGCATATTATAATTGGGCCTTTAGATGCAGGCTTGTTTATGTCATCAATCGTACCTTTGCGACTAAGCAAGTACTTGGAAGATTCGGAACATCGACTAGTTCGGCAAAACTGAATAATATTTGGATGAACCCTACCCCAAGTTCTACAAAATACTGCATACCTATTCGGTTTGAGTTGAAGATGGAAAGCAAGGAAGTTAATACGATTATAGCTGAACTAGAAGCTCTACAGCTAATACAGGTTGGTCAACAGACCATTCAAGTACGTTATGAATTGGTGCTCACAAGGATGAATGCCAAAGCTGGTCAGGCATTGACAGACACAAAGGCGTCATCGAGTTGTACAATATGCAAACAATCATCAAGCAAAATCATCATTTTTAGAAGAAATTGAAACATATGAATTTGGACTTCGCCATTACATGCAAGTATTCGATTTATGGAACACATACTTAAGATGTGTGGAAGATGGAAAGCAAGGAAGTTAATACGATTATAGCTGAACTAGAAGCTCTACAGCTAATACAGGTTGGTCAACAGACCATTCAAGTACGTTATGAATTGGTGCTCACAAGGATGAATGCCAAAGCTGGTCAGGCATTGACAGACACAAAGGCGTCATCGAGTTGTACAATATGCAAACAATCATCAAGCAAAATCATCATTTTTAGAAGAAATTGAAACATATGAATTTGGACTTCGCCATTACATGCAAGTATTCGATTTATGGAACACATACTTAAGATATGCTACAACTTTGACGAAATCATAAGTTGAGCCACGAAAAAGGGAGCATAAAAAAGAAACACGTTCAGATACTTCAGCATACTGCATACGTTCAGATACTTCAGCATACAGCATACCTACCCACAGTTATACATAACAGTAACACGCTGATGTTCGCAGATGATCTAAAAATTTTTCTTTCATTCAAAAATAAAACTGATACGTTATTGCTTCAAAATGATCTGGACAACTTAGTCATATGGTGTAATTTTAACTGTATGAAGCTGAATCTTTCCAAATGCAAGCAAATGAGCTTCTATCGTGCGGCCCACATTAATGTCAACTATTCTATTGGAGGCCACTATTTGGATTCTCTTGAGCATATGGATGATCTTGGTATTACTATGGACCAAAAACTCAGATTTCATATACACATCAACCGTATAACTAATAAGGCTTATAGCATTTTGGGATTCATTAAACGGTGGGCTAAGGAATTTATGGAGCCACAAGTAACGCGGATTCTATATACCTCTTTGGTTCGTCCTATATTGGAATACGCCTCACCTGTGTGGTGTCCTAACTACAACTGTTATATCTCTCAAATCGAGTCAGTTCAAAAGCAATTTCTACTCTTTTGCTTACGCAATATCTACCGGAACAATTTGCAGGATTTGCCATCTTATAATTATCGATTAGAACTTGTTAATCTTCCGTCTTTAGCTCATCGGTGAATTATGCTGAATGCAATTTTTGTTCTGAAACTACTTTATGGTCATATTGACAATCCTTATCTTCTGTCTAACATCAATATTAATGTAGCTCGCCGTGTAGCCAGAAGACCTCAGTTTCTACAACTGAGTTTCTGTCGATCAAACTATCTTCAACACGAACCACTTAGGAATGCTTGTGCCGACTTCAACTATGTTAATTGCAACATCACTTTCTCTGATTCAATTCATTTAACAAGAATCAAAATTCTTCAATTCCTAAAAAATCAACAGTAAAATCAACAGTGCAAAATATTCGATCAACAGATCAATTATTTCTAGCCTAATTAAAAAGTTTTTGTAGACTGGTCGCACATCTCCTACTCATTCTGGAGGAAGGCCACGTGAAACTTCGCGATATGAAGACTCCTTAATTAAAAGGACAATCCAAAATGATCCTACAGCATCTTCTAGTCACATACGAAACCGCTTAGATTTAAAAATTAGCGAAAGAACGATTCGCAGAAGGGCGGTAGAGGCCGGATTATTCAGTCGACGACTAGCAAAAAAACCTTTCATATCGTCAAAAAATAAAAAAGCCACACTTGAATTCGCCAAGGCCCATCTCAACTGGAGTGTCCAAAAATGGAGGACTGTGCTGTTTTCTGACGAATCTAAGTTTAATTTAAGGGATTCAGATGGCATAAGGCCTGTACGCAGACCAAATGGACAACGGTTGAATCCTAAATATTGCAAAGGCACTGTAAAGCATGGAGGCGGCAACATAATGGTCTGGGGTTGTTTCTCTGGGCAAGGGATTGGGCCAATTCATAAGATTGAAGGAATTATGGATCGTTTCATGTATCGTAACATATTAACGTATTATCGTAACATAATAACACAATTATAACGCATTAACGAAATAAACTAAATATCAAAATAAATAAACAAAATAGTCTAACAATAATAACTAATCTAACTAACTAGTTATAATCGCTCCAATAACTTTTCTGTTTATTAAAACTAACGGGTAAACGGATTCATGCTCTAGCTAAACCAAGTCTTGGATGCTCGTTTTAATAGAGTGAATAAATAAATAATAAACTCTCTGCTGCAATTCACGCAAGTTAGAAGAGAATACTTGATAAGCTCCGCCGTAATGTTATGGAAATCAAAAGAGACCTCTGTGGCGGGTTGCCTCGAAGAAAATGCATGCGTCGATATCGATATCGCGTCTCTTAAAGCTGAGTTTAATGCCATCACAACTCTCGGTGTTGATACTCTTAGGAAACAGGTTGAATACCTAAGAACTCAACTGGCCAGACAAAGTAACGCGTGTTGCTCATGATATTCGGCTAAATGGTGTACTCTATTCTGAACGTGAAAATCTTCGGAGACGTCTGCGTAAACATCAAGCTACCCAACATTAAAAACATTTTCTGCCTGAATCATAACAGATCTACACATAATGGCAATAGAAATACTACAGTTATAGCAAAATTTGAGACACCATACGAGAGAAACTATGTTCTCAACTTTCGCTAAATTTCGTTGCTAAATTTCGACGATCAAGTAATTGCTTTCTAAGATTACAAGATGCAGGCTTTCGATCATCCAATCCCATTTCTGTGAATGAAGGCGTAACCAAAGAGAGCATAGTCATCTTACAGTATTACAGCATTGTGTTACAAGAAGCAGCAGCTGCTAACTGCAGCCTTCGCTCGCCGTTGTTTCGTATATGTAAAGTGCAACATCGGGTTTATTGCTACACATGTCGATACGATGCATAAACTGAAAGATTTTGTTGGACCGCTCCCTTATGGCAATGTGCTGCACTCTCACAAGAATACCCTACAAAACACCTGCAAACAGAACAGTGAAAGCGACGGAGTGCGAGTAAACGACGAGCAGCTTTTTCCGTGAGTCTCTCACATAGTTCTCTTCTGCACAAAACTGAAGATAATTTTTTACATAGTTGTTTGTGTAAGTCCTATCCATGTAACTACTACTTTAACTTTAAGTAATATTCTTTCATGTTTATTCTTCTTAATTTAATGAAAAACATCTGCATACTATAGAAATGAAGAGAATTGTCAGTCACATCATGGCTTTCGCGCGAGTTACATAAGTATACATAAGTAACCCAACCCGACTCCATTACAAATACTCGTATCATCTTCTGATACAGTCATTATGTCAATAACCCTCATAACTAATCTTCCCATTGCAACATTAAATTCACCTAAACTCAATAGGGCATAGACCTAGCAATGCCAAACATATCAAATGCAGATCTTTCATAAACCAAATGCAAGCTCAATGAACTCATGAGAAACATTGCCAATCTGAAGCAATCGCAAGCTCAATGAACTCATGACAGCATTGCCAATCTGAAGCAATAATTGCTTCTTCCGAAAGCAGATGAAGGGAACAAAGAAAGACAACAAAAACAAAAAAAAAGTATAGAATAAGTATCACATTGTAAAAGTATATAAATTACTATCTATTAGTTTTAAGTTTAGTTCGATTTTGTCACTCGAGAAAATAAAATGTCCAAGTTCAAAAACTAAAACATGTTTTTTTTCTCGGTCCACAACGCGAGAAACATAACTCGCGTTACGTAGAAAGGATTTTATGATATCCAATTATCACACTTAGTTATTCTAATACTGTAAATGTTTGTTCTAAAGACAGTAGTTTAAATTAATCCGTATACTCGCTAAGTGGTTTCATGGAATGTCATATAAACGCACAAATCTTTATTAACAAGATTCATAAGTTGAGATATGCTTTAATGGTTCTGGTGTAGACGCTATATGTATAAGCGAGACGTTGTTCCATACAGATGTGCCAGACTCTGTTTAATTTAAATGGATATAAATTATTTCATGCGGACAGAGTACTCGTAGGTCATGCAGATGGAGTGGCAATTTATGTAAGAAACAACGTTGCTTGTAAGATACTGTGTACGTCTCTATCTGACTGTGTTATCGAATATACATATATTTGTTGTAGTTGCCAACGCCACACAGTGGTCCAACTATGAAATCCATTTGCCAAAAATCGATAACTTTTGAACGGATAGGAACTTTTGAATGCAGTTTGGTTTTTTGAAGCCGTCAGAAAAATTTTGGAACATCTCTGGAAATTGACCTATATGTCGATAGAGGTGTCAAGTTCAGAGCAGTAGGCCATAACATAACATTTAAATTTTCATAAAAAAAGGTGGTTAAAAGCAAATTGTCTCAAATTTGTTTGCTTATCTAATTATTCGTAACGATTGCAGAGCTTCAAAATACACCTATACCTCGCTTTGCGTCGTTTCGTTTTGCGTTTTTTTCGAAGTTGCGTCGCTGCTTAATTAGTACTAATTTGCACTGTGCGTCGTTAGGTTTTCGAGGTTGCGTTGTTTTGGGTTCGAGTATTTAATTTTTTTCTTGTTTTCTAACAGATGGCTACACTTTTGTTTCTAATTGCGCCATGCCATCAAATTCGGGTATTCCTCTTCTAACTGAAAATCAACGTAATTTTAATACAGTTTTATTTTCACTTTGTTTTGCTAATTTTAGAGTTCAGTTTCAATTATGTAGTGTACATATTGTGCTTTTTGTAACGTTTCAATTAGTGTTTGTGCTTTTTAAAAAAGAGAATAATTAATTTCTATAAATTTTTACGGGTTGTTTCTGATTCCAAAGAGGTAAATATTTTTTCAATTTAGTTATTGGCAGAGTTATATTATTTTTGTTTTTTAATGTTTACTTTGATCGATTTTCTTTTTTTGGTGGGGTGGGAATTACAATGTTTGTGGAAAAATAATTTTTTAAAAAAAAACAAGACGAAAAATGAAAAAAATTATAGCGCAACACGCGACTAGAAGCTTCGAATGAGCCTAAGCTGAGTTTTTCAAAGAAAAAGTGCCCCAAAATTGGTATCTATTCTATTTGACATTTTTTAAAAAATTTCCATCCTCTGTATAGTGCTGAATATGATCCGGTTTAACACTCAGGCATGGGCAATAAAACGGCTGAGACCTGAAAATCGTTCTTAATTGCAATTCTCAAAAAAATACCATTTGGTTATTTCTACAAGGCACTACAAACAAACTAGTTCTTGTTTTTTTGCAGTTTTGCCTTTTAGTTTTAATGATACGTCAAGTATCATTACCTTATTACCCCTCATTATGTTACCTGACGAAACAAATTTTTATGATTTTTGCTGTATTTAACCCTTTATGATCATTGTTTGTTGTCTATGACTACCTAGAAAGAAGTTTTTTAGAGTATAATAATACAAAACACCATTTAGCAATTTTTAAAGCTGGAATATATAAAAATATTCAATATTTAGAATTTTTCGTTATTATTCAATCAACCATGGAGATTTTCAGTAATAAGGAGCTATCAGATTTATATTTAGTAACAGGACGTTATTATAACAGGATGACACATGCAGGCCGTTATTGACTATATAAAAATAAAACTTGCAATTGATTCGTGCAGCCAGAAAGTTGAAGAAACAATATTTGCTCAAATAAAATCTTTCGTAGCAAATTTGGCTAGACGCTACAAATCTTCTTATTTCAAAAAGACGAAAATGTATCATTTTTCAAAGGATTAGTTGGGCGGACAACTTTGCATCAGTTATTTAGCCAGCAGCGAGGAACGTGGAAGGACCTCTAAAGAGTATGATGAGAAAGATACCAGAGACGCAAAAGAAAGGAAGTTAATGACAGTTTGGGATATGAAATTGTTAAACGTAGCCTAGTACACGTGTTACATTCAGAGCGAAAGTACCATAAATCCGAAATCATTGAGAAAATCCTTAATGCGAGCCCTTTAGGACGAAGAGAATCCTTCAATGCATTGAGACACCAGATCAAGAAAATGTCTTTACCAAGCACTTGGTCGTTGGTCGTTGACCAAGCACCAGTACGATTTGCTTCAAGCACGCTCATTAGAAAATATGTCGAATTTGTATCTCTGCTACAACGATGGAGAGTTCTCTCTAACAGTTAAGAAAGAGTGATATCCCGAAAGTAATAATAATTTCAACATCTGCTAAGGTTCAATTTCAAAGCCTTTCGGATCATACAGAGGATAGAATAATTAAATTAATTAATGAGACGAAATTAACTATAAAACTGCAATTTAACTCTTTACTGCAAATGGGGTTGGGAAGGTGTTCCTCAGGCCAGAAAAGATATAAACAAATCCTAGATGAAAATATCTTAAGGCCCAATTATAATATGCTTAACCGAGCTTACGCCGGCTTAAGCAAACGAGCGATAACACAGAAATTGTATCTTGCGATTATAATGTGCATAACGTCGTTTCGTTAAATTTTCGTTAAATTTATTTTGCTTAAGCAAGGAGCGAAACAGATCGCACATTGCGTACGGAATCAGCTGATTTCAAAAATTGAGAACTAATAAAGTTCAAAACAATAAAGTTCACGTAAGCATCTTATAGCCAGTCTTCTGCATTTGACATGCAGTTCGTTCACTTCTGACAGTTGCTTATGCCAGCGTAAGCATATTATAATTGGGCCTTTAGATGCAGGCTTGTTTATGTCATCAATCGTACCTTTGCGACTAAGCAAGTACTTGGAAGATTCGGAACATCGACTAGTTCGGCAAAACTGAATAATATTTGGATGAACCCTACCCCAAGTTCTACAAAATACTGCATACCTATTCGGTTTGAGTTGAAGATGGAAAGCAAGGAAGTTAATGCGATTATAGCTGAACTAGAAGCTCTACAGCTAATACAGGTTGGTCAACAGACCATTCAAGTACGTTATGGATTGGTGCTCACAAGGATGAATGCCAAAGCTGGTCAGGCATTGACAGACACAAAGGCGAGTTGTACAATATGCAAACAATCATCAAGCAAAATCATAATTTTTAGAAGAAATTGAAACATATGAATTTGGACTTCGCCATTACATGCAAGTATCGATTTATGGAACACATACTTAAGATATGCTACAACTTTGACGAAATCATAAGTTGAGCCACGAAAAAGGGAGCATAAAAAAGAAACACGTTCAGATACTTCAGCATACTGCATACGTTCAGATACTTCAGCATACAGCATACCTACCCACAGTTATACATAACAGTAACACGCTGATGTTCGCAGATGATCTAAAAATTTTTCTTTCATTCAAAAATAAAACTGATACGTTATTGCTTCAAAATGATCTGGACAACTTAGTCATATGGTGTAATTTTAACTGTATGAAGCTGAATCTTTCCAAATGCAAGCAAATGAGCTTCTATCGTGCGGCCCACATTAATGTCAACTATTCTATTGGAGGCCACTATTTGGATTCTCTTGAGCATATGGATGATCTTGGTATTACTATGCACCAAAAACTCAGATTTCATATACACATCAACCGTATAACTAATAAGGCTTATAGCATTTTGGGATTCATTAAACGGTGGGCTAAGGAATTTATGGAGCCACAAGTAACGCGGATTCTATATACCTCTTTGGTTCGTCCTATATTGGAATACGCCTCACCTGTGTGGTGTCCTAACTACAACTGTTATATCTCTCAAATCGAGTCAGTTCAAAAGCAATTTCTACTCTTTTGCTTACGCAATATCTACCGGAACAATTTGCAGGATTTGCCATCTTATAATTATCGATTGGAACTTGTTAATCTTCCGTCTTTAGCTCATCGGTGAATTATGCTGAATGCAATTTTTGTTCTGAAACTACTTTATGGTCATATTGACAATCCTTATCTTCTGTCTAACATCAATATTAATGTAGCTCGCCGTGTAGCCAGAAGACCTCAGTTTCTACAACTGAGTTTCTGTCGATCAAACTATCTTCAACACGAACCACTTAGGAATGCTTGTGCCGACTTCAACTATGTTAATTGCAACATCACTTTCTCTGATTCAATTCATTTAACAAGAATCAAAATTCTTCAATTCCTAAAAAATCAACAGTAAAATTAACAGTGCAAAATATTCGATCAACAGATCAATTATTTCTAGCCTAATTAAAAAGTTTTTGTAGACTGGTCGCACATCTCCTACTCATTCTGGAGGAAGGCCACGTGAAACTTCGCGATATGAAGACTCCTTAATTAAAAGGACAATCCAAAATGATCCTACAGCATCTTCTAGTCACATACGAAACCGCAAAAGATTTAAAAATTAGCGAAAGAACGATTCGCAGAAGGGCGGTAGAGGCCGGATTATTCAGTCGACGACTAGCAAAAAAACCTTTCATATCGTCAAAAAATAAAAAAGCCACACTTGAATTCGCCAAGGCCCATCTCAACTGGAGTGTCCAAAAATGGAGGACTGTGCTGTTTTCTGACGAATCTAAGTTTAATTTAAGGGATTCAGATGGCATAAGGCGTCTACGCAGACCAAATGGACAACGATTGAATCCTAAATATTGCAAAGGCACTGTAAAGCATGGAGGCGGCAACATAATGGTCTGGGGTTGTTTCTCTGGGCAAGGGATTGGGCCAATTCATAAGATTGAAGGAATTATGGATCGTTTCATGTATCGTAACATATTAACGTATTATCGTAACATAATAACGCAATTATAACGCATTAACGAAATAAACTAAATATCAAAATAAATAAACAAAATAGTCAAACAATAAAAGCATTCTAAAAGTACTCGCTCCAATATCTTTTCTGTTTATTAAAACTAACGGGTAAACGGATTCATGCTCTAGCTAAACCAAGTCTTGGATGCTCGTTTTAATAGAGTGAATAAATAAATAATAAACTCTCTGCTGCAATTCACGCAAGTTAGAAGAGAATACTTGATAAGCTCCGCCGTAATGTTATGGAAATCAAAAGAGACCTCTGTGGCGGGTTGCCTCGAAGAAAATGCAGGCGTCGATATCGATATCGCGTCTCTTAAAGCTGAGTTTAATGCCATCACAACTCTCGGTGTTGATACTCTTAGGAAACAGGTTGAATACCTAAGAACTCAACTGGCCAGACAAAGTAACGCGTGTTGCTCATGATATTCGGCTAAATGGTGTACTCTATTCTGAACGTGAAAATCTTCGGAGACGTCTGCGTAAACATCAAGCTACCCAACATTAAAAACATTTTCTGCCTGAATCATAACAGATCTACACATAATGGCAATAGAAATACTACAGTTATAGCAAAATTTGAGACACCATACGAGAGAAACTATGTTCTCAACTTTCGCTAAATTTCGTTGCTAAATTTCGACGATCAAGTAATTGCTTTCTAAGATTACAAGATGCAGGCTTTCGATCATCCAATCCCATTTCTGTGAATGAAGGCGTAACCAAAGAGAGCATAGTCATCTTACAGTATTACAGCATTGTGTTACAAGAAGCAGCAGCTGCTAACTGCAGCCTTCGCTCGCCGTTGTTTCGTATATGTAAAGTGCAACATCGGGTTTATTGCTACACATGTCGATACGATGCATAAACTGAATGATTTTGTTGGACCGCTCCCTTATGGCAATGTGCTGCACTCTCACAAGAATACCCTACAAAACACCTGCAAACAGAACAGTGAACGCGACGGAGTGCGAGTAAACGACGAGCAGCTTTTCCGTGAGTCTCTCACATAGTTCTCTTCTGCACAAAACTGAAGATAATTTTTTACCTAGTTGTTTGTGTAAGTCCTATCCATGTAACTACTACTTTAACTTTAAGTAATATTCTTTCATGTTTATTCTTCTTAATTTAATGAAAAACATCTGCATACTATAGAAATGAAGAGAATTGTCAGTCACATCATGGCTTTCGCGCGAGTTACATCAGTAACCCAACCCGACTCCATTACAAATACTCGTATCATCTTCTGATACAGTCATTATGTCAATAACCCTCATAACTAATCTTCCCATTGCAACATTAAATTCACCTAAACTCAATAGGGCATTGACCTAACAATGCCAAACATATCAAATGCAGATCTTTCATAAACCAAATGCAAGCTCAATGAACTCATGAGAAACATTGCCAATCTGAAGCAATCGCAAGCTCAATGAACTCATGACAGCATTGCCAATCTGAAGCAATAATTGCTTCTTCCGAAAGCAGATGAAGGGAACAAAGAAAGACAACAAAAACAAAAAAAAAGTATAGAATAAGTATCACATTGTAAAAGTATATAAATTACTATCTATTAGTTTTAAGTTTAGTTCGATTTTGTCACTCGAGAAAATAAAATGTCCAAGTTCAAAAACTAAAACATGTTTTTTTTCTCGGTCCACGACGCGAGAAACATAACTCGCGTTACGTAGAAAGGATTTTATGATATCCAATTATCACACTTAGTTATTCTAATACTGTAAATGTTTGTTCTAAAGACAGTAGTTTAAATTAATCCGTATAGTCGCTAAGCAGAGAAGTGGTTTCATGGAATGTCATATAAACGCACAAGTCTTTATTAACAAGATTCATAAGTTGAGATAGGCTTTAATGGTTCTGGTGTAGACGCTATATGTATAAGTGAGACGTTGTTCCATACAGATGTGCCAGACTCTGTTTAATTTAAATGGATATAAATTATTTCATGCGGACAGAGTACTCGTAGGTCATGCAGATGGGGTGGCAATTTATGTAAGAAACAACGTTGCTTGTAAGATACTGTGTACGTCTCTATCTGACTGTGTTATCGAATATACATATATTTGTTGTAGTTGCCAACGTCACACAGTGGTCCAACTATGAAATCCATTTGCCAAAAATCGATAACTTTTGAACGGATAGGAACTTTTGAATGCAGTTTGGTTTTTTGAAGTCGTCAGAAAAATTTTGGAACATCTCTGGAAATTGACCTATATGTCGATAGAGGTGTCAAGTTCAGAGCAGTAGGCCATAACATAACATTTAAATTTTCATAAAAAAAGGTGGTTAAAAGCAAATTGTCTCAAATTTGTTTGCTTATCTAATTATTCGTAACGATTGCAGAGCTTCAAAATACACCTATACCTCGCTTTGCGACGTTCGTTTTGCGTTTTTTTCGAAGTTGCGTCGCTGCTTAATTAGTACTAATTTTCACTGTGCGTCGTTAGGTTTTCGAGGTTGCGTTGTTTTGGGTTCGAGTCTTTAATTTTTTTCTTGTTTTCTAACAGATGGCTACACTTTTGTTTATAATTGCGCCATGCCATCAAATTCGGGTATTCCTCTTCTAACTGAAAATCAACGTAATTTTAATACAGTTTTATTTTCACTTTGTTTTGCTAATTTTAGAGTTCAGTTTCAATTATGTAGTGTACATATTGTGCTTTTTGTAACGTTTCAATTAGTGTTTGTGCTTTTTAAAAAAGAGAATAATTAATTTCTATAAATTTTTACGGGTTGTTTCTGATTCCAAAGAGGTAAATATTTTTTCAATTTATTTATTGGCAGAGTTATATTATTTTTGTTTTTTTAATGTTTACTTTGATCGATTTTCTTTTTTTGGTGGGGTGGGAATTACAATGTTTGTGGAAAAATAATTTAAGAAAAAAAACAAGACGAAAAATGAAAAAAATTATAGCGCAACACGCGACTAGAAGCTTCGAATGAGCCTAAGCTGAGTTTTTCAAAGAAAAAGTGCCCCAAAATTGGTATCTATTCTATTTGACATTTTTTAAAAAATTTCCATCCTCTGTATAGTGCTGAATATGACCTTTTACAAAGTATCCGGTTTAACACTCAGGCATGGGCAATAAAACGGCTGAGACCTGAAAATCGATCTTAATTGCAATTCTCAAAAAAATACCATTTGGTTATTTCTACAAGGCACTACAAACAAACTAGTTCTTGTTTTTTTGCAGTTTTGCCTTTTAGTTTTAATGATACGTCAAGTATCATTACCTTATTACCCCTCATTATGTTACCTGACGAAACAAATTTTTATGATTTTTGCTGTATTTAACCCTTTATGATCATTGTTTGTTGTCTATGACTACCTAGAAAGAAGGTTTTTAGAGTATAATAATACAAAACACCATTTAGCAATTTTTAAAGCTGGAATATATAAAAATATTCAATATTTAGAATTTTTCGTTATTATTCAATCAACCATGGAGATATTCAGTAATAAGGAGCTATCAGATTTATATTCAGTAACAGGACGTTATTATAACAGGATGACACATGCAGGACGTTATTGACTATATAAAAATAAAACTTGCAATTGATTCGTGCAGCCAGAAAGTTGAAGAAACAATATTTGCTCAAATAAAATCTTTCGTAGCAAATTTGGCTAGACGCTACAAATCTTCTTATTTCAAAAAGACGAAAATGTATTATTTTTCAAAGGATTAGTTGGGCGGACAACTTTGCATCAGTTATTTAGGCAGCAGCGAGGAACGTGGAAGGACCTCTAAAGAGTATGATGAGAAAGATACCAGAGACGCAAAAGAAAAGAAGTTAATGACAGTTTGGGATATGAAATTGTTAAACGTAGCCTAGTACACGTGTTACATTCAGAGCGAAAGTACCATAAATCCGAAATCATTGAGAAAATCCTTAATGCGAGCCCTTTAGGACGAAGAGAATCCTTCAATGCATTGAGACACCAGATAAAGAAAATGTCTTTACCAAGCACTTGGTCGTTGGTCGTTGACCAAGCACCAGTACGATTTGCTTCAAGCACGCTCATTAGAAAATATGTCGAATTTGTATCTCTGCTACAACGATGGAGAGTTCTCTCTAACAGTTAAGAAAGAGTGAAATCCCGAAACTAATAATAATTTCAACATCTGCTAAGGTTCAATTTCAAAGCCTTTCGGATCATACAGAGGATAGAATAATTAAATTAATTAATGAGACGAAATTAACTATAAAACTGCAATTTAATTCTTTACTGCAAATGGGGTTGGGAAGGTGTTCCTCAGGCCAGAAAAGATATAAACAAATCCTAGATGAAAATATCTTAAGGCCCAATTATAATATGCTTAACCGAGCTTACGCCGGCTTAAGCAAACGAGCGATAACACAGAAATTGCATCTTGCGATTATAATGTGCATAACGTCGTTTCGTTAAATTTTCGTTAAATTTATTTTGCTTAAGCAAGGAGCGAAACAGATCGCACATTGCGTACGGAATCAGCTGATTTCAAAAATTGAGAACTAATAAAGTTCAAAACAATAAAGTTCACATAAGCATATTATAGCCAGTCTTCTGCATTTGACATGCAGTTCGTTCACTTCTGACAGTTGCTTATGCCAGCGTAAGCATATTATAATTGGGCCTTTAGATGCAGGCTTGTTTATGTCATCAATCGTACCTTTGCGACTAAGCAAGTACTTGGAAGATTCGGAACATCGACTAGTTCGGCAAAACTGAATAATATTTGGATGAACCCTACCCCAAGTTCTACAAAATACTGCATACCTATTCGGTTTGAGTTGAAGATGGAAAGCAAGGAAGTTAATGCGATTATAGCTGAACTAGAAGCTCTACAGCTAATACAGGTTGGTCAACAGACCATTCAAGTACGTTATGAATTGGTGCTCACAAGGATGAATGCCAAAGCTGGTCAGGCATTGACAGACACAAAGGCGTCATCGAGTTGTACAATATGCAAACAATCATCAAGCAAAATCATCATTTTTAGAAGAAATTGAAACATATGAATTTGGACTTCGCCATTACATGCAAGTATTCGATTTATGGAACACATACTTAAGATGTGTGGAAGATGGAAAGCAAGGAAGTTAATACGATTATAGCTGAACTAGAAGCTCTACAGCTAATACAGGTTGGTCAACAGACCATTCAAGTACGTTATGAATTGGTGCTCACAAGGATGAATGCCAAAGCTGGTCAGGCATTGACAGACACAAAGGCGTCATCGAGTTGTACAATATGCAAACAATCATCAAGCAAAATCATCATTTTTAGAAGAAATTGAAACATATGAATTTGGACTTCGCCATTACATGCAAGTATTCGATTTATGGAACACATACTTAAGATATGCTACAACTTTGACGAAATCATAAGTTGAGCCACGAAAAAGGGAGCATAAAAAAGAAACACGTTCAGATACTTCAGCATACTGCATACGTTCAGATACTTCAGCATACAGCATACCTACCCACAGTTATACATAACAGTAACACGCTGATGTTCGCAGATGATCTAAAAATTTTTCTTTCATTCAAAAATAAAACTGATACGTTATTGCTTCAAAATGATCTGGACAACTTAGTCATATGGTGTAATTTTAACTGTATGAAGCTGAATCTTTCCAAATGCAAGCAAATGAGCTTCTATCGTGCGGCCCACATTAATGTCAACTATTCTATTGGAGGCCACTATTTGGATTCTCTTGAGCATATGGATGATCTTGGTATTACTATGGACCAAAAACTCAGATTTCATATACACATCAACCGTATAACTAATAAGGCTTATAGCATTTTGGGATTCATTAAACGGTGGGCTAAGGAATTTATGGAGCCACAAGTAACGCGGATTCTATATACCTCTTTGGTTCGTCCTATATTGGAATACGCCTCACCTGTGTGGTGTCCTAACTACAACTGTTATATCTCTCAAATCGAGTCAGTTCAAAAGCAATTTCTACTCTTTTGCTTACGCAATATCTACCGGAACAATTTGCAGGATTTGCCATCTTATAATTATCGATTAGAACTTGTTAATCTTCCGTCTTTAGCTCATCGGTGAATTATGCTGAATGCAATTTTTGTTCTGAAACTACTTTATGGTCATATTGACAATCCTTATCTTCTGTCTAACATCAATATTAATGTAGCTCGCCGTGTAGCCAGAAGACCTCAGTTTCTACAACTGAGTTTCTGTCGATCAAACTATCTTCAACACGAACCACTTAGGAATGCTTGTGCCGACTTCAACTATGTTAATTGCAACATCACTTTCTCTGATTCAATTCATTTAACAAGAATCAAAATTCTTCAATTCCTAAAAAATCAACAGTAAAATCAACAGTGCAAAATATTCGATCAACAGATCAATTATTTCTAGCCTAATTAAAAAGTTTTTGTAGACTGGTCGCACATCTCCTACTCATTCTGGAGGAAGGCCACGTGAAACTTCGCGATATGAAGACTCCTTAATTAAAAGGACAATCCAAAATGATCCTACAGCATCTTCTAGTCACATACGAAACCGCTTAGATTTAAAAATTAGCGAAAGAACGATTCGCAGAAGGGCGGTAGAGGCCGGATTATTCAGTCGACGACTAGCAAAAAAACCTTTCATATCGTCAAAAAATAAAAAAGCCACACTTGAATTCGCCAAGGCCCATCTCAACTGGAGTGTCCAAAAATGGAGGACTGTGCTGTTTTCTGACGAATCTAAGTTTAATTTAAGGGATTCAGATGGCATAAGGCCTGTAGGCAGACCAAATGGACAACGGTTGAATCCTAAATATTGCAAAGGCACTGTAAAGCATGGAGGCGGCAACATAATGGTCTGGGGTTGTTTCTCTGGGCAAGGGATTGGGCCAATTCATAAGATTGAAGGAATTATGGATCGTTTCATGTATCGTAACATATTAACGTATTATCGTAACATAATAACACAATTATAACGCATTAACGAAATAAACTAAATATCAAAATAAATAAACAAAATAGTCTAACAATAATAACTAATCTAACTAACTAGTTATAATCGCTCCAATAACTTTTCTGTTTATTAAAACTAACGGGTAAACGGATTCATGCTCTAGCTAAACCAAGTCTTGGATGCTCGTTTTAATAGAGTGAATAAATAAATAATAAACTCTCTGCTGCAATTCACGCAAGTTAGAAGAGAATACTTGATAAGCTCCGCCGTAATGTTATGGAAATCAAAAGAGACCTCTGTGGCGGGTTGCCTCGAAGAAAATGCAGGCGTCGATATCGATATCGCGTCTCTTAAAGCTGAGTTTAATGCCATCACAACTCTCGGTGTTGATACTCTTAGGAAACAGGTTGAATACCTAAGAACTCAACTGGCTAGACAAAGTAACGCGTGTTGCTCATGATATTCGGCTAAATGGTGTACTCTATTCTGAACGTGAAAATCTTCGGAGACGTCTGCGTAAACATCAAGCTACCCAACATTAAAAACATTTTCTGCCTGAATCATAACAGATCTACACATAATGGCAATAGAAATACTACAGTTATAGCAAAATTTGAGACACCATACGAGAGAAACTATGTTCTCAACTTTCGCTAAATTTCGTTGCTAAATTTCGACGATCAAGTAATTGCTTTCTAAGATTACAAGATGCAGGCTTTCGATCATCCAATCCCATTTCTGTGAATGAAGGCGTAACCAAAGAGAGCATAGTCATCTTACAGTATTACAGCATTGTGTTACAAGAAGCAGCAGCTGCTAACTGTAGCCTTCGCTCGCCGTTGTTTCGTATATGTAAAGTGCAACATCGGGTTTATTGCTACACATGTCGATACGATGCATAAACTGAAAGATTTTGTTGGACCGCTCCCTTATGGCAATGTGCTGCACTCTCACAAGAATACCCTACAAAACACCTGCAAACAGAACAGTGAAAGCGACGGAGTGCGAGTAAACGACGAGCAGCTTTTCCGTGAGTCTCTCACATAGTTCTCTTCTGCACAAAACTGAAGATAATTTTTTACATAGTTGTTTGTGTAAGTCCTATCCATGTAACTACTACTTTAACTTTAAGTAATATTCTTTCATGTTTATTCTTCTTAATTTAATGAAAAACATCTGCATACTATAGAAATGAAGAGAATTGTCAGTCACATCATGGCTTTCGCGCGAGTTACATAAGTAACCCAACTCGACTCCATTACAAATACTCGTATCATCTTCTGATACAGTCATTATGTCAATAACCCTCATAACTAATCTTCCCATTGCAACATTAAATTCACCTAAACTCAATAGGGCATAGACCTAACAATGCCAAACATATCAAATGCAGATCTTTCATAAACCAAATGCAAGCTCAATGAACTCATGAGAAACATTGCCAATCTGAAGCAATCGCAAGCTCAATGAACTCATGACAGCATTGCCAATCTGAAGCAATAATTGCTTCTTCCGAAAGCAGATGAAGGGAACAAAGAAAGACAACAAAAACAAAAAAAAAGTATAGAATAAGTATCACATTGTAAAAGTATATAAATTACTATCTATTAGTTTTAAGTTTAGTTCGATTTTGTCACTCGAGAACATAAAATGTCCAAGTTCAAAAACTAAAACATGTTTTTTTTCTCGGTCCACAACGCGAGAAACATAACTCGCGTTACGTAGAAAGGATTTTATGATATCCAATTATCACACTTAGTTATTCTAATACTGTAAATGTTTGTTCTAAAGACAGTAGTTTAAATTAATCCGTATACTCGCTAAGCAGAGAAGTGGTTTCATGGAATGTCATATAAACGCACAAATCTTTATTAACAAGATTCATAAGTTGAGATATGCTTTAATGGTTCTGGTGTAGACGCTATATGTATAAGCGAGACGTTGTTCCATACAGATGTGCCAGACTCTGTTTAATTTAAATGGATATAAATTATTTCATGCGGACAGAGTACTCGTAGGTCATGCAGATGGAGTGGCAATTTATGTAAGAAACAACGTTGCTTGTAAGATACTGTGTACGTCTCTATCTGACTGTGTTATCGAATATACATATATTTGTTGTAGTTGCCAACGCCACACAGTGGTCCAACTATGAAATCCATTTGCCAAAAATCGATAACTTTTGAACGGATAGGAACTTTTGAATGCAGTTTGGTTTTTTGAAGTCGTCAGAAAAATTTTGGAACATCTCTGGAAATTGACCTATATGTCGATAGAGGTGTCAAGTTCAGAGCAGTAGGCCATGGTTAAAAGCAAATTGTCTCAAATTTGTTTGCTTATCTAATTATTCGTAACGATTGCAGAGCTTCAAAATACACCTATACCTCGCTTTGCGTCGTTTCGTTTTGCGTTTTTTTCGAAGTTGCGTCGCTGCTTAATTAGTACTAATTTGCACTGTGCGTCGTTAGGTTTTCGAGGTTGCGTTGTTTTGGGTTCGAGTATTTAATTTTTTTCTTGTTTTCTAACAGATGGCTACACTTTTGTTTCTAATTGCGCCATGCCATCAAATTCGGGTATTCCTCTTCTAACTGAAAATCAACGTAATTTTAATACAGTTTTATTTTCACTTTGTTTTGCTAATTTTAGAGTTCAGTTTCAATTATGTAGTGTACATATTGTGCTTTTTGTAACGTTTCAATTAGTGTTTGTGCTTTTTAAAAAAGAGAATAATTAATTTCTATAAATTTTTACGGGTTGTTTCTGATTCCAAAGAGGTAAATATTTTTTCAATTTAGTTATTGGCAGAGTTATATTATTTTTGTTTTTTAATGTTTACTTTGATCGATTTTCTTTTTTTGGTGGGGTGGGAATTACAATGTTTGTGGAAAAATAATTTTTTAAAAAAAAAAACAAGACGAAAAATGAAAAAAATTATAGCGCAACACGCGACTAGAAGCTTCGAATGAGCCTAAGCTGAGTTTTTCAAAGAAAAAGTGCCCCAAAATTGGTATCTATTCTATTTGACATTTTTTAAAAAATTTCCATCCTCTGTATAGTGCTGAATATGACCTTTTACAAAGTATCCGGTTTAACACTCAGGCATGGGCAATAAAACGGCTGAGACCTGAAAATCGTTCTTAATTGCAATTCTCAAAAAAATACCATTTGGTTATTTCTACAAGGCACTACAAACAAACTAGTTCTTGTTTTTTTGCAGTTTTGCCTTTTAGTTTTAATGATACGTCAAGTATCATTACCTTATTACCCCTCATTATGTTACCTGACGAAACAAATTTTTATGATTTTTGCTGTATTTAACCCTTTATGATCATTGTTTGTTGTCTATGACTACCTAGAAAGAAGTTTTTTAGAGTATAATAATACAAAACACCATTTAGCAATTTTTAAAGCTGGAATATATAAAAATATTCAATATTTAGAATTTTTCGTTATTATTCAATCAACCATGGAGATTTTCAGTAATAAGGAGCTATCAGATTTATATTTAGTAACAGGACGTTATTATAACAGGATGACACATGCAGGCCGTTATTGACTATATAAAAATAAAACTTGCAATTGATTCGTGCAGCCAGAAAGTTGAAGAAACAATATTTGCTCAAATAAAATCTTTCGTAGCAAATTTGGCTAGACGCTACAAATCTTCTTAATTCAAAAAGACGAAAATGTATCATTTTTCAAAGGATTAGTTGGGCGGACAACTTTGCATCAGTTATTTAGGCAGCAGCGAGGAACGTGGAAGGACCTCTAAAGAGTATGATGAGAAAGAGACGCAAAAGAAAGGAAGTTAATGACAGTTTGGGATATGAAATTGTTAAACGTAGCCTAGTACACGTGTTACATTCAGAGCGAAAGTACCATAAATCCGAAATCATTGAGAAAATCCTTAATGCGAGCCCTTTAGGACGAAGAGAATCCTTCAATGCATTGAGACACCAGATCAAGAAAATGTCTTTACCAAGCACTTGGTCGTTGGTCGTTGACCAAGCACCAGTACGATTTGCTTCAAGCACGCTCATTAGAAAATATGTCGAATTTGTATCTCTGCTACAACGATGGAGAGTTCTCTCTAACAGTTAAGAAAGAGTGATATCCCGAAACTAATAATAATTTCAACATCTGCTAAGGTTCAATTTCAAAGCCTTTCGGATCATACAGAGGATAGAATAATTAAATTAATTAATGAGACGAAATTAACTATAAAACTGCAATTTAACTCTTTACTGCAAATGGGGTTGGGAAGGTGTTCCTCAGGCCAGAAAAGATATAAACAAATCCTAGATGAAAATATCTTAAGGCCCAATTATAATATGCTTAACCGAGCTTACGCCGGCTTAAGCAAACGAGCGATAACACAGAAATTGTATCTTGCGATTATAATGTGCATAACGTCGTTTCGTTAAATTTTCGTTAAATTTATTTTGCTTAAGCAAGGAGCGAAACAGATCGCACATTGCGTACGGAATCAGCTGATTTCAAAAATTGAGAACTAATAAAGTTCAAAACAATAAAGTTCACATAAGCATATTATAGCCAGTCTTCTGCATTTGACATGCAGTTCGTTCACTTTTGACAGTTGCTTATGCCAGCGTAAGCATATTATAATTGGGCCTTTAGATGCAGGTTTGTTTATGTCATCAATACCTTTGCGACTAAGCAAGTACTTGGAAGATTCGGAACATCGACTAGTTCGGCAAAACTGAATAATATTTGGATGAACCCTACCCCAAGTTCTACAAAATACTGCATACCTATTCGGTTTGAATTGAAGATGGAAAGCAAGGAAGTTAATGCGATTATAGCTGAACTAGAAGCTCTACAGCTAATACAGGTTGGTCAACAGACCATTCAAGTACGTTATGAATTGGTGCTCACAAGGATGAATGCCAAAGCTGGTCAGGCATTGACAGACACAAAGGCGTCATCGAGTTGTACAATATGCAAACAATCATCAAGCAAAATCATCATTTTTAGAAGAAATTGAAACATATGAATTTAGACTCTCGCCATTACATGCAAGTATTCGATTTATGGAACACATACTTAAGATATGCTACAACTTTGACGAAATCATAAGTTGAGCCACGAAAAAGGGAGCATAAAAAAGAAACACGTTCAGATACTTCAGCATACTGAATCACTGGAGTAGTAGGGATATGGGGGGTCAAGAACAAAGGAAACGTGTGTGCTTAAAGTTTTGATAGTGACTGTACATTTAGGCTTGTGTCTTTGCTGAAAGTATAGTTTTAGTTTTTTTTATATTTTTTTTTTTGTGCTTTTATTTTAATGCTTTTCGGGTGTAGATTTTTTTTTCTCTTTTTTGCTATGGTTGGTAGGAATGCCATAAGGAAAAACGCGCCCATTACTACTCCAGACACGACAAAATTATTCTTTTACACGATAATGCTCGTCCACATGTTGCGGCGCCGGTAAAAACATACTTGGAAACACTCAACTGGGAAGTTTTACAATACCCGCCGTATTCACCAGACTTAGCCCCTTATGATTATCACCTGTTCCGGTCGATGGCACATGGTCTGTCTGAGCAACGCTTCACATCATATGAAGACACCAAAAACTGGGTAAATTTGTGGATAGCGTCAAAAGATGAAGAGTTTTTTCGGGGGGGGTATCCGAATGTTGCCAGAAAGATGGGGAAAAGTAGTGGCAAATGATGGAAAATACTTTGAATAAAACGTAATGTACTGTTCCTTCACAATAAATTCCTAACTTTTTATAAAAAACCGAGGAAACTTATTTGTACACCTAATATATTCCATAATACTTATTCTTTTCTTACTTATTCTAACCTTAATAGTACAGTTTTTCACTTTCTCCACAATTAGCTTTGCCTCAATAAATATTTATTTGTTGAGATACCGAAGAAATTGTTAGAATTTATGCGAAAATTGTCATTGTTTTAAAGTTTTCGTTCAGATAAGAGTAATGGCACGCAATAAGTACTCAAGTGAATTTAAAATTAGAATTCTTGATGATTGGAGAGCCGGCTAATCAAGACATCAATTGAGTGCAAAATATTCGATCAACAGATCAATTATTTCTAGCCTAATTAAAAAGTTTTTGTAGACTGGTCGCACATCTCCTACTCATTCTGGAGGAAGGCCACGTGAAACTTCGCGATATGAAGACTCCTTAATTAAAAGGACAATCCAAAATGATCCTACAGCATCTTCTAGTCACATACGAAACCGCTTAGATTTAAAAATTAGCGAAAGAATGATTCGCAGAAGGGCGGTAGAGGCTGGATTATTCAGTCGACGACTAGCAAAAAAACCTTTCATATCGTCAAAAAATAAAAAAGCCACACTTGAATTCGCCAAGGCCCATCTCAACTGGAGTGTCCAAAAATGGAGGACTGTGCTGTTTTCTGACGAATCTAAGTTTAATTTAAGGGATTCAGATGGCATAAGGCCTGTACGCAGACCAAATGGACAACGGTTGAATCCTAAATATTGCAAAGGCACTGTAAAGCATGGAGGCGGCAACATAATGGTCTGGGGTTGTTTCTCTGGGCAAGGGATTGGGCCAATTCATAAGATTGAAGGAATTATGGATCGTTTCATATATCGTAACATATTAGAAGACGTGATGTTGCTTTATGCTGAAGAAGAGATTCCACTTAAATGGACATTTCAGCAAGATAACGACCCAAAACATACGGCAAAAGTGGTTCGAGAACAATTTGATAGAAGTTCTCCGTTGGCGTGCCCAATCCCCCGATCTTAACCCAATCGAGAACTTGGTGGAGATCGTTAACTTAAAAATCAACCGAGAAAATTGCAAAACCAAAGAAAATTTATTTGAAGCCGCAAAAATAACCTGGGAAGCAATATCACCTGATATAATTAATAATTTAATATCTTCTATGCCTAAAAGATGTGCGTGTGTCATCCATAATAAAGGATTCGCAACGAAATATTGATTTTAATAGTTTTTTTCTTACCTTAAATTGGGGGTGCTTTAGTTTAGTCCGCTTATATTTGCGACTTAAAATGTTTTTTGAATTTTAACTTTTTTTAAACTTTTTTTAACTTTTTTTTTTATTAAATTCTGAATTCCTTAAGTTTGTGTTTTTCAATAATAAAGATATAAATAAATAAAAAAAATAAATTTTAATAACTTTGTTTTCTTAAAAAAATTATCATTTAAAAAAATGTACTGAGGGGGGTGCTTAGGTTTTGGCCGATACTGTATGTATATACCATAGTGTGTTGCGCTACTCTGTGCACACATCCCCCACACAAACATTTGGTCCAAATCAAGCCCTTCCGACCACTCGATCCCCTATATAAAATATATTAAATACTGAGTAATTAAATAATACATCACCCCTCTCAAACACCAAATTACGTTCCACGTAATATTGGTAAATGTTTAATCGTTTTGGCGTCGTGCGCGGTTCGAAATTGGAAGCTACACGCGGGGCTTCCAAATCAGTAAATATTTCCTTTCTTGTGTTTCTGTACACGAAGTACAAAACACGTTCAGTGACGTCACGTAGTTATATTATATATAATACAGTTATATTGTAAATATATACATACATACATATATATGTATATGTATGTTAAATTACTGTCCAATAATACACTGTCGAACAAAATAAAACACCCATACTGTTTTCACAATTGTTTTGAGTTTTCTTCGCATAAACCGTCTCTCGGTTTATGAATTCAACACGAACGTATCTTTCTCTCGGTTTCACCGAGTATTAAATTAATAATTTCTCGCCATACTCTCAACTGCGAATTAAAGAATGTTTTCGCCGTTTTAAATCAACGGGAATTAAATTAATATTGTGGAGGAAAAGGATAATCAATTAAAACGGAGTTGACTTTTATTTCAGCGAGTCACGCTGTATTAGTTTGGCCACCAGGCCTTGCTTTGTTTGGCTTTAAGCGAGCCACGCTATGTTTTTAAGATTTGGCCGCAAGGCCGAATTTATTATTTGGTTTATCAAGCGAACCCCGCTATATCATGATATATGGCCACAAGGCCGTACTTACTTTAAGCAAGAAAAGAATGTCTGCTTCTCTTGCTGGATTTACAATTAATTATTTTATTCTGGCTTTCGCCGTCTTTTTATACATTATTTCTTACATTCTAAACTATTACAATATTATGTTTATATTGCTTACTCCTACTTAATTTTAAAGAAAGCGTCATGCTTTCTTTCTTACGCTAAGTTGCTTTCTTTTCATTGGCCGATATTCGATTTTACGTGTTGAGTGCAATGAGTGACTTTAGTGCAGTGTCAGCTTGAAGTTCACTCAATGCACTCTACCGTTGGCGAAGTGAACCAGAGGTTGGTTACACTACACCCCTACCGTTAAGAGAAAAATTCGGGATGAAATTCAGCTCTTTAAGAGAAAAATTCGGGATGAAATTCAGCAATTTTTCTAAAGCTAAGTGTTTAGGTTGTTACTGTGTATGATTGATTCTTTTTCCTATTCATGTTTCTTAACAATACTAAATCTCCTATATCTAATTGTAGTTTATTTGAATTTTGTTGTTTATTATTGTTTACTCTTTTCATCTTTGTTGAAATTAATAGTTCGTGTGCTTTATCTAGAGCATATCTTAATCTAGTTTGTAGTTCTTTTGCATAGCTATCGATGCTATATATTTTTATGTTTGCGTTAGAATCGTCATCTAGTAAACGAGGTAGTTTACCATAGATTAGTTCGAATGGCGTGTACCCTGTGTCAACGTGTGGTGTTGTATTATATGCGAAAGTAAAGTATGGAATCCATTCATTCCATTCATAGTCGTTTGCTGTGGTTAGAATGAATTCGTTAAGTACCCTATGGGGACGTTCTAGAGAACCTATTGTTTGGTGGTGGTATGGTGTCGAGAATGTCTGTTTAATTTTTAAAATTGTACATATGTTTGTCAATAGTTCGTTTTTGAATTCTGTCCCGCAGTCAGATTTGAGTATTTTGAAGTGTCCATATTTTAGTATCACTTGTTCTACGAGTGTTTTTGCTATGGTCTGTGCGTCCTTTGTCGGTATCGGGTGTGCTATTACAAATTTTGTTAGCTCGCATTGCATTGTTAAAATGTAGCGGTATCCATTCGATATTCTTAAAGGTCCGACTGTGCCAATTGAAATTGTCTCGAAGCTGTTCTGTGGAGTGTTAGTTAACGTAAGCGGTTCTTTTGTATGCCTTGTTTGTTTGTTTCTTTTGCATATGTCACAACAAGATATAAATTTCTTAACCATGTGGTTCATATTCTTCCAAACGTATCGTTGTTTTGATTTAAGGGTTGCCCTTCTGACTCCTAGATGTCCTGAGGTGTGAAATTCGTGTATTAATTGTTATTTTATTATGTCATCTGTTATTCTTTTTGGTGGGTTGTAAATAAGTATTTTTAATTGAGGACTTCCTTGAGCAGTATTATATATTTTGTTTATCTTCGCGTATGCATTTTTAAATTCTTCCATTGTATACAGTTTAAATATTATGTCAGTACTGGCCAGTGCTAATTCTTTTATTTTCTCCTTGTTCATATTCCATACCAGCTTCCTCAGAATCGAATCTAGATTCGCTGATTTATCGCTGTATCCCGTATGTGTATTAAATACGTTAATGTTCGAATTTAGTTTCTTCAGTACCGAATCTTGATTCGCTGAATTATCGCTAAATTCTACGTGCACTTTATTTTCTTCTATGTATACATTAATTTCTCTAGTATTTTTGGTATTAAATTCCAATTTCTTTATATTTCTTACATCGCTTATTGAAGTGCATTCCCATATGTGAAGTTGATCAGGCTTCTGAGATGTGCATTGTTCATTGCTTAATTCTTCATTGCTCTTCTGCATATTGTTCTTGCTCATGCCTCTAGTTATAATTAATGCCTTATTTACTTTATTATCATTTTCTTCCGGTATCATTTGTTTTAATATATTTGAGTCTATTTGTATCCTTGAGAGCGCGTCGGCGTTCGTATTTATTTTGCCTTTTTTGTATATGATTTCGAAATCATAGTCACTTAGATCTAACCTTATTCTTGTCATCTTTGATGAGGGGTTTTTATGAGAAAATAACGATATCAAAGGTCTGTGGTCGGTAACAACAATAAACTTGGTACCATATAGATATGGTTTAAAGTAGTTTATTCCCCAGTGAATTGCTAGTAGTTCTTTTTCTATTACAGGTTTGTTAAGGTCGTATTTTTGTAATGCGACCTATTCCTATTTCGCCTTGTGAAAGTACTGCTCCGAGGGCATAGTTTGAAGCATATGTGGTTAGTATGAAAGGTTTACTGAAATCAGGATATTGGAGTAACGGTGGATTAGTTAGTTTTTCCTTTAGTGTATCAAACGCTAATTGACATTCTTTTGTTCATTCAAATTTTGCTGTTCTCTTTAGTAGTGCGTTTAGGCTTTTAGCAATGTCTGCGAAGTTTGGGATGAATTTCCTATAGTAATTGCAAAATGCAACGAATCGTCTTACTTCGTCCGTATTTTTTGGTATAGGGTAATTTCTTACTATTTCATATTTTGCTGGATCTGTCTTTACTCCATCACGCGTTATTAGATGGCCTAAATATATTACTTCGGGACGTAGGAAACAACATTTTTGTGGGTTTAGTTTGAGATTATAGCGTTCTAGTCTGTCTAATACCTTTATTAGATTTTGGTTATGGTATGGAATAATTATGTCGTCTACGTAAAGAAATGCTTCAGCCTCTAATCCTGATAGAGCTATTGTAAGCATGCGCTGAAAGCTGTTGGAAGAGATTTTTAGTCCAAACGGTAGTCGTTTGAATTGGTAGTGTCCATTATTGGTCGAAAATGCTGTTAATGGTCGTGACTTTTTGTCGAGTGGTATTTGGTGAAATGAACTTGTCATGTCTAGTGTTGAGAACCATTTTGCTCGTCCTAGCTTGTCCAAAATATCTTCTAAGCGAGTTAGAGGAAATTTGTCGCTTGCTATTCTATCATTTAGTTTTCTGAAATCAACGACAAGTCTCCATTTTCTTTTGTCTTCGGTGTTCTTTTTCGGTACCAAAAGAATTGGAGCATTGTATGGGCTGATTGATGATTCTATTATGTCTTGAGTCAACATTTTCTGTACTTGTTCATTCATCACTTGTGTGTGTGTGTGTGGCAGTCTGTAGTTTTTTATGTAGACAGGGTTGTCATCTATAGTCGAAATTTTTTGTGTATAGAAATTATTTGTTGTTAGAATTTCGTCTTCGAGGTGAAAGACGTTCTGATATCTTTCAAAGATGTTTACTAATTCTTGTTTCGAGTTGTTGTCTACGCAGCTTATTTTTATAGCTTCAAGTATCTTTTTGAGTCTATTTTTATCATGTGTTTTGGTTGTATTATAATTTAAAATTTCATAATTTGATAGGGAGTCTGTTTCAAGTGGAATGCCATCTATGGTTATCTCTGCGTTTGTTGTATTAAGTATCCTAATGTGTGTTATCCCGTTCTTTGGTGCTATTGAGTTGCTAAGAAAAATTCCTTCTTTCAGTTCTTTGCTAAGAATTACCTTCTCTTCGTTGAAGTTTGTTTTTATTGCTTCAATATTTCATGCGCGTTCGCTTGCATTGGGAGTGTGATTTCTGTTTCGTCTACTAACATTGTTATCGTAAAGGTCTCATAATCTATTTTGCAAAGGAATTTCTGTAGGAAATCTCTGCCAATTATCCCGTCTGTTTCTATCGGGAATTTCTCATCTACTAGTTGGAAGGCATGTTTAAGGATTTGATCTCCTATTTCTAGATTTAAGTGAATTTCGCCAAGTGAAATGAATTCTGTGGTTAGAATGAATTCGTTAAGTACCCTATGGGGACGTTCTAGAGAACCTATTGTTTGGTGGTGGTATGGTGTCGAGAATGTCTGTTTAATTTTTAAAATTGTACATATGTTTGTCAATAGTTCGTTTTTGAATTCTGTCCCGCAGTCAGATTTGAGTATTTTGAAGTGTCCATATTTTAGTATCACTTGTTCTACGAGTGTTTTTGCTATGGTCTGTGCGTCCTTTGTCGGTATCGGGTGTGCTATTACAAATTTTGTTAGCTCGCATTGCATTGTTAAAATGTAGCGGTATCCATTCGATATTCTTAAAGGTCCGACTGTGCCAATTGAAATTGTCTCGAAGCTGTTCTGTGGAGTGTTAGTTAACGTAAGCGGTTCTTTTGTATGCCTTGTTTGTTTGTTTCTTTTGCATATGTCACAACAAGATATAAATTTCTTAACCATGTGGTTCATATTCTTCCAAACGTATCGTTGTTTTGATTTAAGGGTTGCCCTTCTGACTCCTAGATGTCCTGAGGTGTGAAATTCGTGTATTAATTGTTATTTTATTATGTCATCTGTTATTCTTTTTGGTGGGTTGTAAATAAGTATTTTTAATTGAGGACTTCCTTGAGCAGTATTATATATTTTGTTTATCTTCGCGTATGCATTTTTAAATTCTTCCATTGTATACAGTTTAAATATTATGTCAGTACTGGCCAGTGCTAATTCTTTTATTTTCTCCTTGTTCATATTCCATACCAGCTTCCTCAGAATCGAATCTAGATTCGCTGATTTATCGCTGTATCCCGTATGTGTATTAAATACGTTAATGTTCGAATTTAGTTTCTTCAGTACCGAATCTTGATTCGCTGAATTATCGCTAAATTCTACGTGCACTTTATTTTCTTCTATGTATACATTAATTTCTCTAGTATTTTTGGTATTAAATTCCAATTTCTTTATATTTCTTACATCGCTTATTGAAGTGCATTCCCATATGTGAAGTTGATCAGGCTTCTGAGATGTGCATTGTTCATTGCTTAATTCTTCATTGCTCTTCTGCATATTGTTCTTGCTCATGCCTCTAGTTATAATTAATGCCTTATTTACTTTATTATCATTTTCTTCCGGTATCATTTGTTTTAATATATTTGAGTCTATTTGTATCCTTGAGAGCGCGTCGGCGTTCGTATTTATTTTGCCTTTTTTGTATATGATTTCGAAATCATAGTCACTTAGATCTAACCTTATTCTTGTCATCTTTGATGAGGGGTTTTTATGAGAAAATAACGATATCAAAGGTCTGTGGTCGGTAACAACAATAAACTTGGTACCATATAGATATGGTTTAAAGTAGTTTATTCCCCAGTGAATTGCTAGTAGTTCTTTTTCTATTACAGGTTTGTTAAGGTCGTATTTTTGTAATGCGACCTATTCCTATTTCGCCTTGTGAAAGTACTGCTCCGAGGGCATAGTTTGAAGCATATGTGGTTAGTATGAAAGGTTTACTGAAATCAGGATATTGGAGTAACGGTGGATTAGTTAGTTTTTCCTTTAGTGTATCAAACGCTAATTGACATTCTTTTGTTCATTCAAATTTTGCTGTTCTCTTTAGTAGTGCGTTTAGGCTTTTAGCAATGTCTGCGAAGTTTGGGATGAATTTCCTATAGTAATTGCAAAATGCAACGAATCGTCTTACTTCGTTCGTATTTTTTGGTATAGGGTAATTTCTTACTATTTCATATTTTGCTGGATCTGTCTTTACTCCATCACGCGTTATTAGATGGCCTAAATATATTACTTCGGGACGTAGGAAACAACATTTTTGTGGGTTTAGTTTGAGATTATAGCGTTCTAGTCTGTCTAATACCTTTATTAGATTTTGGTTATGGTATGGAATAATTATGTCGTCTACGTAAAGGAATGCTTCAGCCTCTAATCCTGATAGAGCTATTGTAAGCATGCGCTGAAAGCTGTTGGAAGAGATTTTTAGTCCAAACGGTAGTCGTTTGAATTGGTAGTGTCCATTATTGGTCGAAAATGCTGTTAATGGTCGTGACTTTTTGTCGAGTGGTATTTGGTGAAATGAACTTGTCATGTCTAGTGTTGAGAACCATTTTGCTCGTCCTAGCTTGTCCAAAATATCTTCTAAGCGAGTTAGAGGAAATTTGTCGCTTGCTATTCTATCATTTAGTTTTCTGAAATCAACGACAAGTCTCCATTTTCTTTTGTCTTCGGTGTTCTTTTTCGGTACCAAAAGAATTGGAGCATTGTATGGGCTGATTGATGATTCTATTATGTCTTGAGTCAACATTTTCTGTACTTGTTCATTCATCACTTGTGTGTGTGTGTGTGGCAGTCTGTAGTTTTTTATGTAGACAGGGTTGTCATCTATAGTCGAAATTTTTTGTGTATAGAAATTATTTGTTGTTAGAATTTCGTCTTCGAGGTGAAAGACGTTCTGATATCTTTCAAAGATGTTTACTAATTCTTGTTTCGAGTTGTTGTCTACGCAGCTTATTTTTATAGCTTCAAGTATCTTTTTGAGTCTATTTTTATCATGTGTTTTGGTTGTATTATAATTTAAAATTTCATAATTTGATAGGGAGTCTGTTTCAAGTGGAATGCCATCTATGGTTATCTCTGCGTTTGTTGTATTAAGTATCCTAATGTGTGTTATCCCGTTCTTTGGTGCTATTGAGTTGCTAAGAAAAATTCCTTCTTTCAGTTCTTTGCTAAGAATTACCTTCTCTTCGTTGAAGTTTGTTTTTATTGCTTCAATATTTCATGCGCGTTCGCTTGCATTGGGAGTGTGATTTCTGTTTCGTCTACTAACATTGTTATCGTAAAGGTCTCATAATCTATTTTGCAAAGGAATTTCTGTAGGAAATCTCTGCCAATTATCCCGTCTGTTTCTATCGGGAATTTCTCATCTACTAGTTGGAAGGCATGTTTAAGGATTTGATCTCCTATTTCTAGATTTAAGTGAATTTCGCCAAGTGAATGGATTTCGTCGTTAGAGATGCCCGTTAACTTGCATTTATTAGATGTAGAATAATTTTCGTTCTCTAATTGAGTGCATATTTTACATAAAGAGACATTTGCGCCAGTGTCTATCAAGAATGACATAATTTTATTGTTATGTTTTATTATTATTGAATTTGTTATATTATCCGAAATCTTAACTACTTTTATTTTTGGCCTTCCGGAATGGCTATTCATTCCGGGCCTTGCATGTTTTCCGCATGTGTTATTCTTATTTGTCTGTTGTTTCTGTTGTTGTTGTATTCGTTACGTCTTCCGTTATAATTGTTTGAGTTGAAACCTCTTTGAATATTGTTGTTATTTTGGTATCGGTTTCTACTGTGATTGTTATTGTGTGAATTTCTGTTGTTATAGTGCGGTCGTCGTTGGAGGTTGTTGTTGTTACTTGTTGTCACTGTCCAGCTGTTATTGCGGTATTTGTTGTTGTTGTTGTTGTAGCCGTTGTTGTGCTGTGTGTTGTAAGAGTTGTTGAACCGTTGGTTTGGTTGACACATCACCCTATTTATCGTCCGTTGCTGTGACTGTGCACTTTCGATCTCTTGCGCAAGGTTAATTGCTTCTGTCAGCGTTTCGGCTGCGCCGCAAAGAGTGTGTTTTTTAAATTGTCGTTGAGACCGTTCTTAAAAATATTGAGTGCGTATTTTTCGTTCATACTGGTGATTACGTTCTTTTCTGCAGTGCTTGCATTTTGACCTAGTTCATTGATTTGTAATTTATTTAGGTCATTAATTGTGGTTAATAACCTTTCTTTGAACGAGTTTACGGATTGGTTTCTTTGTATGTACATATGTCGTCAGTTTTGTGTGGATTTGTGGTATCGTCTCGTTTGTTTTAGAACGTTCTTTAAGTAAGTTTTTTAGAGAATCATAATCGGTTGGTTCTGTGCAACCGCAGAGTGCCGTTTTAACGTTTTCTGATAGTTTTATGTAGTATATCAGCTCTATTAGCTGTTTCTTACCGTCTGTGTCAAGATTTCTATATATTATTTCAATTATTTTTAGAAAACTGTCTATCTCTTTGTATGCTCCCGTGAATTGGTGTATGGCCTTCATGGCCGTTTCTATGTTAAAGGTTGCCATTTTTTTTTTTGTTAAGTTTGCGTCTTGGTCTTGTTTAATTGAACTGTCTCCTCTGTCTTATAATTTTTCCTCTAATATTGTTTTTACCTTTAAGTATATCTTTTGGAATTCTGTTTTAATTGGGAGATATTCTACCGAATTTTTGTCTTCGTTTAACAGTTCTTCAAAATTTGACTTTAGTCGCTCTAATGCTTCTAATTTCTGTTGCAGTGTACCGACTATGTACTGCCTATTTGGAGATTTTCTTAAATTCGCTAGTTCTTTCTCAAGTTCTGACAGTAACTCATTCATTAGAGAAATGTTTTTTGTTCCAACTTTGTATTAAAATTTCATATTTGGATTTTAGATCTTAAATTTTCCATAGAATCATTTACTTTGTTTTACTTTTGTTTAATTATTTCATTATTTTACTTATAATAACAATTTAAACTGTACTTATAATATGTTTGTTTTTATTTATATACTTCTTAAGGTATGTAATTATTGAAAAAATTATTGTTACAGCTATGAAGATTATAGTCGTGGTTGTTATATATTCCGGGACTGTCGGTAGGTGTAGTTGATGGATCGTGGTGGTCACCTGGTTGACCCTGCTTTCTATGTTCCCCATCGTTGAATCTTCTGAATTTTATCACTTGCCGCCTTTATCTTTATTATTTTTATCCGGTTTAGGAACAGCACTTTTTGTTCCTTTTATTTCAGGTGTATATTTCGGTGTTGCCTCCGTTGTCTTGTTGGTGCTTTCCGGCACATATTCTTCGTCGATGATTATATTCGGACGTCGGTGGACTTCTGGTTTTCCCATCCGGCGAAGATTTCGTCTATGGTCATCTGCTGTGTCATCTATGGGAGGATTGCGGTGTCGAAATTGGCAGGAGATTGCAGGTGTCGAAATTTGCAGGTGTCAAAATTGGCAGGATATTACAGGTGTCGAAAGTAGCAGAAGATTGCAGGTGTCGAAATTGGCAGGATATTACAGGTGTCGAAAGTAGCAGAAGATTGCAGGTGTCGAAATTGGCAGGATCGCCATGTGGAGGAAAAGGATAATCAATTAAAACGGAGTTGACTTTTATTTCAGCGAGTCACGCTGTATAAGTTTGGCCACCAGGCCTTGCTTTGTTTGGCTTTAAGCGAGCCACGCTATGTTTTTAAGATTTGGCCACAAGGCCGAATTTATTATTTGGTTTATCAAGCGAACCCCGCTATATCATGATATATGGCCACAAGGCCGTACTTACTTTAAGCAAGAAAAGAATGTCTGCTTCTGTTTCTGGATTTACAATTAATTATTTTATTCTGGCTTTCGCCGTCTTTTTATACATTATTTCTTACATTCTAAACTATTACAATATTATGTTTATATTGCTTACTCCTACTTAATTTTAAAGAAAGCGTCATGCTTTCTTTCTTACGCTAAGTTGCTTTCTTTTCATTGGCCGATATTCGATTTTACGTGTTGAGTGCAATGAGTGACTTTAGTGCAGTGTCAGCTTGAAGTTCACTCAATGCACTCTACCGTTGGCGAAGTGAACCAGAGGTTGGTTACACTACAATATTTTCTCGCCATATTTTGAACTGCGAATAAAAGTATTTTGCCCCGTTTTAATTCAACGCGAATTAAATTAATATTTTCTCGCCGTACTTTCAACTGCGAATTAAAATTAAATTAAAACTGCGAACTCAATATATATAAAGTCTTTATTCCTCGTTCCTGTGTACACCCTTGTACAATGGACCACTGCAAAAATTCATTGGCGTCGCTGACACCTTGGAGGAATTCGAACAGGAATATCTCGACATCCCGATAGATGAACACTCGGAATACGCATTGAGCACTCACTCAGAGGAACTGAAGGCCGTTTGGCCCACCACAACCTCGCTGGTCACAACATCAGTCTGCCACACTGCGACACTGATATCTTTAAAGACGATTATGAATCGTTGCCGACCTCTCAAGACATGTTCTCTGCACTCTACATCCAAAACAATCGGTGATCCCCAGTCGAGAAATTGTTTTATCTAAACCAGAAGACGTTAGGTGAAGCCAAAGAAATAGTTCAAAATACCCTTTGGTCGATAATGGCTTCGAACAAGCCTGGCGCAATCTAATGGATCATTTCGAGAATAAACGAATACTCATAAATATCCAAATCCGAAATCTCTTTAATATTACACCGGTAGTAAGAGAGACTGGAGCCGCGATTAAGCTACTCCAGCGTGACATACGCTGAAAATACGCTTTCTTTGTGGAAACAATCCGTCACCGCGGAAAACATGCGACTCAGCATAACTTGACGTCCAATACCCCTGCAACCTTTCAGAATTCCAACATTCCATACACCACATATAGTCTACTGAAGCTCCCTCCACGTCTAATGTATTGACGAGTTTCACCTCTAGACCTAAGCAGGTGTTGCTCGCCACCGCGATAATTGATATTTGCCATTGCGGTGAATCGTCACTAGCGCCTGCGCTTATAGACCCTGGCTCCGAAGCCACATTCTTATCTGAACGCATTCAGAAGCGTTTGAAGCTCCCGGTGAAAGATATTCAAGTCCAGGTGGCGAGTGTCAATCAAACGTTGACCGGTTTGGTTTCGAAACTTTGTGAACTTCAGATAGGCTCACCTCGATCTCCTGGTACTCGCATTCAAACCTGCACGCTTGTGCAGGTACGATTGCGATCCTCTTCGCAATCTGCCATTAGCAGTCGATCACTTCTACCACAGTGATCAAATCGATGTTATGATAGGTGCCGATATGTACCCACTCACACTGCTCGATGGCATTAAACGCAAAATAGTAGTTTCTCTCGTGGCTCAAGAGACCATCTTCGGTTGGATTCTTACCGGTCCACTTCCTCAGGTTGTACCGACCCCCTCCGTTACAATCCAAGTCTCCTTCTTCAACGAAGTTTCCATCGACTGTCAACTCTCACGTTTTTGGGAGCTTGAGGAAGTCCAGACGCAGCGATTTCACACCCCAGCTGAAAAACGTTGCAAGGACTTGTACTCAGGTACTACCCAGAGACAACCAGATGGCCGATATATTGTATCATTACCCTTCAAATAAGTTGTTCCCTCTCAACTTAAGATCGGGCACTCAAGAGATATTGCGCTCAGACAGTTTCTCCAAAACGAAACTAGATTACTGAAAACTCCCGCCTTTAAAGAAACATATGATTCAGTGATTCAAGGGTACTCAGATCTGCACCATATGGCACCGATCCAACCGCTCAAGAGCCCCTTTGGTGCCGAAAATTACTATCTGCCGCACCATGCTGTTCTCAAGCCGGAGAGCAGCTCGACCAAAGTTCGTATTGTTTTCAATGCCCCTGCCCCTCCTCCAAAGGGATTAGCCTTAATGATGGATTTAATATTTCTCAAAATCCAATATGAATTCTATAAGTACGTTTTCAATGGTGAATTTGAAAAAATGTACAGCCAAATTCTCAACACCCAGCATTCGCCCTATCAGCGAATTCTTTTCCGACATTCTCCACAGGAAAACGTTCAAGGTTTCGAACTTAAAACTGTCACGTTCGGCGTAAATTGCGCCGAAATCCGCGCCATACCTGGAAATCCATACGCTCCATCAACTGGCTACCGATGTCGAGAAAGAATTTCCTGTCGCTGCTCCCATTCTTAAGAACTCTATGTATGACGACGCGCTGTGCGGCGCTCTTGACATCGATGACGCGCTTGATACCAGACATCAACTGTCCGCCGCTCTGCATTCAGCCGGCTTCACGCTACGCAAATGGACAGCTAATCACCCTGATCTTCTTGTTTAGATCCCTACACAAGATCGGTTGAATAAAGACTTTCTTGAACTAGAAGATGCCAGCAGTGCTAAAACTCTCGGCATACGTTGGAATACCAAAACCGATCACTTCAACATCGAGTCGAAACCCTTTGACCTCTTATACCAAGCGAGAAATGTTATCGCTAATTTCAAAATTATTCGACCCGGCCGGATAGCTCCGGTGATTGTCATTGCAAAAATCCTCATCCGTGCAGCAGTCCAGGCTAGATGGCACCGAGTGAGATGACCCACTAACCCCTTCGACTTTACAATGCTGGCTTCAATTAGTTCACTGTTACCCACAACTTCATCTCCTGAAAATCCCCCGATGGATTCACTTCACCCCAAGTAGCACCGTCGAGATCCATGCGTTCTGCGATGCTTCTGAGAAAGCATACGCTGGGGTTATTTTCGCGCTCACTCATAACGCAGGCACAATTTCGACTTCCTTGCTCTTTGCAAAATCAAGGTCGGCCCCATTAAAACAATTTCTACCCCTCGACTTGAACTATGTGGAGCAGCTCTCTTGGCTGATATGGTAGATGCCATCATCCCTCATCTCGACTTTCCAAGATACGATCTGTATTGTGGATCGACTTGCACATGGACGACGTGCGTCGTCAATCGTGTCGCTAAGATTGTCGAAGTGGCAGATACCAGCCACTGGTACCATGTTGACTCTGAAAGCAATCCAGTGGACTTAGCCAGCAGAGACATGTATCCGCTTGAATTGTTTAAAACCACGACGTGCGTCGTCAATCGTGTCGCTAAGATTGTCGAAGTGGCAGATACCACCCACTGGTATCATGTTGACTCTGAAAGCAATCCAGTGGACTTAGCCAGCAGAGACATGTATCCGCTTGACTTGCTTAAAACCTCGCTCTGGTGACAGGGGCCACCATGGTTATGGCAAGCAAAGAACAAGTGGCCGCACTATATTGAACCCAATGACTTCAAAACTGAATTGGAAGCGAACCCAATTAAATCCAATTTCGATTACTTCCCCCACTACGAGGATTTATTAGAAAGGTTTTCTTCGTTCTCACGAGCTCTTAGTGTAATGTCGTATGTTGTTCGGTTCCTGAAGCATACGCACCCCAACTACCGCTCTACTTGTCACGGAGAGTACGCTAATCGATTCACACGAAATCTAGCACGTTCAAAACAGGCTTACAATTCACGCTCAAAAGGTTAATTTTCACGATGAATACCATTGCCTTGAAAAGAAACAGCCTCTTGGACGCAAGAGCACCATTTTCACTTGTTGATTCCAACGGGAGTCTTGTGAAAATATCTCAACGAAGAAGTCGTTGATAGTCGCGTTAAAGTCGCGTGTTATGTAGGTTTTAAAATAGGATTAATAAAAATAGTGTTAAGACGAAACTAAGTAAGAGTGTAAATAAAAAGTAGTGTAACTCGAAGATAAGTTATAAGGAAAACTATCACGAGTGATACAACCTAAGTTTAATTATATTATAAGAGTTAAAATTTCAAATCAAATCAAATTTTATATGTTTCAATTTTTATTTTGAATTGAATTGCATTTTGTTTTGATTTCTTTAAATTTTTTCTTGGTTTATTTCACTTAATTTTAATTTTAGGTGAATTTCAAGTTAATTTAAAATTGTTTAACTTGTTTGTTTAAAATTTGTTTTCATTATATTTTAAAATTAATCCTCTACCAAATAAGTCTTAAACCTCTGGAATAGCTTCCCGAGTGAAAAGGGTCGACCTCAGTAAAGATTTTTGTCCGGCTAATGCCTAGGACAAGGGGACAAGTTTGCCGTGCTTTACGCTGGTATCCTTTTGATGAAACCCGATGACTTTTTAGCTGAAAGTTATTTTATGGTTCATATAATATAATAATATAATATATTTTAATATATTAAAAGAATTAAACTATTTTATTCTATTAGTATCCTTCTTACTTTTTCCTTTTCAACTTCTACTTTTTACTAAGCTACTAATTTTGCTTATTTCAGTTTTTCTTTTGTTTGGCCACTTCATGCCAAAATCACCACCAAATTATTTTTCACTTTTGCGTTTTATTTATTAACGAAATTATCGTTTCACTTTTTACTAGTTTTCCTTTTTAAACTTTCTTTTAAAACTTGATTTGCTTTTAACTTTTAACTTTAACTTTTTATCTATAACTTGCTAACTGCTACATTTCACTTAACTGCTACAAATTTGTTATTTTACTGTTTTAATTTTCTAAACTGCTATTCTTATTTACTTTTCGTAATTTATTTCTACTCACTTTTTCCCTTCGAGCGATCCTCGGCTCGAAAATCCGGCTGCGCCAATTTGTTGTAGTGTCCCTCTCGGGTGGTCTTCTAACTGGTCGTTGTCCTTTGTGCAACGAATAAAACGCCTTCTTGTTTGCTTCTTATTGCCTGTTTTATTATTAACACTTTTCTTCTCGTTCCTGATTTTACACAATTTTAACTCTTATAATATCATTAAACTTAGGTTGTATCACTCGTGATACTTTTCCTTATAACTTATCTTCGAGTTACACTACTTTTTATTTACACTCTTACTTAGTTTCGTCTTAACACTATTTTTATTAATCCTATTTTAAAAGCTAACACGCGACTTTAACGCGACTATCAACGACTTCTTCGTTGAGATATTTTCACAAGACTCCCGTTGGAATCAACAAGTGAAAATGGTGCTCTTGCGTCCAAGAGGCTGTTTCTTTTCAAGGCAATGGTATTCATCGTGAAAATTAACCTTTTGAGCGTGAATTGTAAGCCTGTTTTGAACGTGCTAGATTTCGTGTGAATCGATTAGCGTACTCTCCGTGACAAGTAGAGCGGTAGTTGGGGTGCGTATGCTTCAGGAACCGAACAACATACGACATTACACTAAGAGCTCGTGAGAACGAAGAAAACCTTTCTAATAAATCCTCGTAGTGGGGGAAGTAATCGAAATTGGATTTAATTGGGTTCGCTTCCAATTCAGTTTCGAAGTCATTGGGTTCAATATAGTGCGGCCACTTGTTCTTTGCTTGCCGTAACCATGGTGGCCCCTGTCACCAGAGCGAGGTTTTAAGCATTAAGCCATTAAGGAAATTGAAGCTCAATATGAAAAATCTAATTGTCTTGGTAATTGTTTCGCGTTTTAAAAGTATACGAGTAGTATAAAGAATTAAACGTATAATGGAACGATTAAACGATAATCGATGTCACTAAGTAGTCGTTCTACAACATTCTGAATCCAACACTTTATGAATTGAATGAATTAATCTTTTCAATATTAAGAAAACAACATAAATAATAAAAACCCACTGAACTATATGTCGTTCTTTTAATTTATGGCCGAGTCGTTGCAGGAGCAAGCGTATATAGAATTAGAGAGAACTCATAAGGATCTGAAACGCCAGTTGGGGGAGTTTATATGTAAATATTGGGCAATTTTAAAAGGGACGGTAGGCAACAAAGAAAACTTAGAATTGATAAAGTCTATAGTAGGGGAGTTAGGAAACCTTACAAGTGTAGAAAGAGCAGGCGCGATAGTAGACGAATTGCTTAAATTCCTAACACAGGTAATAAAGAATAAGATAGAAGATTTCAAAGGCATGGGAATCAGACGTTAATGCATAAAAGAATAGGTACGAAAAGTATTTAGAAGAAAAACAGTTTCAAGAGGATATACTAAGGACCTTAGAAAGTGATAACGTAAAACTATGGGAATTATTAGAGAAGAAAGGCTTAACCGAAGAAACATTAAATAGAACGTTAGAACAGGAATCGGCACAGAAATCAAGAGAAGACTGTGCATCCTTAGAGAAGGCGCATTCAAGAATACAAGAATTGAAAGAGAAAAACAGGCGCCTGAAACAGGAAATAGCGCTAGTGAACGACTAAATACTATACCATAAGGAACCTACCCCAGCTTGGCTATGGCTGGGGAAGGAATATAATTCAGTTTCATTTCCTACATTGAAACCATCAGTGGCAGAACAAATCAATATGGGTATAGCAGAAATAGCGAAAATAACAAGCAGTATTGTTCCACAGTTTTCAGGGACACAGTCACCGGATTTGGGAGGTGAAGTATATAAGTTTATACAGGCGTGTGAATTAGCTACAAGTGAAGCGACTACAGCTAATAAAACAATTTACATAGATTGTATAAAGCAAAGATTGTATGGAGACGCTTATGATCTTGTAGGCTCACAACGTTTTAACAGCAAGAATTATACCTAGTAATCCGAAGATCCTACCTACCAACAGCTTCATCTGACGTGACGTTGACTGAACTTCAGGATTGCAACCAATTGCACAATGAGGACATTCGGCAGTTCGCAAGATGTCTAAACGAGAAAAAGCACAAGTATTGCAGATAGTAAAAGATACCTATAAAGGAGAAGGCGACAGCGCACTGGTATCTATAGTAGAGACGTCAGCGAATAAAACGTTTAGAACAGGCTTAAAAGATGCAACGCTACGAATTCACATGCTAAACATTACAGGGAAAAATATGGAGGAAATGATAGAGATAGCAGTGAACACGTTCGTCGAAATACAAAAAAGTAATTCCATACATCAACCAACCATTACACCGGCAATGAATATGAATTGGGTAGACCCCTACCCAAAACCTCCTGTACAAAATCACGTAGAATATAAAAGGCCAGAAGAAGGCAGAACGTCTCAAGAGCGCCTCAGGAAAAAATAATTTGCTCATCCTGCAATACACGTGGGCATACGAGAGAAAAGTGTTTAATTAGGGAAAACACGCCGTATCACCAAAAGTGTCTAGAATATGGACACGAGACAAACTGGAGGTGTAGCAAAAAGGAAAGCCAAGGAAGTGGGGCAAATAAAAAATATCAAATGCCCCATAATCAGAATCAAGTACAACAAAACTGGCAGACAAACCGACCACAGCAGAATTGGCCTCAAAACCAATTCCAGCAGACGGGGAATCAGAAAGAGTCAATAAACCCCAACCCAAATACACTTAACGGGTTACAGAGGAATCAGCCGAACAGAGCAAACCAAGCGCTATGTCATTGGTATAATAGACCAGGACACATGATAAAAAATTGCGATGCAAAAAGGAATTGGGAATCGTTACAAAGTAATCGCCCGGGAAACTGTCAAGGGCCCAGAACAGGCCAATAATCTGGGGACCCAAAAATATTAGTAACTTAGGGCCAAATGAAGGAGTAACAGTAATTCATACATCCGAACCGATTGTGGATACGTTACCAACTTTAACAAATAAAGTGGTAACCGTAAGTCCGACAACGGAAGCGATTGTTGAAACGTTACCAACTTCGAAAGACTTAAAACTTAATATCAAGTTGAAGAAGACTGACAATAACAAAAACAACGTCACAAAGAAAAATCATGCATTTGGAGAAAAAGTTGATTTAGAGATACCAATCATAGCGAACGAGAGAAAACAGAATTCAAACCCAAAAGTAGCTTGCTCAATGAACAAGTTAGCAAATAATAATAGAAATACAGAAACAGGAGTATCCAACTGGAATCAAACCCAGCTAAATGACATGTTCATCGAATTACCTTGCGCAGAGGCGATAAATGGAAAACTCATTTTACTGGTAGATACAGGAGCAGATACAAGCCTGATAAAGAAATGTGCAATAAAAGATAGCACAATAATAGGCAAGTCGAATAGGAAAGACTTAAGCGGAGCATTTGGAGGTTGTGTGTCTACAGAAGGATCAACTACTATATGTCATAATCAGGTACAGTCCTTACGTTTAACGCTACACGTTGTGTCACTTAAGCAAGGAGTACCGGCAGACGGCATACTAGGAAGGGATAATTTGTGGAACAAATCCAATATAAATACAATGGAAAAGATTTTAACACTCTTCAATGAAAAGAAAGAGGTTATTTTAGAATTACCAACAAAAACTATCGAGCAGATAGAAGAGGAAAGCAAACAACATTACATACCAGTTGATGCACGAACAATTACGATAGTACCATTAAAACTTCGTACAAAATTTAATGTTGTAATTCATACAGCAGAAATAGATCCAGGAATCTATATAGCAGACACATTAGGAAATGTGAAAGATAATACGATTTATGCTCCGATATTAAATACAACAGAATATGATTACGAAATAGATAGCGAATTTAAACCAAAATTCACAAACTTCGACGAGCACGCAATACAAAGTACTGAGTCAGTTAATAGTATAGGCAAAATAGATGCCAAGAGAAGAATAAGTGAATTGCTCAATGATATTGAGATAGATGAAAATTTAAATATGGAAGAAAAGAATTCAATAGAAGAAATAGTAAAATCTTTTCATGACGTCTTCCTATTAGACGGAGACGAACTTTCATTTACAAGTGTATTGAAACACGAAATTCCAACAGGCGCATATCAACCGCCAATAAACAGAAAGCAGTATAGATTACTGCAAATACACAGGGAAGAAATAAATAAACCAGTAAACAAACTTTTAGATGATGGCATAATCACACATAGCACATCACCGTGGAACTCACCGTTACTTTTAGTGCCCAAGAAAAGTGGCAAGGACGGCGAGAAAAAGTGGAGACTCGTAATAGATTACAGGAAACTAAATGAAGCTACAATCAAACAAGTTTTTCCAATTCCGCGCATTGACGAAATTTTAGAGCAATTAGGCCCTAGCAGATATTTTACAACGCTAGATTTGGCAAGTGGATGTCACCAAGTTTTATTCCATGAAAGGGACAAGGAAAAAACAGCATTTAATACAGGACTAGGGCATTTCGAATTCAATCGAATGCCTTTTGGGCTAACAGGTGCCCCAGCAACATTCCAAAGGATAATGAATCATATCCTAACAGGTCTACAAGGGATAGACTGTTTTGTTTATTTAGATGACATAGTTATATATGGTAGAAATCTAAAACAACACGAGCAAAGGTTATGTTCAGTATTACAGAAGTTACGTGAACATAATGTGAAACTGAATACAGAGAAATGCAAATTTTTGAGAAAGGAAATAGTTTACTTAGGACACAAATGCTCGGAACATGGTGCTTTACCAGACCCCTACAAGGTAGAATGTGTAAAGAACATAGGAGTACCGAGAAACAGGAAAGAGGTACAAGCATTTCTTGGACTAATAAATTACTACAGGAAATTTATTGAAAACACAGCTAAGATAGCACTACCAATTAACAAATTATTACGTAAAGACGCAAAATTTATATGGACAGAAGACTGCCAGCAAGCATTTGAACGATTAAAAGAAGCAGTCATGTCACCGCCAGTGTTGGCATATCCAGATTTCTCAAGAGTTTCTGTAACTACCGACGCAAGTAACGAAGCTTTGGGCGCAGTACTTTCGCAAGGAGAAGTAGGCGAAGATAGGCCAACAGCGTTTGCTAGCCGTAGGAACAACCGTTGAAGTCGACAAGGATAATGAGGAACCGGAAAACGGAACAAATAACACAGCAACATTGCTGTCCGACCCGAAACAAATAGAAACAGTAATTAAAGATTTTCACAATTCACCACTGGGAGGACATCAGGGTGCAGTGAAAACGTACCTAAGGATCAGGCAACAATATAGGTGGCCAGGGATGCAAAGGCAGATAAAAGATTATGTAAAAAATTGTCCTAAATGTCAAACGAACAAAAGTTCGAGATTACCAAATTTGCCCATGGTGCTAACAGATACACCCATGCGGCCATTTGATAAAAACTACATGGACATAGTAGGTATTTTACCAGAAACTGTGTCCGGAAATAAGTACATTCTGACTTTTCAGGATGATTTTTCGAAATTTATGGCATGTACAGCTATCCCAGACGCGGAAGCAAGTACTGTCGCCAGAGTTTCTACGATGAACTAATTACGCGTTACGGAATTCCACGAATTCTTATTACGGATAATGGAACTAATTTCATTTCGAAATTGTTCTCAGATACGTGCAAATTATTAGGTATTAAAAAATTACACATAACACCTTACCATCCACAGGCTAATGGCTCATTAGAGAGAAGCCACAGACCACGTTCACAACCACACACCCCACATTACGACCAAGCAAACACCATTCCGTACTTTATTTGGATTCGATACGGAAATGCCGACTAACTTAAAATGGAAATGTAGTCCGGTATATAATGCCGAAGATCCGAATAAAGTTCTGAAATTTCAAATACAAAGAGCTCACGAAATCGTGAGAAAGAATCAGGATTTAGCAAAACAGGTAGCTAAAAGGCAGTACGATAGCAAATTAAATTTAGTAGAATTTACGGTAGGAGATAGTGTATTAATTAAAAATCAAACTAGGAGTTTTCTCCAATGTGGGTAGGACCGTATAAAGTAGTAGGAATTAAAAGTCCAATTACGACGGTGTTAAATATTAAAGGAAAGGGAAAGCCATTCCACAAGAACTTACTTAAGTTATATAGTAGCAATTAAGAAGGAAATAGGATTAACTGGTAGACAATTAACGTGGTAGACAATTAGGCAGGAATCCATCAGAATCACTTAACTACGAAAATAAATTTAGGGGGAAATTAAACTAAGTAGTCATAAGTTAAAGTAAAATTAATCTAACCATAATAGGCACATTATTAGAAGTAGGATACAATAGATTAACATAGAACAGGGTTATTAGGATAGAGTAATATGAAATTAAAATTTTATTAAGGTAGGAATTAGTGGAAACACTGATAAAAAATTATATTCCGAGCAGAGACTTTAGGAAAAATGTTTGTTTTGTTTTCATAGACACACAAAAGTTACGCAACCAACGTCAAAACACACAAGATGACAGAAAAAATTATTTGGGTGCTATTAGCGGTTATGCAGGTGGAGGCACGTCTGCCAATAGAAGTGGAAGAATTAAAACAAACATAAAAGAAGAATAATATAGACGTAACAGGTCAAAATCAAACACAGTTTTAAGCATACTACATTCACAGCATACTACAACAACTCGGACAATAATATTTAAATAGGTGGGGTCACAACGGCGGCTAGGGGAAAGAGACCACAGCGAAGAAAGATAACAAAAATAGTCGGACTACAGTTTTTAATATATATGTATTTTTATTTAATTTTTGATTTAAACAATACAAAATTTTTAATAAATATATTATTAAATGGTCACCACCTACTGCAGCCCGGAGTACAGCTCGTCCAAACAAGGATATAGAGGGGGCAGCCCCGGCCAAACGCGATGAAACGCTTTCAGGATCCCAACAATAAACAATACTCACTCACTAGTGGGGTTAGCCTCAATAAACTCATCAAGTTGTGCCAGGATGGGGATGATTGGCTCCAAGTCCCACACATCCGCCCGGATAACGGCCGTAACGTCCTGAATATAGAGGCCGATCGGGAATACGTAGTGATAGCTCGGATAACGCGACATTGTTACTTTAAACGATTAAAACGGTAAAACTTTACTGAATAAAACCACTATAGCACCGAACGTATTTATAAGCGAGAGTAAACAAACACAAACCCGGAAACCCCATATGAAAAAAAAAAAGTTTTAGGAATTTTAGGAATTAAGGTTTTATACCAATGCATTTTTTTATAAATTGATTCTATATTTATATGTCTTATATTCGTTTTATTTGCTTGTTTACAAATCCGAACAAAGAATATTTATACAAATTTTCATATTAATTGATAACAAATCATAAAATTACAGACTTATATAAGGATTTATGTAGGACGATTGTGCCATATTACCCTTCCGTCCATGTAACCTAAAAGTATGCGCGCCACGCCCATTTTCTGCAACGTAAAATATAATAATGTCGCTCAATATTGAAATTTTATTGTCATATCTTAAAACTAGAAGCAATATGTGGTTATAAGGAAAGTTATCTTATAATCACATTTAATCACAGACGGGTATAAATAGTAGGCGTGGTCGTTACCCATTTTCAAAGCGAAATAATTGGCTTAGTAGTTTTATTATTGTGTTCAAATTTAAGCTTTACTTCCGTGGTATAAACTAAAAAACAACGGCTGATATCACATTTTTACTAAAAAATAAGCGTGGTCGTGGACCGATTTTGCCCATTTTCAATACCAACCTGCACACCCTAAGAAATTTCTGTAAAATTTTATCACGATATCTTCACCGGTTCTCCTGTGATCGTGATTTCAACAGACAGACAGACAGACATACGGACGGACGGACATGGCTAAATCAACTCAGGAGGTGACGCTGATCAAGAATATATATACTTTTCTATACCTATCGTCTCTATTTCTATGCGTTACACATTTCGTGACAAAGTGAATATACCCTTAACCTTAAGGTGTAGGGTATAAAAATTTAAGCATAACTTGCACTAAAATTGAAAATAAATTATATTACGTTGCAATTATAATATTAATAATCACACGCGTAATGAAATGCATGGCGATTTAGGTCACGCGTGCGACATATACCCTAAACGAAATAAGTATACATACAATGGTACTAATTAACAATTTCAGGGATAATATACGGTATATGTAAAGTAGCTGTTCCGTTAAATACACAGCCGTACCTATTTTAGAAATAAATGCACATGAAATCTATGTATAAAGACTTAATTTATGCATAACAACAATTTAAATATCAAATCTGCACCACGATGCAGACATAGATAAAATGTCAAATAAAGCTAAGACAAAAATAATTGCCTTAAAGATTGTAAAATATTCTTCTTAAAGCTATAAAATAAAATTCTTACAAAATATGTAATAAATATACGGTCCTATAAAATTTAGTTCATTAAAATTCCATGCAAAATATAATGACGAATTGCGTTAATAACCAACAAAACAAAAACTAAGAATCGAGCGCTTAACGCAAGCACTGCAACAGTGCAGAAACAAAATATAGCAACTGAACACGAGCAGAATGCAGTGTCAATTAAAACAATTAAAAAGTGAAAAAAAGGGGGAACCAAAAACACCAAAGGTGAACAACTTCAGAATAGGCGAAACAAAGAAAAAAGAAATATATTAAAGAAATAAGAGAAGGAAAAAAATATTTTTTTTAAAAACACATGTTACATGTTAAAACACATGTTGCTACACTATTTGTCATTCTTATACATAGAACTAAGAAACTATTAATAAAAACTAAGAATAAAACTAGTAATGAAAAAGGGCATAAGAAAAGAAAAGAAATAAGAAAATTAAAGGGAAAGAAAGAATATAATTGGAATAACGTTAGAAAGAAAAATAGATATAAAATCGTACATATTAAAGTAAAATGGAACATATCTAAATACTTGTACGAACTTTTTAAATACTTTCGAAGTTAACATTTATAACGAATTATATTCAACTAGAATAAAGTCGATAATTATTGTAAGAATTAAGACTTGTTTTGAATTAAATAAAATATTGCTAGTTAATTAATATTTCTAACTTAAAGTTATATACGAATATGACTTCAATTCTTTTTAACTGAAAACGAATTATAAATAGAAAAAAAAAATAATATATTGTAAGAGAAAAATGAAATATATAAAATTGATAATAAGTTAAGTGTGATAACAAAGAAGACAGCATGCAGAGAAGCTGACCTGAATGCCGATGTACACCCATCACAACAGCAGAAGTGCAACAACACACCACAACAGTTACGAACATTTACAACAGGGCGACGATTAGCGCCCAACCAACTCGAAGGGGGAAGGGTAGCTGGAACGACTGACCAACTTAGCGATTGCATCCAGTGCAGTACCGAAAAATGCAACCGCCATAGAAAGGGAAACACGAAGATTTAATAGCAGCAACAATCAGAAACTGACGAGATGACTTATTTTCAGCAGCCTTGAAACCACTACAACAACATAACCAGAAGATAGTCTCTGAACAAAAGTAGCCGATCATCAGTAGCACGACGCCATAGTACGGCAACATATTCAGTTACGGCAGCTTTGCATTAATGCCTGCGAGTGAACTGCTTGCCTTTTAAGCGGAAGTTTACGGTTAAGCGGAAGTTACGTCACGCGTATGCGACAGCAAAATCACGACCCAATAGCAGCGAGTAGACAAGCCAATGCAGCCAGATGTTCGCCAGTTGAATTTACGGCGACATTTTGAAATTTATGGTTTTATGACGTTCTACAACCTTACCTCAAGTGGCAGCGATCTAAAACGCATCACCACTATCTACAAGCAAAGATATTAAAGATGAAGAAGCAAGCCATTACAAATGATGATTCTGGTAACATCGCAACCATCAACTATCGTTCAAGCGAACAACAATTGACCCCAATTGCTGGACAAACGATACTACCGACAACGAACAACTACATCTGATCACCAATACAATGGGTATTAAGATAGAATGTTAACAGCGACTGGTTTTGAACACAACACGAATATAATCACGTCAGCTACCCAACAGCAGCATTCCCACAACACATGGAAAAGAAGACATCGATGCAACGGGGTGTACATCAACATCGAAGTCGTCATCAACAGCAACATCAGCATCAAAGTCAAGACCAACATCAACTTTAAGATTGATATCGACGTCAACAACAACATAGTATTTCAATTATACACTACATATACTATATTATACATTTGTATATATAACCACCAAACACATATTATTGTGATCACACTCGCATTAGATTAAGTACTATTAAGTAGTATTGAAAGAACACTAAAGCCATACTAAACATAGCCATCCACAATTTTTAAAAAAAAAAAAAAAACCATAAATGCACAAGAAAAATTTAATATAGTTCTATACGATACTAAATTTTTCTTCCCCGAGGGTGGAGGGATGTTGTATGTCGCGATCGCAATTTCCAGTTCAGGAGATAAGAACTTCCAAGGCCAGTATTATTGTTTTTATAATACTACTCCGCGATTGAGTCAAGGCCAAGTTCACATTAATGCAACCACAGCACTTTGCTTGGTAATCCCGAAGCTTTAGTTTAATTTGGTTTAGTCAAGCTTTGGTTTAATTAACTTCCAAAGCCAAGGTACCAACTAGAACACTTCATGGAATGGATTGTGGAAGCTAGCATTTAGTAGCGAGCTTCCAAACAATGAAAACCAAAGCGCTTTGTAATTGGAGTGGACTGTGGAAGCTAGCTTTCAGTAGCAAGCTTCCAAACCATAAAATCGCTTGGTTTGAAAAAAACCAACGAAGACAAGTTGGTTAATTGAAGACAAGTTGGCGAATGAAATAGGAGGAATTGGAGTGCCCGAGCCGCTTTGTATTCAATGGACTGGCAACGTTACCAAATATGAAGGATATTCAAACAAAATGCAAAACTTGAAAATTGGATTACTCTGGAAAGAAGATGAAGCACATTTGCCTAACAGTCTTTCAACGGCAACCACACGCTTGCGTTGTCTAAAAATAAAGATGGAAAGACCATCAATTAACCCAGGATTTGAACGATCAAATCCATAACCTACTGATTAAAGGTTATGCAACTCCGCTGTCAGATAATTCATTACAAAACGATGGAGAAAGAATATGGTACTTGCCGATATTTATTGTACGTAACCCGTTGAAGCCAGGTAAAGTCCGCCTCGTTTGGGACGATGCCGCAACAAAGTGGACAAAATTGTCTAAATGATTTTTTATTGAAAGGTCCTGATCTTTTAACTCCTCTTGTTCACATTCTTTTCAATTTTAGAATGGGTGCCATTGCCATTTGTAGAGATATCGCGGAGATGTTCCATCGAATTCTTTTAAAAGAATCAGATAGAGATGCACATCGATTTCTTTGGTAGAACGCAGATGAAAACAAAATAGCAGCATTCAAACTAAATGAAAAATACTATACTACATGCAGGAAATGAAACTAGAGCGTTACACGCAATCATTCATCATCATTATGTCGACGATTTTATTGATTCAATAAGTTGGTGCAGGCGGTCCGTCGCATCAATGCTCAGGGTGGGTTTCATATAAGAAATTGGCCGCAAATGGCATAAATGAAAAGGCCGTTCACCGCGAAAAAATCATAGGGCTTTATTGGAATCCACGAGAAGTGCGTGAAGTTAAATTCGTAAATCCGACGCGAATTTAGCAAAGACACAAACCAAAATACGAATTTAAATTCGTGCATAATTAGCAGTGCCAAGGTAAGGTGTCATTCAGATTTACTTATTCGTTTAGTAAAACATATAATCTGAAAACGGTTTGCATATTGTTGGAAAGGTCAATATATCAGCTACCTTATCCTGAAAAATTCATCCGTACACAGGCAAGGATGTGGCGTCAGTGGCCAATGTTACCCAGTGTACCTCCAGAAGCACTTCTCATACGCATTTTGTTCAACAAAAAACATAACTTGGACAAACGTTGTATACAGTTCGAAAGGTCACTGTATCAGCTACCTATTCCTGAAAAGTCTAGCCGTGCACAGGCAAAGATGTGGCGTCAGTGGCCAGTGTTGGGTTACCCAGTGCACCTTCTCATACACTTCGACAAACACTTTGTTCAACCAAAAACATAACTTGGACAAACGTTGTATACTTTGTTCAACAAAAAACATAACTTGAACAAACGTTGTATACAGTTCGAAAGGTCAGTATATCAGGTACCTATTCCTGAAAAGTCTAGCCGTGCACAGGGAAAGATGTGGCGTCAGTGGCCAGTGCTTGGTTACCCAGTGCACCTTCTCATACACTTCGACAAACACTTTGTTCAACAAAAAACATAACTTGGACAAACGTTGTATACAGTTCGAAAGGTCACTATATCAGCTACCTATTCGTGAAAAGTCTAGCCATGCACAGGCAAAGATGTGGCGTCAGTGGCCAACGTTTGGTTACCCAGTGCACCTTCAGAAGCACTTCTCATACACTTCGAAAATCATAACGCCAAATATATTAAGTGCGTGAAGTTAAATTCGCGTTTTTGATAGTTAAATTCGTAAATAGCGGAGACACAAACCACAAACACGAATTTCAAATTCGTGTTTGTGGTTTGTGTCTCCGCTATTTACGAATTTAACTATCAAAAACGCGAATTTAACTTCACGCACTTAATATATTTGGCGTTATGATTTTCGAAGTGTATGAGAAGTGCTTCTGAAGGTGCACTGGGTAACCAAACGTTGGCCACTGACGCCACATCTTTGCCTGTGCACGGCTAGACTTTTAAGGAATAGGTAGCTGATATAGTGACCTTTCGAACTGTATACAACGTTTGTCCAAGTTATGTTTTTTGTTGAACAAAGTGTTTGTCGAAGTGTATGAGAAGGTGCACTGGGTAACCAAACGTTGGCCACTGACGCCACATCTTTGCCTGTGCACGACTAGACTTTTCAGGAATAGGTAGCTGATATAGTGACCTTTCGAACTGTATACAACGTTTGTCCAAGTTATGTTTTTTGTTGAACAAACTGTTTGTCGAAGTGTATGAGAAGGTGCACTGGGTAACCAAACGTTGGCCACTGACGCCACATCTTTGCCTGTGCACGGCTAGAATTTTCACGAATAGGTAGCTGATATAGTGACCTTTCGAACTGTATACAACGTTTGTCCAGGTTATGTTTTTTGTTGAACAAAATGTGTATGAGAAGTGCTTCTGGAGGTACACTGGGTAACATAGGCCACTGACACCGATGAATTTTTCAGGATAAGGTAGCTGATATATTGACCTTTCCAACAATATACAAACCGTTTTCAGATTATATGTTTTACTAAACGAATAAGTAAATCTGAATGACACCTTACCTTGGCTCTGCTAATTATGCACGAATTTAAATTCGTATTTTGGTTTGTGTCTTTGCTAAACTCGCGTCAGATTTACGAATTTAACTTCACGCACTTATCCACGAGAGGATGAATTTAATTATGTTTTAAAATTCACTTGAATGCGGCGCAACGTATTTAACGATGATGTAATACCTACGAAGAGAGAGGTCTTGCAGGTCTTTACGTCAGTAAATGATCCTCTTGGTTTCGTTACATGTATCTTGTGGTATCTAAAAATTTTAGTTCAACACATATGACGATGTGGCATCGAAGGGGATGAACCTCTTACAGAAACAGTAATGGAAGAGTGGAGAAAGTGGTGTCTCTATTTACCGGCAATATCAAAGGTAGACTGTTCAATACAACTACACACTTTCGTAGACGCAGGCGTAGATGCTTACGCTGCGGATTCTTACTTTTGTATTTTGTACAAAGGAAAACGAAAGGTGAAAATTGTTGCAGCAAAGTCGAAGATGGCACCACTGCGTCCGTTGTCGATACCAAGGTTGGAATTACAAGCAGCAGTGTTAGGAGTGCGATTGATGAACGGTCTCAACAATTTGTAATGTTTTGAGTTGCAATCCAGAATAGGCAACAAGAGGGTTTCGTCGCTTTGCTACATAACCATCATGTTACTCGGCTTATAATTGCTCATTCAACGATATTACCATATTAATCATGAAACTGCAATCAATGAGGTGAGGCGAAACTTTTTTATTCCAAAACTTCGGGTTTTATTTAAATAAATAAGACGAAACTGTCAAGTATGTAAGATAAACAACGCTCAACCACAGGCGCCACAAATGAAACCCGTCCCGCGTACTCCTTTAAGGGCTTATTTTCGTCCATTCACTTCCATAGGAATTGACTATTTTGGACTAATTTTTGTCAAGGAAAATTTAAAAAAACAGAAAGAGGTGGGGCGTACTAAGTACTAACATGTTTAAGCATTCGTGCTGTCCATATAGCAATAGTGCATAGCCTAACCACAGACTCATGCCTCATGAGCCTTAGAATATTTATGGCTAGTAGAGGTATACCAAAGGAAATGTACAGCGATAATGGCAGAAACTTCCTCGGTGCTGACAATTTCTTGAAAGAAGAGTTATGGTAAGTCAACCACTCCACTGTCAAAAAACAGTTAATTCGTGAAAGTATCGAATATCATTTCAACCTACCAGCTGCTTCTCCTAAGGGGGAGCGTGGGAGCGCTTAGTTCGAACCGTAAAGAATATTTTGTATAAAATAACTCCTTCTCAAAAATTTACAGATGAAAGTCTTAGATCCGCTTTGATTAAGTTGAGATAATAATAAATAAATAATAAACTCTCGCCCGCTCACCTTTGTCTCACTTGAAACTGAAGACCAAGAGGTTCAAACGCCCATATCTTCTATACGGAAGCCACGCCCCCAAAAATATTTTGGGATTAGATTCTTCGATGAAAAACGAAGGCTTAATTTTACTTTATTCGGGGGAAGAGCTAAAGGTCCTGAGGAAAATGACCAGAGCTCTTTTCAATATCTGCTACAAACACAATTACTGGAACCCCTACCAGGATTGTTGGAGAATGTACAAAAAAGCCCTCAGGAAGGCTAAATCCACGGCCTGGAAAACCTACTGCGGCAACATCGAAAATACCAAGGAGTCTGCAAGACTCAGCAAACTACTATCCAAGGACCACTCCTGCCCTTCTGTGGTAAGAAGGGAGGATGGTTCGTGGACTAGCTCAGCATCTGAATCCCTGGAAGTACTCACCAGAACTCACTTTCCAGGTTGCTCTGAGTTTGACACCAGGACAACGGTTACGAGTGATATACCCAGCAACACCAGCCAACCTGACATTAAGATGATAGAAGATATCATCTCGACGGACAGGATAACATGGGCTGTAAATTCGTTCGACCCCTTTAAATATCCTGGACCAGACGGTATGCTGCAAAAAACGGAGGTCTTAGTAATCCCCTTCCTAACCAGGCTCTTCAGATCCAGTGTAGAGCTGGGCCATGTACCAGACACATGGAGGAGGGTCAAGGTTGTTTTTATACCAAAAGTGGGGAAACGGGGCCACGAGTCAGCGAAGGACTTTAGGCCGATTTCTCTCACTTCCTTCTAAAAACACTGGAACGCATTCTGGACGATAACCTGAGGAAAAAGCTATGCGACAAAATATCCCATTCCCAGCATGCGTACATCAAGGGAAGATTTACGGATTCTGCCCTACACAAGGTGGTGACATACATAGAGCGCTCACTCTATTACAAACAATACACGTTGGGGACCTTCCTTGACATAGAAGGAGCTTTCAACAACGTTAAATCTTCTGCCATTCGGGAGGCACTTAGGGATCTAGGAGCCGAAGAAATTCTTATAAGATGGATTCTTGTAATGCTGCATACAAGAGAGATCCACGCCACACTGGCGAACAGTAGTATCGTCAGGTATGCTAGCAGAGGCACGTCCCAAGGGGGGGTAATCTCACCGCTGCTATGGATTCTGGTAATGAACCCGCTTTTGGAACAGCTGGACAAAGCGGGAATCAAAGCCGTGGCATACGCCGATGATCTGGTCATATTGGTCTCCGGCTTCTGCACATCGACTTTAAGCTCCGTTACGGAAAGAGCCCTCCGCACAATTGTTGCATGGCCCTCCGCGAGGACTAGGAGTAAATCCTTCCAAAACGGAGCTAGTACTGTTCACAAAAAGATATAAACCTCAACCATTTAAGCCGCCGAAGCTCCACGGACAGGAGCTTCAACTTTCGATGCAGGCGAAATAGCTAGGCATAATACTCGACTCCAAACTAAGTTGGGGAAGAAACATAGAACAGAGGATCAAGAAGGCGAGCGTTGCCTACTACTCCTGCTGCAGAACTTTCGGTAAAAAATGGGGACTGAAGCCCAAACTTACACTATGGATGTACACTGCTATCATCAGGCCAATCCTGTCATATGGAGCACTGGTTTGGTGGACGGCTTCGAGCAAGAAGTCTCACTCCATACGCCTGGGGAGGGTACAGCGCACGGCGTGTGTTGGGGCTACAGGAGCTCTGAGGACCTGTCCAATAGAAGCTCTGAACGCCATCCTGGATATCCTCCCCATAGATCTACATCTAAAGCTTGCATCAACCACAGCTGCCCTGCGACTAAGGGAATCGGGCAACTGGAGTCCCAGACATTATGGTCACGGGAACGGACTGGATCTGCTTCTCAGCTCGCCGGAAAACTACAGCACGGACTACCTTGTGAAGACTACCGACTTCGACAGGCGCTTCGAGGCCGAAATTCCTTCCAGATCCGCATGGAAAAGGGGGGCGGAACACTTTACCGAAAACTGCGACGCCATTGTCTACACCGACGGCTCCAAAATGGACATCGGAGTGGGGGCAGGTGTATACTCGCAAAAACCACCCACGGAGATATCCCTAAAACTTCCAGACTATGCCAGTGTTTTCCAGGCGGAAATAGCTGGCATAAGGGGGGCCTGTAGGAGACTAGCGGAAGCGCGAATAACCGGCGGGAGATTAACCATAGCCACAGACAGTCAAGCAGCTATACTCTCCCTGCTGGTCACCACAACGTATTCCAAGGCGGTGCAAGAGTGCCGCGTGGACCTCAACAACCTCTGTCGTCATGCGGAGGTCAAACTACTCTGGGTCCCTGGACATCGAGGTATCCACGGGAACGAAATGGCGGATGAGCTCGCTAGGCGAGGAGCCGCTATGTCACCGGATAATGCCATCCCAATACACAAGCCACTAAATACTCTAAAAGGAGAATTATACCGCGTATTCCGCGATAAAGCCAACGACAGATGGAGAGATCTACAATCCTGTCGCATTGCCAGGACGTCATGGCCATCGTACGATAAGGCCAAGGCCAAATGGCTCATTAACAGGAGCCGAACGGACATAGCCAGGCTTGTCGGGGTGATCACTGGCCACTGGGCGATCGGTGATCACGCGGAACGTCTGGGCCTGACCCACAACACCTTCTACCGAAGCTGCGGAGACACTTCTCAGAAAGAAACGGTCTCCCACCTACTATGTGTATGCCCGGTACTCATGCGTGCCAGACTCAATACCTGGGTAAAATCACCTTCAATGGACTGGAGGAAGTCGCCAGGTTCCATCCCAGACAACTGCTCAGGTTCCTCAACCTGGCGGGCTGGCTATAACATCTACTATTCCCAACCTACATGGGATATTTTCTCTCACGCGTACTTTTTAGGTGGATCAAAACGAGGCTCATTAGCCTTAATTGTTGCCCATTATCGAGTGCGGTGGTGGGCGCCACCTCTTACCTACCTTATTCGGCACGAAATTCGACATTTTCAGAGTAAAAAAAGGATTGTTGTTTACGCTTCAGCTAAATGACACATACTGATTCTGAAACTATATGACAGTAGCTTTCCAACACATATTTGGAAAGGCGAATCACTGGAATAAAAGTCAAGTTACGCCATCTGTTAGAAAACCGCACGAATTAAATAAATAAACCGGTACCCCTATTAAATCCTAAGGACTTTATTGAATTCCTTTCGAGGAAGCATACTAATGCCTCCCAATTAGAGGAATTAATGTACAATTCTAATGAAGACGATTTTTCATTTCTCAAATGTCTTGGAAGCTGGATGTTATCAAGGAAGTCTTATCCATAAAATCTCCTTGGATGTGTCTTGACAGAATTCTTTATTCTTTATTCAATTCAATTATAAGAGCTGTACAAAAAAGGTCCCGAGACCTTGTGTCTGTACAAGTAACAGTAAAGCAATAAACTAACAAGCATCCGACTGACAATGAGTGTTTAATTCCTTAACATACTTAACTAGACTTAAAACTATTACTCCGTCTGTGCCATCAGTACCACGTCGGCAGTCTGCCATCCAAAAAGGCGACTGGTTTTAAGATTGGATTAGGATTATGATAAAAAGATCAAGGGGAAAAACTGGATCTCACACCGGCGATCGAGCTTCTGGTTCGGTTTGGCACATCAGTTCTTAAACATGATTTAGGAATTTAGTACCTTGACTCTTGAAACGAGGTGTAGAGGAGATGCATTTTATAGTGTAGGCAACCCATTCCACAGTTTTATACCCCTAATTAGACTGGATCGTTCCCTTGTCAGCGATCGGTACCTGGGAAGAATGAAGTTCGACGAACAGACTGAGTTACCGCGTGTGAGTTTACTGGAAATGTAATCGGGAACACGACTCTTTATGATCTACACAATAATAATAAATGATCTATGTACAATAACAGAAGTAGGTGGCATTTAAATAGCGTTTTTAGCTCCATTCCAATGACCGATTTAACTAGATTTGATACACTGTCCCTACCTCGTAACGCAAAGACGAACCTAACTACCGATCTAAAGCAGACACTGAGTTTGCGCCAGCATGACGAGCTGCAACCCCCATAGACTTCACAGCCGTATAGTAAGTTAGGCACTATGAGAACCTTAACAAGGTGCAATCTGGCGGATCGCGGTAGAAAGTGCTTTATCAGATATAGGCACCTCAGTACCCCGTAAACCTTACTACACACCTGGGCTACATGCTTATCCCATAATAAGTCCTCTGAAATGATAATGCCCAAACTTTTTATCGTATCAGTGTAAGCGATGGATACTCCATCATGTATTATCTGACTTGGTAGTGTAAGGCTGGATCCCCGAAATGCAACCATGACCTGTGTCTTACTAGGATTAAGGGTAAGTTTATTATGCTCGGCCCATGTGGATATTGCATTTAGGTCCTCGGTGATTAACTCCACATCCTGTTCAGCACCTCCCTGCCCACACGACAAAATAAGCTGTACATCATCTGCAGAAATATGTACATGTACAACCACAGTTGGCAGATCACTAATGTAGAACGTAGAGAGCAATGGACCTAGAATAGACCCCTGCGGTAGGAAAATATAAGGTTGCATGCCGCATTTGAATAGTGAAATTGCTTCTTCAGCTTCAAACACATAATGGCCCAGTCCACCTGGTTAAATGCTTTACTGAAATCGAGGGCAACTAAGAAGGAAGGCGCACGATTATCTATGCTCTGGCTAATTTCGTCAGTGATGTCTAACAATGAGGTTGTTGTGCTGAAGTTTTCCCTAAAGCCAGACTGGTTACGGTAAATGCTGCATCTTGTGTTAGAGGTAATGAAATCAAGTATTTGATTCCTCATAAGTAACTCGCAGAGCTTAGATAGGCATGGAAGAATGCTAATTTGTCTGAAATCAGAAACTGTAATGGGCTTGGCGTTTTTCGGAATCGGTACAACTTTAGCCGTCTTCCAATCTAGCGGAAAACAGGATGTGGTCAGGACAGTATTAATCATGACAAGAAAACTCGCTCCGAAAACGGGGAAAATGAGTTTAACAAATTTCAGGTGGACATTGTCCAGACCCACCGCATTAGACTTCAATGCAACAAGTGCATAGAATACCTCATCAAGGGTAACATTTCTAAAGAAAAAGGCATTGTCACTTTCAGGCCAGGCAGCATCCAACCGGGTACGTGACGCTCCGGAGCTGTGTAGGGAGACAAAGAACCTGTTAATCTCTTCGGGATTGAGAAAAACTGGTGGCGATTTCTTCGGCAGTATGCCAAATCTTCGTACCCGTTTTCAGAACTCGGTCCCATCTCACACCTCATCGAAACATCTCCTACCATACTCATACCTAGCCTTTCTATTGAGGTGGGTAACTCTATTTCTCAATCTACTATAGTCCTTCCAATGTGCTGCGGAGGGGAAAGACTTGAAGGTTCTAAAAGCATTGTCACGCCGTTCCTTTAAATTCCTTATTTGCTCATTCATCCATGGACATGGCTGACGCCTCCGGGAAAACCTGGAAAGTGGGACAAACGTATTGAACAACTCAGAGATCACCGCATTCAGTTCATGTAATTTGTTATTTACATTTGTTTCAACATAAAAACGCCTCAAGTCGTAGTGCTGGGCAAGATTGCAACAGCTCTCTGATGTTGACTCTTCTAAAATCACGGTATTCAAACGTGCTCCGCTTCCGGTTCACCCGACTGCCCATTGACCAGAAAATGAGTGCATGCTTGGATACATTAGGTATCCAGAACTGGTCAAAGGTTGATAAGTTCTCACGGTTACCGACTACAAAGAAGTCGAGTAACGACTGGGAAGCTTTCGCAATGTCGAAGTGAGTAGGAAGTTGGGGATTGTACACTGGATTAAGGTGTAACCCATTAAAGAAAAGCGTAGTCTCTCTACAAGTTGCAGGATCTAGCATATTAAGGTTAAAATCGCCCATGATAATAACGTTGCTAAACTCCCCCGAGATGCTTGACAGAATGCCGTCAAATCATGCAAATCGCCTCTAGGGCGGTAAACGACCCCCAAGACAGAGACCGAACTCTGATGGCTGACCTTGATAAAGAGGTACTCGATGACTGCATCCACCTGGGAGCTCTCTAGAACGGTCCACTTGAGATTACTAGCAATGTAGAATGCAACACCCCCTCCCCTCTTGGCGACCCTATCATCCCTAACCAAGTTATACCAATGAATTAAGGCAAGATCATCTGGCACCTCAGGTTTAAGCTATGTTTCCGACACCCCCACCACATCTAAAATGCAACCATCAAGAATGAAAGAAATCTCATCAAATTTATCAGTTCTATTTGGAGTGATGATGCTTTGAGCATTGAAATGACCAATGTTCAGGAATTCATTTCTACCAGCGAGAACTTCCTTCAGCACCGAACCATCACCAGCAACCCGACCACGTATACTATCTCCCATGTTCAATCAATGGGACCCAAGACCCGCCGACCACAACCCCTAAGCGATCAAAGAGTGTAAATATACAGAATAATTGCTGTGCATGTCCGCACAAGCACTTGTAGTACTGAGGCACGTTAGGAGTAAGTTTATAGGTAATAATAATAATGAGATTAATAATAATGAAACTAATTATAAACATAATAATAAGGCTAAAAGTAGTAGTAATAGTTATGTCTAGTGTCATAGCAGCACAAGGAGACCCGCTCGCTGCGAGTGTTGCTATGATTATGCTCAGAGTAACAACAATTTGAGTTTACAAGTTTAATTCATTTGGATTTCATTATAATTCTGAAATAGAACCAATATAACATATTCTACCGTATTACGCTTTAATAAAACGTTTGTTATAATTAATAACATTATGGACAATATGAATAAACTCTGTTGTATTAAAGAAATGTAGGCAGTTAAATTCATTCAAGGTTTACAAATTCAGCTACTTAAGGTATTGTATAAATAAGTTCAATGAATAAACTCTGTTGTATTAAAGAAAAGTAGGCAGTTACATTCATTCAAAGTTTACAAATTCAACTACTTACGGTATTGTATAAAATAAGTTCAATTCACTAAGATATTATATAAGTGGGCAGATATACTGAATACTATACTTTTATACTATATTAAATATAATGCCAAGATTTGTTGCTTTGTTAACATACTCGATTACATTGGAGTTCAATTTTAGCTCTGGCAGACTAGATGTACATAGGCCTCTCCTGCAAATAACAAGGCATTTGGACTTCCGCGGGTTGAGACAAAGACCGTTGTTAACGGCCCACAAACTGATTCTGCTTAACTCATCATTTAGATCCATACAGCACGAGGCTGTACTACTGACGTCACAGCTGGTGTAGATTTGCACATCATCAGCATACATGTGTATATTACACCGTTCTAGTACCCTAGGTAGATCATTTATGTACATAGAAAACAAAAGCCCAAGAATTGAACCTTGAGGTACTCCTCGAGTTATGGAAAGAGGTTGAGATTCAGCTCCATTGCAAGAAACGACCTGTGTTCTATTGGACAGATAAGAATTTATCAGGTTTCTTGCAGCAGAGGAAAATCCAAACATGCTATGTAATTTTGCAATTAAGGTTTTATGATCGACGGAATCAAACGCCTTAGAGTGATCCAGAAGAACAAGAAAAGTTATATGGTTTCTTTCTAAGTTATTACGAGCATCCTCAACTACATCAATTAGCGTTGTTGTACAGCTACGCCCCTTCCTGAAACCGGATTGCCTATCCGAAAGTAACCTGTTATCCTCGCAGAAATTCGCAATTTGTTTGAAGGCCAATTTCTCAAACACCTTAGATAAGAACGGGAGAATGGAGATAGGACGAAAGTCCTTATCAGATTTCGGTACCGGGATAATTCTAGCCTTCTTCCAAGCAGCCGGAAAAACTGAGGTTGTAAATATACTATTCATGATATAACATACGGGAGGTAATAAAACTGGAAGCAACATTTTTAAGAACCTAGGATGTATTCCATCAAGCCCAACTGACTCCGACTTAACTCGAATGATGCTGTCTAGCACCTCGCTTTGGTCCACACATCGGAAATAGAACTGAGAATCAGAGATCTGGCAATGCCGGTCACAAGAATACTGATTGGACGTGAGTACTGGAACATTGATGTTTAAAAATTTTGAGTTTAGAGTATCACAGTCAACATCCAATCTATTATTACGTGAGGATGCGTCGTTAACAAGACCAGCATCATGTATAGCTTTCCAAGATACTTGGATTCAATAGCCCTCGAGAATTTAATGCTAAAAAAGGAGCGCTTCGCCTTCCTTATGGACTTCACGACCATCCTTCTCCGCATCTTAAATTCTTGGAATAGAACGTCAAGTCTATACCGCTTCCAACGATTAAATGCAATATCTCGTAATACCATCAATTTTTTTATGTAGCTATTAATCCAGGGCTTATGGGGGTTTCTGTCAGCGCTACGTTTAAGTGGCACAAACCTGGGAAATAATTCGTTAATTTCCCCGTTGAAGAAGTTTAGTTGATCATTTGCATCTACCATATTATGTATTGCGGCCCAATTAATCTGAGAGGCAGCAGAGAGTAGTTCCGAGTAATCAACTCGACCAAAGTCTCGAAAGACAAAAGAGTTAGGTGAATCGCTACAGTGAAAATCATATGTTAGTAAAAGCATATCATGTCTTGAGAACTGCGGCGCTGACAACTGATCATAAAGGATAATTTTATTAACATTGGAAACGAAAATAACATCGATGAGCGTAGCGTTGCTACGGGAAAAATGTGTTGGTAGATTCAAGTTAACTGGATAGAGTGCAACACTCTCCATAAGGTCGACGAGGCTGTTATCAACAATTAGGTTTCCATTGAGGTCCCCAACAATCACCATGTTTAGATAACAAGGTGATAAATAACCAATTTCGGAAATGAAATCATACATGCAAAGTCGATTATTCGGCCGATAAGCACATCCGAGCAGCAACCTGTCGGCAGACATAGAAAGCTCAACAAAAATATACTCAATACCTGAACCAGGGCAGGACATGAGTTTAACCCTACAATCAATGTTATTCCTAACATAAATCGCAACACCACCACCATGCGTAGCCCGATCATTTCGAAAGAGCCGATACCCGTGAACTCGAAACAAACCATCATGGAGTCCATTGCAGAGCCATGTTTCAGAGATGCACACTGCATCTAGCCCCGATTCCTCAAAAACATATCTAAATTCATCTATCTTCTTGACCAGGCTTTGAGCATTGATGTGACAAATTTTTAGTCCATTCTTATAATTCGCTATGAGGCGCACCATACCATTTACATAGGCTCCCGAACTGCTATAGCTATGACCAGTCGTCATAACAATTTAAATAAGTGGATATCACCCAAACAACAACACCAACCACTACGCAATATATTCTCCATCGAGAAAATTAAGATTGTTACTCCAGAGGAAAATAGAAAAAGAAATATTAAGAAACAGGTTATATACAATAGGTAAGAGATAGCTAGAAATAAAGCATTATTAATAATTTCACAATATAAATACATTTCAGAATTTTACTTAAGCAACTTAAGTCCTGTCAACAATGGCCTGCAAACTCCCGCCATCCTGAATGGTTATCCAACTGTCTTTGTCGTTGAGTTTCACCACTGTCAAACCTTTCCGCGTTGACACAGCATGACTTCGTTTCTGTTGTTTAAAGCGTACGGCATGTTGTAAAATTGATCTATTTGTTTCAGTCAGGCATTCGTTGAAAAAAATATTTTTGTTGGAGTTCATGCCCATGTCCGCAAGGCGAAGTTGACGATGCTCCTGCTCCGAAAATTATATAAGGAGCGTAACATGGCATTTCTTTCAGAGGGTGTGCCAAATTTTATGATTATCGGTGGATCCGTAGTCGGCTTTTTGCGTGGAGTACGAAAAATTGACACAAAATCCGGCTCAGCACACTTTACCGTGATACATAGTTGTCTGACTAAATCTTTTAGGTTCTCGTTCTCAAGCACTGGAACTCCAGAAAGGATAACATCAGCTGCAATTGCACGTCTTTCGGCCACATCACAACGAATTTTTAACTTGTTTATCTCACTCTTGGCAAATTCATCGTTGTTGGAAATCATAAGCTCGGAATTAGTGTGGATATTCTCAACGTCAGTAACACGTTGTCTCAGAACAGATAATGAGTTATCAAACTCAGACATTCGCGTAGAAATATTGGTCTCAACTCGAGCTAGCTGCCCAGACAACTCACTGCGAAGACTGCCCAATTCATCAGAGAATCTACTCATCATCCGATCAACTTGTTTATTTAACTGTTCTTTAAATTCGTTGTTGGTGAGAGATTTTTCACGGTTAGAGTCGCTCTCAGGAAGAGTAGGTGACATCTCATTGTTATGCTCCGCTGAATCGAGACAAATAGTGAGCGCGGCCTCAGTTTTTTTTGCTCTAGAGCTGCTGCTAGATTTTTTCATGATGTATACGTGTATATGTATTGTTAGGTCCGTTAATCAGCAATAGCGATAATATTGGACGCATAAATTAATATATTGTCGAGCCCTTTATTTCTTTTTTATTAAAATAATTTACAAGCACTTTATAATTTTGTTTTCAAAGTATAATCTTATTTATGGTGGCGATATAGGCCAAATTATTATTTTATACCAGTACTACGTTCGACAGCGTGCACAAGTAAAACTAAGCGAAAGAGCCGCAAGCCACACCAAACAGAACAAAAGTATAAAACGACCGCTCACTCCGACATCACAAATGAGAAGGTTTGTGCATAAGATGCATATTTTAGTGATGGTAGACGAAAATATTATAATTGAGGTTAATTTCAATTAATGAAAACCTTATAAATTTGTTTTTTTTGGCAACAAACGTTGACAAAATATAGAATAAACTTGGCAAATTATATGTACATTGATATAAGTGCTATTGTATATTATTTCGTTTAAATTGTAGCAAAAAATTGTTTTTCTCTTTTTGTTAGTTTGCAACCATGAATCAAATGGTAAATAAAGACAGTTTCAATTCCACGTGGAGAATTGAGCAATGTTAAAATGCTTTTATAAGTGTTTTTAAACAAACACTTACATAAAACATAAAACAAAACACTGCATTTTTATTTTGTGCGTTGAGTTGTGCGCGAAAATATGGACTCTGTCGATTAATTTTTGGTTGCGGAAATTTCGTGAATTTTGTTTCCTTTTCTAGAATCATTATAAAAATTATCATTTTTATATACAGTCGAACTTCCCTATAGTGAATCTCCACGGGGACAGACAATTATTTCACTATATATTAGGTGTACAAATAAGTTTTCTCGGTTTGTCAAAAGATGGCCCCACCAGAAGGTTATGGAGAAATTGTCAGATGTAAAACGTAATATCCCAAGTTTCGTCATCCGGCAACACCATAACCTTAAAGTACTAGTGATTCCGTATCAGCATCACGTAATTTTTTTCCTGCAAAGATGTCAAGTTTTGTGCCGAATAAGCATCATTTGCGGAACTTCTTTAATTTGAAAAAATCTGCAGCTGAGGCGCATCGATTGCTTCTAGAAGCATATGGTGAAGCTGCTTTAAGTGAGAGAAGTTGTCAGGAATGGTTTCAAAAGTTTAAGAACGGTGAGTTTGACGTGAAACTCATGCTGTGTATTTGGTGGAATCAGCTTGGTGTCGTGTATTATGAATTGCTCAAACCAAGCGAAACCATTACTGGAGCTCTCTACCGAACACAATTGATGAGATTGAGTCGGGCACTTAAGGAAAAACGCGCCCATTACTATTCCAGACATAAAAAACCGAGGAAACTTATTTGTACACCTAATAGAAACTTCATTATACAGAAATAATTTTTTGTGTGTTCTGTGATTCTGTGTTCTTGATTTTAGTTCATAATAAGGAGAACTTTATTGTATAGAAGTTCACTATAAGAAAGTTCGACTGTATGTAGCTACACATAACTAAAAAAAATTATATAAAGCATAAATACGAAGTCCAGCTTTATATTGTGCACTAAATTAATTTATATTTTGTATGAGACGACAACTAAAAAGCACTCGTCTTATTTAAGACGATAATCGTCTCTAAATCGTCTCTTAGAATACCTCAAGACGACCAAAGTTTACGTCGTTGACGATTGAGAGACGATTTTCAAGACGACCGTGACTCTTGGAATACCAAAGACGAGAGAGACGATTTAAAGACGATTTAGAGACGACCGTGACTCTTGCAATAAGGCTATAAGTGCGATTCATGACAGAAAGCTTTCCTCATCGACCTTACCAACAAGAATCATAGAATTCAAACACACAGCCTTATTCCAAGAGTCACGGTGACTAAGACGACAATCGTCTCTGACGAGTCACGACGACGTAACAAACCTATTCCAAGAGTCACGGAGCTCGTCTCGTCTTGCTCTTACGTCGCAGTCACTGGACTATACGTTTATTTTACAGCCATTGTCAAACTTAGTTGTCAAAAAGTTTTGCGCACAAGATAAAAATTTTAGTGATGGTAGACGAAAATATGATTGTGGTTAATTTCAATTAATGAAAACCTTATAAATTTGTTCTTTTTGGCAACAAAAGTTGCCAAAAGACAGTTTCAATTCCATGCGGGGAATTGAGCAATCTTAAAATGCTTTTATAAGTGTTTTTAAAAAAACACTTACATAATACACACACACACTGCATTTTTATTTTGTGCGTTGAGTTGTGCGCGAAAATATGGACTCTGTCGATTAATTTTTGGTTTTGGAAATTTCGTTAATTTTGTTTCCTTTTCTAGAATCATTATAAAAATCATTAATTTCATATACAGTGTTCCACTAAAGTCTTAGTACAGCACTTCGTCAGAACTTTATTGATCAAAAAAGGTAATGTGTAGCAAGAATTTTAAAAAAAATTTTAATACAGCTTTGTTTATTAAGCCATATCCTTCGGCTTAAATTGGGATCCGTCGGGTAACTCCAATCGTGTTGTTGTTTTTGCTCTTGTTGTAGCTTGCGGAGCAGATTCCAAGAACAACAAATTTATCTATTGCTCCCCCCCCTGGTTTCGGAGTTATAGTTGAAATTTGAACTTATTTGCCTAATATCACTATAGAAGATATCCGGAATATGTGTATAATATACACATATACACTGTATATCGTTAAAAAGATAACTTAAATACTTTTCATTTCTTTAAAGTAAGATTGTGGCGAAAAACGCATATTTTGGGAGAACACGCGATTTTAATATTTTTAGTACTCTTTTTCCCCATTAATTAAATAAAATACAGTCGGGCCTAGATTATACGTGATCCGGTTAACCGGAAACCCCGATTAACCGTGATGGCCAAAGATCAGTCTATTGTTTTTTGTTTGCAATGTTTTCAAATTGTTTGCTTCGATTAACCGTGATTACCTCTATTATCCGTGATGGCAGATTTTTTTTTATTGACTGCAAATTCATACATACATACAATATAATAAACATGAAAACGGGGAATTCCCTTGTTTGCATACGCTGAGTATATTTAGTAAGGCATAAACTTCTTGAATTAATTTTTTTTAATGTAAATATGTATGTACACCAATGTTCACTTGTTAAATAATGAAAATATTAAAAAAACTGTATAATCAAATCGATTATTCGCATTGCTTCTGGTCCCGACCATCACGGATAATCGAGGCCCGACTGTATGTAATTAACTGACATCATTTTGCGGAGAATAGGAAAGTGTCTGACTACACTGAGAAAATGAAAAATTTCTATGAAAAATCGCGCGATTTTTCGCGAGCAAAAGATGAATTTGTTGTTGTTGGGGTCTGCTCCACATGCTACAACAACAACAACAACACGATTGGTGTTACCCGACCCAATCTGCTCCGCTGAAAATAATATCTTTGAGATACGCCCAATTTTTCAGCACTTAACAGTTAAATAATATAGTCTGCCTTTCCCTTTTCTACCACAATGATCTACTATACATCATGGTTACGCGATTATCCACTCACGTATTCATCGAGATCTATTGTGTTGACAATCATTCAAAAATTCTTCGTATGCTTTTAACTGTTTCGCATTGTTGTGTGTGTGTACTTATTTTCATGACAGCATTTCTTCTTTTAGCATTTCTTCAGTTTGTGATGGTTTTGAACTTATTTTCTTCTTCATGATCGGTGTCGAAGCTTTGTACAGCGCTAACTTTGCGAGTGTATCGTGTTGTTATGAACGCAATATCTGCTTTTTACGCTATATTGTATTTGTTAATAATATAGGTTAATAATACATTTAACTTACTAAAAAAGTAGTAAATGAAAACACATTATAAAAAAAGACATAAATTGGGATCCGCCCGGTAACGGCAATCGTGTTGTGGTTTTTGCTGTTGTTGTAACTTGCGGAGCAGACCCCAAGAACAACAATTTCATCTTCTGCCCCCCCCCCCTCCCCACGGTTCCGGAGTTATTGCCTTTTGAAATTTGAATTTATTTGCCTTATATCTCCTTAACTATAGAAAATATCCTGTATATATGTATATCGTTAGAAAGGTAAATGCCTTTCATTTATGTAAAGTACGATTTGGGGCAGATAGGGGGCCGCCCGGAAACGCCCATCGCATTGTTGTTGTTGTAGCATGTGGAGTAGATCCCGACAACAACAAATTCATCTTATGTTCCCTCTGGTTTCTGAATTACGGCACTTTGAATTTTTAAATTATTTGCTTAATATCTTCTTAACTATAGAAGATATCTGGTATATGTATATATCGGTAAAAAGGTAACTTAATCACCTTTCATTTATATAAAGTAAGATTTTGCCGAAAAACGCATCGTTTTGTAGAAAACGCGAATTTAATATTTTTAGTACTCTTTTCCCCCATTAATAAAGTAAAATGTGTAATTAGCACACTCGTTTTGCGGGGTACAAGAAACTAGATATTATTAGCTTTCTATACCTATTTTTTTATCGAAATCGGTGCAGTATTTTAAGAAAAAAGGCTCTTTGAAACGTAATTACTTAATTCTATTCGATGAATTTTAAGGATCCGACGAGTGGTGGCCATACAAACACAAACGCGCGATTTTTCATTTCTCAGTTCAGCGAGATCTTTAAAATTCACTGAAGGATAGAATGGTAGAATTCAAAAAAAGAATTAAGTAATTACGTTTAAAAAAACGTTTTCTCTTAAAATACTGCACCGATTACGATAAGAAAAATAGTTATAGAAAGCTAATAAGATCTAGTTTCTTGTTCACCGCAAAATTGTGTAGGTTAATTACACATTTTACTTAATAAATAGGGGGAAAAAGAGCACTATAAATATTATAATTGCGTTTTCTAGGATCGGAGAGCCTAACTATATCAGATATCTGGTTGGTTTGGGCATCATTAGACAGGTACTTAACATACCTTTCATTTATATAATATAATATTTTAAGTTTAATTTAATTTAATAATTTTTTAATAATCGTTTAATTTAATAATAATTTTTCATTTATATAATATAATATTTTTATTTTTTAGTGTTATAATATATAACACTAAAAAAATTGCGCGATTTTTCATAAGGATTTTTCGCCTGCGGCGCTACACTGACAAAATCAATTATTCATCTCTTTGATTATATTTGTTGTTGCTCTGAGAAGGCCAGATTTTTTTAGTGTTCTCACACTTCACATGATGTTGTCGTCTGATGCATCGGAGTCAGCTGAATTTTTCGGGGCTGATGGATAATACACCTTGCCTGAACATTTAAACCAGAAAGTGTTAACTTCGGCCTGGCCGTAGATCATATACCCTACACACGTTTATTTAAAAATTAGGAGTGGCAATGGTCTAATTTTCTTTTCTAATTTTTTTCTTCAAGTTGAAAAAAAAGAGCTAATGCTCTAAGAGCTAGACTAATGTAACAGTGGAGTTAGCCGTGTGTGTGTGTGAGTGCTCAGCAATAGATGCGAATCGTTAAAAAATATGCAGAAAAAATGTGAAACTGTTCGCATTTTTCATACACTGTTTCATTTTCCACATTGTTTATGTATCTATCTTGCTATCTCTCATCTACGTCGATATAAAGGTATCTCGTTCTATTCGTCTTTGAAGCAAAATGAAAAAAATGTGGAAAAAATCAAGTGTCATAGCAGCTTAATCAACCCATCAACACATTTTAGTTTACTAATGGGGGAAAGAGAGTACTAAAAATATTAATATCGCTTTTTCTCTAAAAATATGCGTTTTTCGGCAAAATCTTACTTTATATAAATGAAAGGTACATATTTAAGTTACCTTTCGAAATGTATATACAGTACCGCTCATAAGTATTCGAACGATTCAAATATGTGCAATTTAGACCGATTTAAAAAAAAAAGGAAAGCAATTTAATCGAGTTTTGGCACACACTTGTGTGCCTTACGATATATTTATTTAAAAAAATTACAATAACAACAAATAAGACAAAAAATGTGGTCCCTATACACTTACATCTATATAACCGCCTTTTGCCTTAATAACTGCCTTACATAATCTCGCTAATTTTACTAAAGTTTCAGGCCTGATCTCTCCCCAAGATTGAAATAATTCTTCCAGAGGTCTTCCTTAATTGTAGGATTTAGAGCTTTAGCCTTTCTGTCCAGCTCGTTCCACAAAAGTTCAATGAGAGATAAATCCGGTGATTGTGGTGGCCACACTATGCGTTTCAAGATATTCTTGCCTTCCAGATTTTGTAAAAATGATCTGCACAACCGTGAAGAGTACTTCGGATCATTATCTTCTTGAAAAGTGAATCCTTCACCTATAATTCTAATTCCTGAAGGCACAGCATGTTCTTCTAGTATCTTCTTGTATCCTTCTTTGTTTAGTTTTTTGATGATTGTGACAAGGTCGCCGGTGGATCCTGCGCCGAAACATCCCCAAATCATCGTGTTTCCTCCTCCATGTTTAACTGTAGGCACGATACAGCCATCAGACATCCGCTCTCCGATATTTCGACGAACAAACACACGCCTGTTGAACCCGAAGATTTCAGACTTGGACTCATCAGTCCAAAGCACATTTTTCATTTGCTCCAACGTCCAATCTTTAAGTGTCTTCGCCCATTCCAATCGCTTTTTCTTATTTGCAGACCGAAGTTAAGGCTTCCTCGCTGCTATTATTCCTGACAAGCCAGCTTCCTTCAGACGTCTTTTTACTGTGGAAACAGATATGGGATTTGGGAGGTTGCAGTTTATCTGGCTGGTGATATCTGGGGCCGTTAGACGTCTGTTCTGTTTGCTCTGGACTACAATGAACTTATCATCTCCTGCAGTCGTCTTTCTCTTTCTGCCGAAACGATTTCTGTTGGCAACACTGCCGATATCTTACTGTTTTTTAACAATGGCCCAAGCAGAACTCTTCGATATCTTTAAACGAGCAGCAATCTGCTGGCAGGAATAGCCTTCTTCGCGAAGAGTACAAACCACAGAACGTTTCTCAATTGACATTTCTTGTCGTTTTGCATACTTGTGCTGCTTTTTTGACTTTTCAGGACGATATGCAAATTAGAATTAATGTCCTAGAGAATTCAGTCCTGGTATTTAAAAGGATTGGGTACGGATTCAGGTAACTATAAAATTTAGTTCCCAACACCCAACAGATAAAAAACAAGACCATAAAAACCGTTTGCATATCGCCAATATTGACAGGTAGTCATTAAAAGATTGTTGATGAAATTTTCCATAAAGTCGAATTCGGACAATATGCACCTGTACCACAACAAAAAAGGGTTAGGGTTTTTAGGTTTCTCTCAAAAAACCACAGAGACGTCATAAAATCATAAAATCGAATTTAATTTCCAATGAATTATACTGATTCCGAAAAATTCTGAATTTTAATGTCGTTCGGATACTTATGAGCGGTAGTGTACATATACCAGATATCGGAACAGATAAAATGCTTGTTGACGTAACCAACTTTGTTGTTGCTGTGTTTTTAGTGCTGACCCTAACAACAACAACTTTTTCTGCTCTCTTGTCGTTTCAGAGTTATAGCCCTTTAAAGTTTGAAGAGCTAAGGCATGTATCTCCTACACCTTACAAGATACTTATATGTTATTTATTCTGCTGGAAAGGTAATTGAATTATCTGTCCTTTACGTATAATAATATTTTGTAGAAAACAGTTCAGTTTTAGAGAAAAATGAAATTTTAGACTTTTTGTACTATTTTTTTTTTTCATTCATTAATTTTTTTCTAATTTTACAGGCCTTTACAGGTTTAGGAGATACAGGCCTTAGCTTTTCAAACTTTAAAGGGCTATAACTCTGGAAAGACAAGAGCTGAAAAAGTTGTTGTTGTTGATGGGGTCAGCACCAAAAACAGCAGTAACAACAAGAAATTGAAATTGCCCCTAAACGGGGGCGGGGCGAGGGGCGGGGTTTGTTTTTCTAGGTAGGTACAACAACAAAAAAACAACAACGATCACACCGGGCAAGGGTAAATCTTATGCGTTAAGGAGATATTGGGCACATAAATTAAAAATTCAAAGGGCTATAACTCAAAAACCAGAGGGGGGCAGAAAATGAATTTGTTAGTGTCTGCTGCACATGCTACAACACGATTGGCGTTACCGGGCGGATCCCGCTCTGCTTCTTAGAAACGGCTTAAAAATCACATTTCTTATTACCTCCTTTGTGAGAATCGTAAAATGCACAACTTCGTAAAATAAGGGTACCAGTGATTTCAAGTCATCAAAAAAATTTCCAGTTGTAATTTTCAACGCTAAATAAAAATTTAATTCACGTTCACCGCAAAACTGTCGCCCGATTGATTTTAAAACACATCCTGATTCAGCATCCTTTATCAACCCTAAATCGACATAATTAAACACATGACCAGCAACTTGCGTTTCCAATTTACAAATGCCATCGGGAAATATAAAAGCTTCCTTCATAGTTAGTAAATTCTAATTGGTGCAGTGCCGGAACCACATAAATGCTACATCTACTTCAGAGCTATACAAATCTACTTCCAAAGTGGGGTGTCACACTAGGCATCTTAACGCCAGACTCACACGCTGTGATTGTGAAATTTTTCTTATCTGTTGTCTTCTCATTTTTGTTTTGTTATGCTGTAAACACATAGAATGTAGCTCAGCGACATTGTAGCTGCATTTTGTCAAAATTACACAGGCTCTTATGGAAAACGAGAAAAAAATAAAAGGTAGCCGCTGCCTCTGCCAATGACGGCGAAATTTTCGGAAAATTTTCCAATTTTGTCGCTGTCGCTGCTCTTGTTCTCCTTCTCTTTATGATTGTTTACTAGGTATTTAACATTTGAGTTAATATTTTGCGACAAAATCGTACTGTGTGAGTTTTTATATGATAATTATATTAAATTAAGCTTTATTTATCTATTAGTTTTTATTTTCAGAATAGATTTTGCGGATTTGATTTTGTAAAAATTAAACCAGCTGCTCTCTGCGGCGTCTCAGCAGCGCAGATTTTTGACAATTTGCTGAGACTGATGTAGCTGAGCTACATTCTATGTGTTTACAGCATTATGCGTAGCAGCCACAGCAAGGCCTTCGCTTAAGAAAACATGCATGCCGGTAGAAATACAATAAAAATTTATGGAATGAAAAAACCGGTTCGGCTGATTTTATGTTTAATATCGTCTGCCTTTTCCTTTTCTACCACAATGATCTACATCATGGTTATGAGATTATCCACTCACGTATTCATCGAGATTTGTTGTGTTGACAATCATTCAAAAATTCTTCGTATGCGTTTAATGCTGTAAACCAGTGCTGGCCAAAACTTACACAATCATATTTTGTGCGTGTATGAAGCGTTGAGAGAGGTTGTTTTGCGGAAAAATTCTCTCTGCGCGGTACACTGAGAAGATTGTTGTTTTGGGTTGTTAAACTTTAAATTATACAAATGATTTTGCAATGAAATCGGGTTTACTATTTCTCAATTTATTCCTAATTTAGATTTTGAAACATATTTTTTAATAGCAGACTTAAACTTAAATATTAATATTATGTGCTTCAGTGCTGGCCACGCCATAGGCACGCGTGCTAATTTTTTCTCTCGGCTATTCACATGTAAACGACAAAAGTCGTCGTGTTTTCACACCGACACTAGCGATCGTTCGTATCAAGTCAGTCAGTCGTCGGCAGAGATAATGAGATAGGACACTTCGAATTCGCTGTTTCAATCCATATGATTTTTGCTGAAATTTCACTAAACCTATGACAAAAAAACGTGTGCGCTGTCCTCTCATGTGTACTTCGCCGCACGACGTGTACTTCGCCGCAGTATCACATGCACGCATGCAATATTGATTTTACGGGGTGTATTTTTGGAAACGTCAAAAATATATTTAAGAAATTAAACTATTATTTATGCTCACATTATATACATAAGATATCTACCAGTTCCTTATAATATTTGGCTGTCAGTGAAAAGTTGTTCGAATTTTCACAAAAAAAATTAAGATTAGTAACTCCAGAATGGTCGCATTTATATATTTTCTTTTATTTTCCAATATATTTGAAAATTATCTATTGTTAATCCATCTGGGGGACTTAAATTCCCTTTGAACACCTACTGCTTGTGTATTTGAGAAACTTCACCACATATTGGTGAACGCCACCACACTTTGTTTACATATGGTGAAAAATTAATTTCATAAAACCAATCAGAAGTAGATCGTTGTGAAATGTAATTTTATTTTATTTTATATAATATGATTCTTTAAGATAAATGATTTATTTTTGTTTTTGATTAATGAAAATCAAGAAGAAAATAAGCATCTTATAACTTGTTCTTCTCTAATGGGTGGAAAGCGCAGATGCGTAAAGCACTGCGTTTTTCTATTTTACTCATCCTGATTTTTCCATATTAAGTACATATATAGAAATTGCATTGTGTAAATTTACATAATTTATTTTAATTTTCTTTTCGTTACAACATATTACCAATATATTTGCATATGCACATATATAGGCATTACAAAAAGAATAAGAAAAAATACCATTTTTATACATTACAAGAAAATTTAAATTACAGATTTGTATGCATATTCTCAAATTTACTTAAATCGCTAGCAAGCAACTCGGATGGAAATTTAGCAACATCCTGTTGCTTTTTCTCCATTTGTCTGATCCGTTCATCACGTTCCTCTTTGATAATCTTATCCTTGGAATGAATCACTGATTGCAGCTGTAAGAGCCTGTTAAAAAAGTAGGTAAAGTCAAGCTCAGCAGGAATTAGCAATTGCAGCTATTTCCGATTCCTTCTCTTTTAATTGTACCCGCAGTTCATCCATATACAATGACACGCGAAGTGAAGAAATTTCCGAGTTCAGCGTCGCCGGTACATTCTGACTATGATGCTTCTTATGTTCCACTAATTGACTTGCTTCTCTAAGTCATTAATGTAAGATACATTCAACAATTGCACTTTGCAAGTATTTTGATTTTGTTGCAACAACTTTCTATTGTGCGTGCCTAATTCAAGCACAAAACTACATAATCAGTAGCTGTAGCAAGGTGGACCTGCGATTAAAAAAGTATAAAAACTCATCTTATTTCACTGTATGTAATTTATAGACACCAACCTCATTTTTCAACCTATCTAATCCAAAAACATTATTCCAAAAGCCGACACGTGATTGGAAACGTTACACATTTTCTTGCATTACTTTGTGCTGATCCTGCAGCAATAATTATGAATCATCTGCAGTAGTTTTACTATTTCTGTTTCTCCTGGTAAATCTGCATGAAATGAGTTAACTTATTTGTGTTTTTACTAAATTTACACTCAGTCTTACCATACCTTAGGTTTGTGCATTACAGGCCTCAAATAATATCCATTCCATATATATTATATTGCTTTATCAGCTTATAATGCTTTAATATAAGCTCCAAACTTTTGCAAACAATAATGTTTAAATAAATAAATGTATAAACTAAATGAATTCGTGGTGAAACATGAAACAGCTGTTTTTTCAACATACTGAAAGACAGAAAACAATAACAACAATATGGTAGCTCTCACGTATAGTGTACATGAATTCAACAGATTTTAAAAAATAGACGTCAAACCGATTTTTGAAGCGGCGAATTCGAAGTGTCCTATCTCATTATCTCTGGTCGACGGTCAGACTTCAAGTAAGCAAGATCGCGCCAGACCTTTATATGATTGCACTGAGCAAAATGTTTAATAAAGAATGGGAAAATCACTATTTTTTCTTTGGACATTTTTAGGTAAGCCGCAATGCATGATTTGCAATAAAAAGGTGGGCCGCGCATCTAAATTTTTTGTAAAGAGGACGTGTCATTTAGATGATGATATTAATGGAGAAATGGAGGTTATTAATGAAGAAAGGGCACAATTAATATTTAAGTTAAAGTCTGCTATTAAATAAGATGTCTCAAAATCTGAATTAGGAATAGATTGAGAAATAGTAAACTCAATTTCATTGCAAAATCATTTGCATGATTTAAAGTTTAACAACCCCCAAACATCAATCTTTTCAGTGTACCGCGCAGAGAGAATTTTTCCGCAAAATAGCCTCTCTCAAAGCTTCACGCATGCACAAAATATGATTGTATAAGTTTTGGCCAGCTCTGGTGTACTTATTTTCATGACAACATTTCTGCTTTTAGCATTTCTTCAGTTTGTGATGGTTTTCAAGTTATTTTCTTCTTCATGATCGGTGTCGTAGCTTTGTACAGCGCTAACTTTGCGAGTGTATCGTGTTGTTATGAACGCAATATCTGCTTTTTACGCTATATTGTATTTGTTAATAATATAGGTTAATAATACATTTAACTTACTAAAAAAGTAGTAAATGAAAAAAGTAAAGTGTTGTGGTTTTTGCTGTTGTTGTAACTTGCGGAGCAGACCCCAAAAACAACAAATTCATCTTCTGCCCCCTCCCCCCCCGCCCATGGTTCCGAGTTTTGGCCTTTTGAAATTTGAATTTGAAGTCTTCGTACAGCACTTCGTCACAACTTCATTGATAAAAAAATGAAATGCGTAGCAAGAATTTTAAAAAAAATTTAATGCAGGTTTGTTTATTAAACCATTTCCTTTAATTTAACAAAAAAATAAACCAATTTCATCAATTAATCCAAAAGTTATTAACTAAAATCGCAAAAAAGTCACTGAATCAGTTCCAATAAAGTCTTCGTACACTTACAAACAAAGTAACTAAAAATCTTTATAAATTGTTAACTTTTTTTTTTAATATTTTGTGGGGTAGCCTATGTTCTTAATAAGGGCTTTAAGAAGGTCCGGCATCGATTCCACAACTTTCTGTACAAAGCGAGGTTCGATTTTCACCCTTTCGTCCTAAAGAACATCATTTAGTGGAGACCCTGATCCTTTTCTCAAGCTTATTCCACATATGCTCAATGGGGTTGAAATCAGGACTCTGTGGTGGTGTTTTGAGCATATGTGGAATATTGTACGCCAAGTACATCCTGGTGTTGTGAGCCATGTTTTTGGGATAATTATCTTGCTGAAAATAATATCACTGATATACGCTTAATTTTCCAGCTCTTAGCTTCAAATTTCTCTTCAATATATCGATGTATGTGCGGTGGTCCATAGCTTCTTCAATTATCCCCAAGTTTCCAACGCCACTAGCAGCCATACACCCCCATACTAGAACCCCGCCACCACCATATTGTCACGATTTTCTAAGGTGCATTCAGTTCAGTTCAGTTCAGTACTTGTACAGTTTACATCTAGTGAGCAAAGATATTCAAGTATAGAAAATAATAATCAATATAGATTGAAGAAAAGTTTGACTGGGAAAAAACGATAACGGATATTTTAGGATTCATTGGAAAACGACAACGGATATATAAGATTCATTGGATTATTCACAATCCAGAGATCGGACCAAGAAGAGTCAGTACAAGGGATTTAAAGCAACGTAACAATTGGTGTCAGAAGTGGGATTGCTGAATAATCTTGAATAATCTTGCTGAACCATGGTGAAATTTGTTGACTTGAGAATACCTCAGTTGAAAGAAGAGTTGGAGTCTCGTGGATTGTCTGTCACAGGGAATAAAGCAGAGTTGCAAACACGGTTGCGTGAAGCAATTGGAAGTGAGGGCATCGATGTTGATGGACATGAGTTCTGTTATGATGCTTCAGGGACCTCATCTAAGGCCGAGGAGCAGTTGGTAGAGTCACACCCAGCTCCAGTATTCGATATGAATGTTCTTCTGGCAGCAATGGCGCAGCAGTCCTCACGCATGGAGCAGCAGCTGGCACAAAACACTGCACTACTGCAGGATCAACTATCCTCACGCATGGAGCAGCAACGTGAGCAGCTGGCACAAAACACTGCACTACTGCAGGATCAACTATCCTCACGCATGGAGCAGCAACGTGAGCAGCTGGCACAAAACACTGCACTACTGCAGGACCAACTATCGCGCATCGAGGGGAATTCTGCCGAACTGCAAGCAAGGCAGGATAAAGTGGAGGATGAATTACAACGACTAGAAGCAAAAGTATTGCGGTTGGATGGTCATATGCGAGAGATACAGTCCAGTGGACCAGTTACAGTTAGCGCACCGAAATTGAAAGCACCAACGTTTGATGGTACCGTACCTTTCAAAATCTTTAAACTACAGTTCGAGACCACAGCACAAACCAATCACTGGGCTACGACAGACAAAGTGGCAGCTTTGGTGGTATCACTGAAAGGCCCCGCCGCTGAAGTTTTGCAAACCGTCCCCGAAATTGAACGCGGCAATTATGACTCGTTAATGGCGGCAATTGAACGGCGATATGGTAACGACCATAGAAAGCAAATGTTCCAGATGGAGCTAATGAATCGTTACCAAAAAGCTAACGAGCCGTTACAGGAATATGCAACGGAGATAGAGCGGCTCGCGCATTTGGCCAACGAAAGTGCGTCAGCAGAAGTGATTGAATTACTTAAAATTCAGGCGTTCATGAATGGAATACGAGATGCGGATACCAAACGCGCAGTTTATTCCATGCCAAAGAAGACGTTTGCCGAGACGGTTTCATTTGCCTTGACACAGGAGACAGCAAACCTTCTGTGCAAACAAACGCATCATGTTCATCGGGTAGAAGTTGAGCCAAGTGAATCCCTTGAGAAAACCATAACAAATCTCATCCAGACTATTTCTCAGATGATGCCAACCACCCGCAAAGGCTTTGAACCGAAATGCTACAGCTGTGGAAAAGCAGGACACCTTGCACGTAATTGTAATGCGTCTGGTAAGGAACGCGAAAACGCCAGGAAGTGGAGCACCGGTAATGCAAGTGGTGTTTCTGGAGAAAAAGAGTCGTTAAATTAAAACGGACCAGCCCAAAGGGGCGTGAGCTGGTTCCCACAATTGATTGCCCCACCGTCTCTGTTTCACAAATGCATCGCAAAAACAACAATTTAACCATAACCGGGGCTATAAATGGACGATCGCTGGTCTTAACCCTGGACACGGGCGCAACACATTCCATCGTTCGATCAGACTTAGCAGGTGATAATATTGAGCCGTTAATTGGTTGCAAATTACGAACAGCTACAGGGGAGGAAGCCAAGATTTTCGCGAAATTGGTGTGTAAGGTTCAGATTGGAACGCTAGAAGTGATGCATACCTTCCTAGTGGCTGGAATAATGGATGAGGTAATAATCGGCGTGGATTTTATGCTATCACAAGGTCTTACTTTAAATCTGAAGGAAAGAACGCTGACATGCCAGAACATCGATATACCCCTAAGCACTGGGTATGAACAGCCTCAGATCAGGAATGTAAGTGTAAGTCACCAGATTCCACCAAAGTCCGAAGCAGTTCTATGGGCATGTGTGGAGGGAGACTGTGGAGCAGACAAGCTGTGGGTAGTGGAGGCATCAGACAGGACTCCGAATATATTGGTGGGACGAACCTTGGTACAAACGGGGGAGAATAAGCAGATTCCAATTCGAGTAATGAATGAGTTTAGGTCACCGATCACCTTTGATAAAGGAGCGATAGTAGGACAATGCCAACCGGTGGAAGCTGTAGTAAATTGTGACGATCCTCCCCAAAAATGTGATAGTGAGATCCTTAAAGTAGGCACGGAAACTAATTTCATCATGGGTGACTGGTTGAATGAGGTAAGTGGGCCGGAAAGAATAAAAGCAAAACGGTTACTAGAAGAATTTAGCTCCATATTTGCCAACGATGGCAATAAATTTGGAAGAACTGCCATCGTGCAACATCGGATAGATACTGGCGATGCGCGACCGATTCGGCAAGCTCCACGCAGAGTGCCGCTGTCAAAACGAGAAGAGGCGGGACAGATAGTAGACGAAATGCAGAAGGATGGAGTTATTGAACCATCAACAAGCCCATGGAGTTCTCCGGTCGTGTTAGTTAAAAAGAAAGATGGAAGCACCCGGTTTTGCGTTGACTATCGAAAGCTGAACGATGTTACTAAAAAGGACAGTTACCCATTGCCACGTATAGACGACACCTTGGACACATTAGCTGGAGCGAAATGGTTTTCAACGCTGAATTTGAAAAGTGGTTATTGGCAAGTAGAGGTCGAGAATTCCGATCGCGAGAAAACTGCTTTTAGCTTCGGGAATGGGTTGTGGCAATTCTCTGTAATGCCATTTGGATTATGCAATGCTCCAGCGACTTTTGAGCGTTTAATGGAACACGTATTAAAAGGGCTTCACTGGAAAACCTGCTTGGTGTATCTTGATGACATTATTGTCATGGGCCAGAGTTTTGATGACCACCTCAAAAATTTAGCAGAAGTTTGCCGTCGAATTGCTTCCGCTGGATTACGGTTGAATCCAAAGAAATGCAATTTCTTTAAAACCGAAGTGACTTATTTGGGTCACAAAATCACTACTGAAGGAATTCGCACAGATGAAGAAAAAGTAAAGGCAGTAAGAGATTGGCCTCGACCCACTAATGTGCATGAAGTACGAAGCTTCCTTGGACTCTGTACGTATTACCGACGTTTTGTACCCGGGTTCGCCAATGTTGCAAGAAGTTTACACGATTTGACAAAGAAAAACTGCAAATTTGTGTGGAAAAAGGAAGAGGAGAATGCTTTTCAGCAGTTGAAAGAATTGCTTTGTACAGCTCCAATGTTGGCTTATCCAGTTCCTGGCGAAAAGGTCGTCGTAGATACAGATGCTAGTGCACATGGAATAGGAGGTGTGCTCTCACAGATTATCGACGGTCAAGAAAAAGTAATTGGGTACTATAGCAGAGTTCTTGGAAAACCGGAAAGGAACTATTGTGTAACAAGAAGAGAACTCTTGGCGGTGGTAGAATGCGTGAAACATTTTCACAAATACCTGTATGGACAGCATTTCCATCTAAGGACAGATCATGCAGCACTCAGATGGTTATTCCAGTTTAAAAATCCGGAAGGGCAGATTGCGCGATGGATAGAAAGGTTGCAGAATTATGACTGTGAAATACTGCATCGGAAAGGTGAACAGCATGGAAACGCCGATGCACTATCCCGACGACCGTGCGTATTGGAGTGTAAGCATTGCTCCAAGGCTGAAAGATGCGAAGGTATAGTCGACATTCGGTTAACAAATCTGCAACCTGATGATGAATGGGAATCCAACGCAGTAAAGAAAAGTCAACTAAATGACACAGACCTGGTTAAGCTCATGAAAGCGAAAGAAACGAATAAAAGACCGATTAAGGAAGAAATGTCATCAGAGAGTCCATTGGCCAAGGTGTATTGGGCGCAATGGAATAGCTTGAAACTGATAAACGGAGTACTGCACCGTTCATGGGAGAGTGAAGATGGTAAACACACTCGCGATTTGATTGTCCTACCAAAGTCTAGAATAGTAGCCGTATTAGAAGAGTTTCACAATGGACCAAGTGGGGGACATCTCGGCGTTACAAAAACTCTGGAGAAGATAAAACAGCGATTTTACTGGGTGAATTGTCGAGAATCGGTCGCTGAATGGATTAAAAACTGTGCGCGATGCATGGCAGCTAAGGGTCCGAAAGTTAGAAGCAGAGGAAGATTGCAGCAGTACAACGCGGGAGCCCCTTTTGAACGCGTAGCAATGGATGTAGCTGGTCCATTTCCTACTAGTGATTCTGGGAACAAATATGTGTTGGTGATTATGGACTATTTTAGTAAATGGCCAGATGTATACGCTATACCAAATCAGGAGGCTAAAACTGTGGCCGAAGCTTTTGTGCAGAATTGGGTCACACGGTTTGGAATGCCAATTGAGTTGCATTCAGATCAAGGGAGGAATTTTGAGTCTGCTATATTTCAAGAAATGTGCTCACTGCTGGGCATCAAGAAGACTCGAACAACAGCTCTACATCCACAATCAGATGGCATGGTAGAAAGGTTTAACCGCACTTTAGAAGAACATTTGCGAAAAGTAGTGGGCAAATGTCAGCGAAATTGGGACAAGCACATTCAAATATTTTTATTGGCTTACAGATCAGCAGTACATGATACTACTGGCCATTCACCTGCGAGAACTATTTTTGGCACGGATCTAAGACTTCCGTCAGATCTAAGATTTGGAAAAAGTAATAAGTTTACTGAAACCGGAGGCAGCTATTGGCAAATGCTTCAGTCCGAAATGAATGAAATACACGAACTCGTGAGGCAGCGAACAGAGCTGATGAGCAATAAAATGAAGGATCGCTATGACCAAGCTATGAATTCAGAAGGATTTCATGAAGGCGACTTGGTGTTGTTGTACAATCCACAGCGGAAAAAGGGCGTGTCTCCAAAGCTGCAAACATCGTTGGAAGGGCCATATAAAATCATCAAGCGACTGAACGATGTTGTGTATCGCATACAATCACATACACAGAGGCGAGGTAAAATTAAAGTTGTTCATTTGGAAAGATTAGCCCCATATGGATCAAGGAATCTGGTGTCTGATCGGGACGATCAGACTTAAGTGGAGGGCAGTGTCACGATTTTCTAAGGTGTATTCAGTTCAGTTCAGTTCAGTACTTGTACAGTTTACATCTAGTGAGCAAAGATATTCAAGTATAGAAAATAATAATCAATATAGATTGAAGAAAAGTTTGACTGGGAAAAAACGATAACGGATATTTTAGGATTCATTGGAAAACGACAACGGATATATAAGATTCATTGGATTATTCACAATCCAGAGATCGGACCAAGAAGAGTCAGTACAAGGGATTTAAAGCAACGTAACAATATTTTACTGTTTTGATTGCATTTTTTGGATTGTAAGATTTTCCCGGTTTTTTTCACACCATGCTACGGGACCCGCTCTCTCCGACACAAGGTGGGGAGAGCACGACACCGACACCTGCAATGCGGCAAGGTGAATTGGACCAAATCGGATTACCACCACAGGGTGAACTGAGTTTTGCTGTGACCGCTGTGATCCACAGGGTGAATCAACAGGCTAACCTCACAAAACAGGTGTTGTTTGACAACTTCGAGGCTGAACAACCGCTGAGAAAGGCAGCCTGTTAGGTTTAACAAAAAAAAAAAATTAAAAAAAAAAATCAATTCCGAAGAAGTCTTCATCCTTGCTGGGAAAGTCACCTATAATACTATTACAAATGTCTTTAGCATGGAATACTCCCATTGGAGCGCCAGTCAACGTTTCCAGACGATAGCAGGAATTCCCTGGAATTTCAACGACCTTGGCCGGAACGCCTGTTGGTGGTAATTTAGCATAGAAATGATCGGCCTGCTTGCTCAGCTGAAAATTTCGCCACATAACTATCTGCCCTACTCCCACCCTGCCCGAACCCTCGACCTGAGATTGTATGTTTTGGTGTTTTTCTCAAAGGCCTGGCGGAGCCGCGTTCTGACGAAATTAACGGTTTCCTCTCTCACATCGATGCGATTTACCCTAAGGGAGCCCTCTCGTAGTTGGTTCAGCGCTCTTAGCGAGTCGTAGTCTTTCCCATGGGTGACCATATGTTGTCCGAACAACACGAAATAAGGAGCGCAGCCTATTGACTGATGCAAACTACTACGCAAAGCGCAATTGATGCTGCTTAGGTATTCATCCCACAACCGCTGGTCTTTCCTAACATAGGAACGTAGAGCCTCATTTATCGAGCGATTAACTCGTTCTGACGCATTCGCCTGTGGTGCATAAGCAGCCGTAAATGTGTGTTTTACCCAGGGTTCGTAAATGCTCGCTCGAACTCGCGAGTGGGAGCGACAGTTAAATTTTTCAGCGCTCCCGCTCGCTCGAGAGAGCGACAGATAAAATTTTCAGCGCTCCCACTCGCTCGAAAGAGCGTTTGTTTTCGCTCCCGCTCGCTCGAAAGAGCGACAAATAAATTTTTCAAATAATTTTTTTGAAAATTTTATCTGTCGCTCTTTCGAGCGAGCGGGAGCGAAGACAAACGCTCTTTCAAGCGAGCGGAAGCGCTGAAAATTTTATCTGTCGCTCTTTCGAGCGAGCGGGAGCGCTGAAAAAATTTATCTGTCGCTCTTTCGAGCAAGCAGGAGCGAAAGCAAACGCTCTTTTGAGCCTGAAAGAGCGAGCTGGAGCGGAAAAGAGCGCTCGAGAGCGAGCGATTACGCACCCCGGTTTTACCCCAAACTTCTCACAAAATGTTGCCATGTCGGCGCTTACGAACTGGCGACCATTATCCGTCACAATCACTTCGGGTACACCAGAGCAGTAGAAAACATAATCTCTAAGGTAGTCGATTATCAACGGTGCCGTGAACTTTCGGACAGGCTTCAGAAAAGTAAATTTGGAGAAGTGGTCGACAATTATAAGGATTCCAATGTTACCCAGCTTCGAACGAGGGAATGGGCCAATAAGATCCATATACAGGCGTTGAAATGGACGTTCCGTTTCTCCCAACGATCCCATCGGAGGTCTGAGTGTTTGGGGTTGGTACTTTTGACGTACGACACAAATTGCAGAGCGATATATATTACGCCACTTGGGTTCGCATACCAGACCAATATAAGTGCCGACGGAGTTTTTCCAACGCCTTCCCAATCCCTGCATGCGCTGAGGTGGGCAAGTCATGAGCGTTTCGTATCGTCGATTCCCGTAACTCAGAGGGGACATAGAGTTTCCATCCTAGATCATCAGTGTCATCATTGCTCGTTGCGAATTCATTACGGCAGCGCTTCATTATCGATACAGATATTTATCGATTACTCGAAAATCGGGAAATTGATCGCCAGAAAGCTTGTCTTTAAGGACCGTGTACTCTTCGGAGTTGTACGCCGGGGACTCCAGATCGATAAACGGAGCGTGATCAATCTCGATCGGAGATATCTCCCCACGTGGAGAATCTTCCTTCGATCTTGATAACGCATCCGCTACAACGTTGGCCGTACCCTTGCGATGTTCTATCGTAAAGTCGAAGCCCTGTAATTTTAATGCCCACCGGGCTAATCTCCCTGCGAGTTCTTTCTGATTCATCAACGATTTAAGACAGGAATGGTCTTGCCACCACTTTGTCAACCACTTTGAATTCGTGGCCATCGATATACATTCGAAACTTCTTGATAGCCAAGATAACGGCCAAGCACTCGAGCTCACAGACCGTATAGTTACGTTGTGCCTTATTCAGCTTTTGGGACATGTAAGCGATAGGTCCCTCATTCCCTGTTTCGTCGCATTGAGCAAGAACCGCTCCTACACCCATCTGACTGGCATCGCACTGCACTACAAAGGGTTTTGAGTAGTCGGGATGTACTAGAAAAGGAGCACTGGTAAGGAGGTTTTTTATCTCTTCAAATGCCAGTTGAGCCAGCGGTCCCCACGAGAAGGTTTTGCTTTTCGTAAGCAATTCGGTTAAGTGGAAGGTGATTGTCGCGAAGTCGGGAATAAACTTCCGGTACCATCCGACCATGCCGAGGAACCGTCGCAACTGTTTCGTGGTTTTAGGAGTCGGATAATCGCTAATTGCTCTGACTTTTTCGGGATCGTTACGCAAGTATCCGTTGCCAACGATATATCCCAAATAACTGACCTCAGAGAGACAGAACATGCTTTTAGACACGTTGATTGTTAGACCGGCGTTTCGCAGACAGGCGGCCACCTTTTTCAAGTGCACCAGATGTTCATCAAAAGTGCTCGACAATACCAATAGATCGTCCAAGTATACGAATACCCTTGCTTTTAGATAGTATGGGATCACTAGATCCATCAAGCGGCACATTGTCTGTGGTGCATTGCACAACCCGAACGGCATACGCATAAACTGATAATGGGGTCGGTTTGGCACCGTAAAGGCGGTTTTCCCCTTTTGAGGATTCATTAAGGCAGACTTGCCAAAATGCGTTCTTCAAATCTACTTTCGAAATGAAGTTCACTACAGGTAATCGACTCAGTATGCCATCTATATTTGGTAATGGATAGGCATCCTTAACAGTGACTTCATTCAGTTTGCGAGAATCAAGGCAGAACCATACCTTACCAGGCTTGACTATCAAGACCCCAGGCGACGACCATGCCGATCCACCTGCTTCCTCTATGACGCCCATCGACAGCATCCGATCCAGCTCTTCACACAGCAGTTTTTCCAGAGCTGGAGAAATCGGATAGTACCGTTGTTTTATGAGTTTGGCCTGTCCCGTGTCAATCACGTGCTCGACCAGAGTAGTTTTGCCCAGTACCTCCCCCTCAGATGACGGGAATCACTGGACAAGACCGCTCAGGCGTTTGCTCTGTGCATCCGTCAAAGGAACAAAGTATGGAGCATCTCTATCGAGTGACGGAATGTCCGGGGTGTTTCAGCCTATTATTTGTAAATCGATTCTTTCCAGAAATCAATTCCACAGATAACATCGGACTTAATAGAGAGTATGATCAAAAATCTAAACAGTTTTGCAATATTATTAAAGTTTACTAATGCCTAGAAATAACCCGCTACGTATTGAGCTTTTTATGGTTAACATAAAAACTTTTTATTAACATAAAAACTTGCCCTTAAACTTTTCAAATGGACTTGACGCATTTAGTACTGTTTCAGCCAAAGTGTCTCCTATTACACTCACATTTGCACCACTGTCTAGCAACGCTAGATGAAAGTTACCATTTAAGGATACCTTAATATACGGCCGCGAATCATGAGGTTTCGACACTAGTGAGGAAATCACCATTTTGCTCAAACGCTTAATTCGGTTCCAATATTTACGAAGGCGTATTGTTTTACGCTTACGTCACCAATTGTTTGAGAAGATTTCAGCCCGCCGACGATTGTAGTTGGCAAGGCGAAGGTTGTACGGTACAATCTCGCGACTGAAGCCGGAAGTGTTGGTTGAACTGGGCGCGCAAGAATAGTCAAAGCTGGAGGAAACGGAGTTCTTATTGGTGAATTGGGCGTCTGCGAGGCGGGGGGCTCCGGTCGTCCTCACGCGAGCTCCCGCTCTCGAGTTTTCCCTCCGAGAACGACAGGTTGGGCAATTTGGTTTATACATGTTTAACGCGCCGCAACCATAACAAAAGACACGACGAGGAAATACTTCATCGCCCCTCTGCATCGCAGTTCCAACACTTTTGAGGATGGCGGCCCGCTATGGCACACAGATCTTGCGGTTCGTCAGTCACCGACACCTCATCCTCCCAGTCACCAGATTCTACCGCTGCCAACTGTCGCCCGATCGGAATAGCTCGTGACTGTGCTGTACAGCGCTCCTTCATAAAGTTCTCATGCCTGTGGCACTCGCGGCTCAAATCGTTCAGATCATAAATTCGCAATGCAATAATTCATGACGCAGAATAGGTGTTAAGTTATGCGTCAATATTTCTAACAGTTCGGGGTCACTCAGGGACTCCCGCAATCGATCATTCATCGAGAGCATAGCGTCCAGAGTGGAGTGGTTTTAGTGGAGGCCGCTCCTCAGCCTGGAACTAAGCGTTCAACAAATTCATCTTCTTATTTCCAAAAAAAAAAATACCAATCCATGAATTATCCAAACACACAAAAATTGGTTAACAAATTCTTAATTCACTTTATTTTTGTTAATGTCTGAAAATATTTTTCTAATTTTTCTATTTCTACATTATTATTTGAGGGTACATAATTATGTATTTAATTATTATATAATTTTATTTAAAAATTTATTAATGTATAAAATTATTAATTTGTCATATAACGAAAGAATTTGTAGTATTATTTTTTTTTTTACCGACTGGTTGTTCGCGGGACAACCTAACATTTTGGTTGTCTGCTATTGTTAAGATTCTTAAGATATTTATTATGTTATTTAGTTTTATACAATTATAATAACTTGTATAATATTGTGTCCAATGTGTATTTAGATATCAAATTTTTATTACCATTGTAATGACTCTTAATATTATTGTGTTGAGTATGTAAATCAACAACTGCGTTACAATTATAGTAAATCTAAAAAAAAAACCGAGTTAAATGTGTATTTATATATAAAATTTTGTTACAATTATAGTAACTCGCAAAAATATGGAATTAAATGCGTATTTATATAAAAAAAATTTTATTATCATTATAATAACCCTTAATATTATTGTGTTTAGTACACATATACATAACAATCTTGTTACATTTATAAAATAGTAACTCTCAGTTAAATAGTTAAATGTGTATTTATATATAAAATTTTGTTACAATTATAGTAACTCTTAATATTATTGTGTTAAATATATTTATAAAACAATTTTTGTCACAATTATAAATACTATCAAAAAATGTGGGTTAAATTTGTGTAATATACTAGTCGGTATCTCATTAACTGAAATAAATACTGTCACCTGACATTCATTCCAAACCAAAGAATATGTAATAATATAGAAGACGCATGACTCAAAATTTCGAATTTTTCAAATCAGATGCGGTCGGTCGCAGGCAGCGGGTGTAAGCAAATGGGTGAAAACAGCTTCACTACACGCGAAGTTACTCTCTTTGCCATGCTTCGGTTTTCTCAGTGCTCGTAACAAAGCAAAATTGAATGATCTCCTAATGAGTGAGGGGTTCCGAAGATCTTTTTAATGAGTATGAAGGGAGCGGAAGATCAACTTTGCTTCTGTTATTTTGCTCTAACAATGCAAGCGCATATGCGTAAGAAGAGATCGATCCAGAACTCGCATGCCAAGTAAAGTGTGAAAGAGAGAAACGATCAATTTGTCGAGTACAGCGGGCGATGAGAAGAACGGTCTGGATTTGTTTTAAATTTTTCATTTTAAGGTTTTTGGAAGAAATTTTGCTTTTCCTAGCTTTGTTCTGCTTCTTATTCGATGTCCAAGCTATGTAAAGCGCTGGCACGATCTACGTTCCGAGCATAGCGTGCTCTTGAAGAATTCGTATAGGCAGAAGATTTAAGAAGAAGCATAATTTAGTCGACATATCAACACATTTAATACCTTATACGAGTAAAAATAAAAAGTTAATGGAAGCAAAAATAAAAAATGAGAGAATGGAAATATTTCAGAGAAAATATTTATATTATGTAGCAATTCGATTTTTTGTGAGTATGAAGGAATCGGAAGATCGACTTATGTTTGTTATTTTGTACGAAAAACTAAAGTGCTTTTGTCTGAACGAGTATGAATTTACTTTTTTATTGTAGGAGTCCAAAAGCATTATTAAAATTAAATTAAACACTAAGATTTTAAAAATTTATGATTTTAGTTCTATTAAGGAAGTACTGCCTATGGGCTGGCAATAAAACGAAATCAACCTTGCATTGAGCTGTGTATCGAATTACCAATAACATATTGGTACAATAATTATATTATAATTTTATACATATAAAATAACAATAAACAATAACCTAATTTAATAATAAACCTAATTTAAAATACTAATAATAACAATATCATGCCGGCAAAACGTTGCAAAAAACCAAATTCCTTTAATAAACAAAAAATAATATAGAGAAAAAAATCCATGATTGATAGACCGACAGACGTAAACACTTGATTTTTTATTGTACAGGAACCAAAAAAGAAGTCAAATTCCCCTGTTCCCTCAACCACTGCTTTTATACGCAATTCGATCGTTTCATTCTCAACTCCTTTGGCATACATTGCGGCATGGATCAACTCTTCTTACGCATAATCATTTATGAACGACACCAAGCAAACCCAATTTGTATTTATACAAAAACAAAGCAATGGCAATGAGAAGCAACTAACACGAAATTGCCGGGAAGTTATCAAACAATGAGAAGAGAATAGAGAGAATGCTTAGCAACACAAAAAACGACTCAATGTTGCGCAACATGGACGTACGGCTACGTCCACAGCACAAATTTTGCTGTTCAAAAATTCGTATGAGATGCGCCTTCTATATATTGTATATTCTTTGTCCAAACGTTGTTTAGTTGTCAAAACTTGTTGTAGGTGTTGTTACTGTTGTAGTTGTGGCCTTTGTTGTAGTTGTTGGTTACATTTTTACTGTAGTTATGTATAAAAAGGGTGTCTTTATTTCACTTTGTTTACTTAATCTATAATGTAATTGGTTTTGTTGTTGCTGTTGTATTGGTTGGTACGTCGTTTCAAGCGTTTTTCTATGTTAATTAAGAAATAAACGAGCAGGTATTTCTATTTCAGTTTTGCACTGGTTTTAATTATTTTTTTTTATTATAATTGTTATCATCATTATTATTATTACATTAATGTCTCATTAAATACTAGATGCAATAATTTTTGTAGTTTATTTTGGTATAAAAAGTTTAATGTTGTTCTTAAAATTGCTTTTGTTTAATTTTGTTTGATACATATATGTATGTATTTGGCGTATGTGTCTTTAAAATGTAATTAGTTTAGAGTAATTTATAGTTTTTATTGTGGTTTTCGTATTATAAATTTTGTTGTTGTTTTTCTCTGGTCACCAATAACGTTATATTTAAGTACACTAATTTATTTCTCATTGTATTTCTCTATTTCTTAATTACTTTTATTAGCTTTATTACACATTTTATTTCATAATCTTGTTTCTAATACAATCGTTAATATCATTTCATATTATATCATATAGATATCATTATATCATTATCATTTCATATAGATCCAGGTCTGCAGGGATCTCCAGCATTGAGACAGTGTGTTGGAAAAGAGCTGGTGGCGAATGAACCCTTGACGGGCACTCATATCTGTTGTATGTAATTTGTTGTATGTTATAATAATTGCTGGGTGTATCTTCAGGCTGCTAGGGGGAGGTCCAAATGAAAAGTCCTGTTGGTTGTTTTTCTTTTCGAACATAAACTTTTAATTTAATCTTTATGGATATTACTCAGAGTTTCTTTTCCTTAGCACTATTTTCACTTATTATATAATTACACTAACTTAGATTTAACTCTATCTACTACGCGACTTTATACGCGTTTCTCAAGGTGAGACGACCTCGTCGTTCCGATATAATTCTAAGACTCTCGTTCGAATCTTTTTCTTGGTTCCACTCTGGCTTGGTCGACGCACCCGTCGACCGCACCAAAGTGGGTCGGTGTTGGCGCGTGTCGCAATTTCCATTATTTCGCAATTTTTGTATTGCGAAATATCAATATCGGCAGAATTAAATCGTTCCCAATTTAATTCTTCCGCGTTTGGTTTTGGATTATTTTTATTATTTCTTTAAACCAAGCGTTTTATGGTCACTGCAAAGAGCTATGATTTTTTTATGGTTTGGAAGCTCGCTACTAGCTAGCTTCCACGATCAATACCAATGCTAAACGCTATGGTTGTTGGCTTGGTTTTCCAAGGCTTGACTAAAGCTTCTGGCTACCAAACAAAGCGCTGCGGTTGCAGACTTGGCTTTCAGGTTTACTTTAATGAAAGCTTTAATGGAAATTACGATCGCGACATACAACATCCCTCCACCCTAGGGGAAGAAAAATTTAGTATCGTATAAAACGATATTACATTTTTCTTGTACATTTATGATTGGTTTGGATGGCTTATGTGTGTTAGGGGTGTGTTTCTGTTATTTGTTTCTGTTTCACTGTTCTTTCTAAATTATGAAATCGTACTTATTGTAATGCATGTATGTAATAATATAATATATTATATAAATGTATAAAATGAAATAAAATAATAAGATGAAATAACATTTTATTGTTGACGTCGATGTTCATCTTGCCGTTGATGTGTTGACCATATTGACGCTGGTGTCGGCGTTGACGTTGTTGCGAATGTACATGTTGACGATGGTGTCGACGCTGACGTCGATGTTGAGGTTGACGCTGCTGTATGTACGTTTCGACGATGGTGTCGAAGTTGGCGTCGATCTTGATGTTGCTGTTGACGAACATGTTGAAGTCGGCGTTGCTGCTACTCGTGATGTTGAAGTCGGCGTTGCTGCTGATCTTGATGTACACCCCGTTGTATCACTATCTTCTTCCCGAGTGTTATGTAGGAATGCTGCTGCTGGGTAGCTTACTTAGTTGTAGTTGTTGTAGTAATGTTGTTGGTAGAATCGGTGTCGTTGTTGATGGTTTTTGATGTTGGAAGAATCGGCTGATCCCAATTGTGGATCAATTGTTGTTGGCTTGAGCTCTTGATGGTTCAGATTTTGTAAAATTAGCATTTGTACATAAGCTGACTGCTGATGCTATAACTCAAAAATTTTACTTTTGTAACTTTTGTTGCTGTAATAGGTATTACAGATGAATAGGTCGCAGTAGATTGAACTGGCTAACCTTTTACTGCTATTCGTTTCGTTTGCGTGGTTTATCACCATCGCTGCCACCTGATGATGCGATAACTTATGTTGTCTTAAATTGTTGGCTTTTAGCGATCATTTTTGACTATGATCTCGCTGCTGAGCGGAAACTGAGTTGTATCCGCCGATGATTTTGCTTATAGCGATCATGATTGTTAACTTTCCTCACGGGATTACCATCTAGTTATTTTATCGTGGTTGCTGCTGTATGACCTCTTTGAAGGTAACTTCGTGTTTTGTTGTCGAATGCTGTTGCAACGCTACGCTGATCAGCTTTTTGTTACAGCTACCCTTCCCTTCTCGAGTTGTTTGGGCGCTTTTTCGTCGCCCTGTTGTGGTGTGGTTGTAGTATGACTGCGTCTCTTATGTTGTAGTGGGTGTACATCGACGTTCGGGCCGGTTTCTCTGCATGCTGGATCCTTATTTAGTATACATACGTTATTACATTTAACTATCAATTTTTATATTTTTTGTTCTTACAATATTTTATGTTATTTATTATTTGTTTGTTATTATGATTTTATATTATTATTTGTAACGTACTATATTGTATTTATTTTCATCTATTTCTAAAATTTTCTCTCCATTCTAATTTTACATAAAATTCCACTGCGTGATTTCTAAACCGTTTAATAATTTTAATTCTTCAATAATATGTACGTTAATTTTGTGGAATAGAATTTTGTTGCATATTAACTATCAATATTATTTTCAACCATTTTGAATAAAATTCGTACAAGTATTTTACTTATCTTATCTTATATTTTTATTTGTTCTTTAAGATTTTATATATATATATTTTGGTATTGTTATTATAAGTATGTATTTTCCTTATTTGAATCTTAAAAAAAAAATTTGTGTTTTCCCTTAAGCCTTTATTTCATTAATTTTTTAATGGAACGTACATAGTCTATTTTAAATTACAGTTTAATTAAGTTTAAAATTACTTTTATATGTGTACGTGTGTACTTTATTATTTGTAATTGTACTTTTACATATTATATATATGTATGTATGTGAGAATGTTGTTATTATTTGTTTTTTTTTTCTCTCTAGGTTATTTTAAAGTTATTCACCTTTGGCGTTTTATTCTTTTTCTTTCTCTATTTTTTTTTCATTAGTTGTTTTAAAACTGACACTGCATTCTGCTCGTGTTCAGTTGTTCTACTTTGTTGCTGCATTATTGCAGTGCTTGCGTTGATCGCTTATTTATTTAATTTAATTTACTTATTTACACTACATATATATATATATATATTTTTTTTTTTTTTTTTTTTGTTCATTATATTATCTTTCGTTCTTTAGGGAAGTATACTTTCCGTATTTATCTTATTTCCTAAATTTTGTTTTCTTAAGGCATAGGTGCGAATTTATACGTACATATATAGTGTATGTGTGTTTTATGCCTGAACTAACTCTTCAGGCATATTTTTAATATAATAATGCATTTATTAATATAATAATTGCAAATGCAAAGTTATATTGTCTGTTAATTTAAAACGAAACAGCTACGTTACATAAACCGTATGTTATCAATTAAAATGAATACAAACTAAAAAGTTCAATTCAATCTAAAAATTTCAATTTACAAAAGAAATTGCTCAAATATTAACTATGAATTTATTTTGTTATAAGTTTTCTTTTCTTATATTTTTATGCTTAAATAAACAAGTTCTTGCTTATTGAAACGTTATTCTGATCTATTTACTTTCTTGTTGAATTTTTTCAATATTTCATTCGTTATTCAGCCTTAAGACTGAAGTTAAATTAAAATTATTAGTAGTAAAATTAAAATTAAAAAAATGTTAGTTTCCTACTATCCTATACTAAATATTATCAATCCTATTCTATATATATTTATCCTATCCTAATCCTAATAAGGTGCCTATTTTGATTAATTTACTTTAATTTTCTTATTATTCCTATAAAATTTTCCTTGTTCAAGTGCTTTTAAAGATTACTTACATAATTATCTAGTTAATCCTATTTAATCCGTTAATTGCTATTATATAACTTAAGTAAGTTATTGTGAAATGGCTTTTCCCTTCCCTTAATATTTAAAACAGTAGTAATTGGGCTTTTAATCTTTACGGCCCTATCAATATTGGAGAAAACTTATTTTTTCTAGTCTGGTTCTTAATTAATACACTATCTCCTACTTTAAATTCTACTAAATTTAACTTATTATCGTACTGATTTTTAGCTATTTGTTTAGCCATTTCCTGATTTTTTCTCACTATTTCGTGAGCTCTTTGTATTTGAAATTTCAGAACTTTATTCGGATCTTCGGCATTATATACCGGACTACACTTCCTTTTTAAGTTAGTCGGCATTTCCGTATCGAATCCAAACAAAGTACGGAACGGTGTTTGCTTGGTCGTAATGTGGGGTGTGTGGTTATGAACATGCATGGCTGCAGTTAACCGTTGATCCCAATTCGACCCATCTTCCTTCACAAAGCTTCGCAAATATTCTGCTAAAGGCCTGTGGCTTCTCTCTAATGAGCCATTAGCTTGCGGATGGTAAGGTGTTATATGCAATTTTTTAATGCCTAACAATTTACAAGTATCTGAGAACAATTTCGAAATGAAATTAGTTCCGTTATCTGTAATAAAAATCCTAGGGATTCCGTAACGCGTGATTACTTCATCGTAGAAAGCTCTGGCGACAGTACTTGCTTCCGCGTCTGGGATAGCTGTACATGCCATAAATTTTGAAAAATCATCTTGGAATGTTAAAATATATTTGTTACCGGATACAGTTTCTGGTAGAATACCTACTATGCCCATGTAGACTTTATCAAATGGCCTCATTGGTGTATCTGTCAGCACCATGGGCATTTTTGTTAATTTCGAACTTTTATTCGCTTGACATTTAGGACAATTTTTTACATAATTTTTTATCTGCCTTTGCATCCCTGGCCACCTATATTGTTGCCTGATTCTTAGGTACGTTTTCACTGCGCCCTGGTGACCTCCTAATGGGGTATTATGGAAATTTTTTATAACTGTTTCTATTTGTTTCGGGTTTTCTAATAAAACTGTGGTTTCGTTTTGTGTTATGCCTGGAGTGTCAGGTTCTACAGGCGTCGGACTTGTTTTTGTTTTATCAATATTTCCTCGGTCCTTTAATTCTATTTCTCTTGTTCTAGCGCGGGTCTGGACTGCTGTTACTACATTACGATTTTGAGGGATTCTACTCAATGCGTCTGCGTTTAAATTTTTCTTGCCTGGCTTATATATGATTTCAAAATCATACTCTGACAACTTGTGTCTGAATCTTGCCAGTCTTGAAGTTTGGTCCTTTAAATTTGCTATTCCCTTTAATGGCTGATGATCGGTAAAAATTTTGAAATGTCTGCCTAAAAGGTATGCTCTGAAATTTTTTGTAGCCCAGACTATTGCTAAAAATTCCTTTTCTATTGTGGAATATCTTTGTTCTGTGTCGCTTAGCGCTCGGCTAGCGAAAGCTATTGGCCTATCCTCGCCTACGATTCCTTGAGAAAGGACCGCGCCTAACGCTTCATTACTAGCGTCGGTAGTTAAAAGAAATTCTTTTGAAAAGTCTGGATATGCTAACACTGGTGGTGACATAACCGATTCTTTTAATTGTTGAAACGCTCTCTGGCAGCTTTCTGTCCAGACGAACTTCGCGTCTTTTCTTAACAATTTGTTAATGGGAAGTGCTATTTTTGCGGTTCCCGGTATAAATTTTCTATAATAATTAACAAGGCCTAGGAAGGCTTGTACTTCCTTTTTATTTTTAGGAGGCGGAATGTTTTTAACGCACTCCACCTTGCTAGGGTCTGGAAGTGCTCCATGTTCTGAACACTTGTGCCCTAAATATACGACTTCTCGTCGTAGGAATTGGCACTTGCTAATGTTTAATTTTAAGTTATTTTCTCTAATTACCTCGAAAACCTTAGTTAACCTTTCTTCATGCTGTCCCAGGTTTGTTGCGTACACGACTATGTCGTCTAAATAGACAAAACAATCTATACCCTGAAGTCCTGTCAGAATGTGATTCATAAGACGTTGAAAGGTTGCTGAGGCGCCGGTTAACCCGAAAGGCATTCGGTTGAACTCGAAATGTGAGAATTAAATGGTGAGAATAATGCATCGTGCGTAGACGTGTTTTCGGCTACCGGCACTCGATCGTGAAATTCACTGCGTTTTTCTTCCACATAAAATAATAACTCGCTTGCAAAGTAAAATTATTCGAAGCGTGGGTGTGTCTATCTTGTTAAATTAAATTTAAAAACTATAAAAGGAATAAAAGTAAATATTAATCAAAAAGTTAAGAAAAAAAAAAAAAAAAAATGTCTCATGATAAACCGAGCAACAACAACTATAAACGCGTAACTCGTACTAATACTCTCCTGAGTTCAACACGCGCAGACACTCCAGTGAGCCCCGTTACACCTGTGGGCAGTAAACAAAATAATAATGATCTCTCTTCAATTGCGGCGCTCTTAGATACAAAGCTAGTCGCTCTGAGGGAGAGTATCATTAGTGAGATTTCGGCTGAATTTGGTAAATTTGAAGAGCGCATCATGCAGAGATTCAGTGAAGTTTCTGCAGAGATTACCAACTTAAAATCTAAAATGAGAGATATCTCAGCGCGGCTATGTACCGTTGAGACTGCGACAAATGACAATGCTGTATTGAAAACTGAAACTTCTAGACTTGCTGAAAGAATACTAACTTTGGAGAAAGAAGCAGTTTCCAGCGATGTTATCGTAACTGGTGTATCTCAGTCTCCGGGCGAAAATCTAGAGAAGGTATTTCAATCGGTATGTAGTGTTGTTGGTCTTAGCACTCCACCTATGCGTAATATATTTCGCATTAAGAACGCAAACAACAATGGGCCTATAGTGGTCAAATTGCAATCAGCACATGATCGCTCCAGCCTCTTACGTTCTGTTGCGGTAATTTGCCGTCAAAAACGTCGTGCCCTTACACTAAGAGATTTGGAACTTGCAGGCAATGGAAAGGTGCACGTGCAAGAAAGTCTACCTAGATCTCTGCGTACTGTCTTTCGCCATGCTCTAAGCCTCAAACGCGATAAAAAACTTTTAGCAGTTTTCAATCAACATGGAAAAGTTTTTGTCAAAACCAGCACTGATGGCAACCCTATTTCAGTGAACGACATCGCAAGCATAAACTCTCTCATAAACAGTGGATGATCCTCAGCAACGTAGCCGTACTCTTTAATTGTATTTTCATACGCTTATTTACACAAACATGTATCATCTTATAATTTATTGCTAATTATTTTTAAACTCCCTTGTGCTCTCTGTTTCTGTGTCTCTACAATACTGTATTAGCGTAGCTCACCGTTCTCTTAATTCTACTCCTTTCTATCGCTCTTCCTACCATCCCACTTATAATAATCATCTATCTCTCCTATTTCCTGACAACATTATGCGTGGCTACAGTGGTGGGATATTGTTATGTTATAGTTATATTTATAATTGTTGGTTTCTTAGTATTCCGTCCGCACTATTTTTGGTATTTTCATTATTTGTGTTATGAGTGCACTCACAGGGCACTTCATATAAATCTGAAGTTATGCTCTCGTCCAACGACTCGGTGGTCGAATATATTTGTGTGAAGATATCTGATCATAGGACAAGGATTCTCGTCGGCTGTGTTTATAACCCTCATAGGAGTACTGACCTTCGATGTGTCTTTGATAATATCTCAACCAGCTCTCTGACCTACGATATTACGATTATCTGTGGTGACTTTAATGTAAATTTTCTAGTAAATAACCCTGCATCAGAAAAATTCGCTGATTTAGTGTATGCGTCTGGTCTGTCCTTTGTTAATGACACCTTGCCAACCCGATACTGCCATAATGATTCCCCTAGCTTAATAGACTATATTTTTGTCTCTGATCCTATGAAGGTATTCATGTTCTCCCAGATTGATTTTATATCTGATCATGATATTTTGTTCAGCTCTTTTGACATTAGTTTAAATCCGTGTAAGGCTACCTCTTCTTTCTCATTCCGTAATTTCAAGGCCATAGATACTGTATCCTTGTTTAATGCAGCAAGGTCTATTGATTGGGGACAATGTTGGAGAGTCGCGCACGTAAACGACAAATTAATGTTCTTTAATAACGTAATAGGATACTTATATGACACTTTCGTACCTCTACGCACAGTAAGTATTATCAATCAAGCCTGTCCCTGGTTTACCCCAAGAGTGAGAGATTCAATACGTAAGAGAAATATTTTGCGCTCCAAGTGGAAGAGGAATCGTAATTCTTTAAATTGGGAAAACTACAGAAGAGTACGCAATGCCACAACGTGGCTTATAAAAAAATCAAAACAAGACTTCTTTACATCTAAGCTAAATGCCAAGCTTCCGCCTAAGCAAATTTGGAAAAAACTAAAAAGTCTAGGTATTGGGTCAAAAAATAAGTCAATATGTAATCTCCCCCCTAATGACTTAAATGATTACTTTCTCGACAGGACGATACCTGATATTCATGATGACCACAGTGTCATTTATGACGACCGTGACTCATTTAGTTTTACTAGCATGACTGAAGCTCAAGTATTAAAATGTATAAAACTTTTGAAGTCTACTGCTGTTGGAGAGCATGGAATATCTATAACGTTTATCAAAATCATTTTACCATTCGTATTACCTCCCTTAACTGGTATTATTAACCATGTCCTTACGTCCTCCGCCTTCCCATCGATATGGAAAATGGCAACTGTAATCCCAGTTCCCAAGAAATCATCCCCAAAAACTCCTGCAGATTTTCGTCCAATTAGTATTTTGCCAATCCTGTCAAAAGTCTGTGAGGCTCTTATGGCGGAGCAAATTAATAATTACTTATCACAACATAACCTCTTGCATCCGTGCCAATCTGGCTTTCGGCATAGACACAGCTGTGCAACAGCTCTGCTAAAAATAACTGACGATATTCGAATAGCATATGATAATCAAAACATTACCTTGTTATGCCTCTTAGATTTCTCTAAAGCATTTGATAGTGTAAACCATGTAATTCTGTGTAACAAATTAGGATCTCTGTATAATTTCTCCCCTATGGCTGTTAGATTGATAAAGAGTTATCTCACTGACCGCTACCAAAGAGTCAAGTGCTCGGATGGCTACTCAGATTTCAGGCATGTCTGTACCGGTGTCCCCAAAGATCAGTGTTAAGTCCCTTATTATTCAAATTATTTCTAAATGATATTTTCTCCGTAGTTCACTATGCCTCTATTCATGCTTATGCAGATGACTTGCAGTTGTATCTTTCCAATCGCATCGGACTCCTCGAAGATTTATGTGCCAGATTGAATGACGACTTAGAGAACATTGTTCGCTGGTCCAATGATAATGGTCTCAAACTAAACGCAGCGAAATCCTTCGTAATACCAATATCCAAAAATCATATTGATCATGCATGTATTCCAACCATATTACTGAAAAACTCAGCTCTTCTCTTTGTAACCAAAGCTACAAATCTTGGAATCTGCATCAACTCCACTTTAACCTGCACCGACCATGTCAACAAGACCGTAAGCAAATCGTATGCAATTCTCTCAAGCTTGCGTTATTCTGCTAATTTCATTCCTAATGAAATCAGGAAAAAACTAGTCCTTCAGCTCATTCTACCTATATTAACTTACAGTGAATTGATCTACTGTAACCTGGACTCCTCGTCGTCCCATAAACTTGATATCCTAATAAATAATCTGACTCGCTATGTATACGGGCTGAGGCGCTTCGATCACCTGGCGGGCCACAGAAACCAATTGCTCGGTTGCAGCTTTCAAAATTTTATTAATATACGAAATTGCGTATTCTTACATGGATTAATCAACACCAGACAGCCTACGTATCTATTCGAAAAACTCCAGTTCTGTCAATCCAGTCGCGTTCGCAATCTAGTAACTTCAAAATATAATTATTCTAACACTAGGCGGCTATTTTTCGTAAACACAGTTCAATTGTGGAATGGTTTACCAAATTCAGTAAAAAATTCTAAAAGTGTAGGAATATTTAAGAAACTATGCATTCAATATTTTTCAAATTAAATGTCCACTAAAATAAGACCCCAACTTCTTAATCACGCACATATTAAAATTCTCTCACCTTTTCCCTCTATGTATCTGCAACCTATTTCAATCTCTATCTCAACCTATCCTTATCTATTTATTCTTAAGTTATTGTAGTTAAGTTATTGTATTTACACATTTTGTTATCTGCATTGTATTAATGTTAATTTTCTGTACTACTAAAGAGCTGGACTCTTGCTGTACATCCAATATAAATTAAATAAATGAAATAAATGAAATAAATTAAAAATTAAATGTCCTAAAGCCGAACTAAATGCGGTCTTTTCCTTATCCGCCTTGTCCATTAGGACTTGGTGGTATCCACTTGCCAAGTCTAACGTGGAAAAATATCTACTACTGCCTAACTGATCCAATATCTCATCTATCCTAGTGGCAGTGGAAAAACTTGTTTAATTGTCGCTTCGTTTACTTTTCTGTAATCTATTACTAAGCGCCATTTCTTTTCTGCATCTTTTCCACTCTTCTTTGGAACTAGAAGTAGTGGTGAGTTCCATGGAGAGACACTTGGGGATATTTACAGCCTTATTCCAAGAGTCACGGTGACTAAGACGACAATCCTCTCGGACGAGTCACGACGACGTAACAGACCTATTCCAAGAGTCACGGAAATCGTCTCGTCTTGCTCTTACGTCGCGGTCACCGGACTATACGTTTATTTTACAGCCATTGTTATTTGCCAAAAAGGTTTGTGCATAAGATGCAAATTTTAGTGATGGTAGACGAAAATATTATAATTGAGGTTAATTTCAATTAATGAAAACCTTATAAATTTGTTTTCTTTGGCAACAAACGTTGACAAAATATAGAATAAACTTGGCAAATTATATGTAGATTGATATAAGTGCTATTGTGTATTATTTCGTTTAAATTGTAGCAAAAAATTGTTTTTCTCTTTTTGTTAGTTTGCAACCATGAAGCAAATGGTAAACAAAGACAGTTTCAATTCCACGCGGAGAATTGAGCAATGTTAAAATGCTTTTATAAGTGTTTTTAAACAAACACTTACATAAAACATAAAACAACACACTGCATTTTTATTTTGTGCGTTGAGTTGTGCGCGAAAATATGGACTCTGTCGATTAATTTTTGGTTGTGGAAATTTCGTGAATTTTGTTTCCTTTTCTAGAATCATTATAAAAATTATCAGTTTCATATACAGTCGAACTTCCCTATAGTGAATCTCCACGGGGACAGACCATTAATTCACTATATAGAAACTTCATTATACAGAAATATTTTTTTGTGTGTTCTGTGATTCTGTGTTCTTGATTTTAGTTCATAATAAGGAGAACTTCGTTGTATAGAAGTTCACTATAAGGAAGTTCGACTGTATGTAGCTACATATAACTAAAAAAAATTATATAAAGCATAAATACGAAGTCCAGCTTTATATTGTGCACTAAATTAATTTATGTTTTGTATGAGACGACAACTAAAAAGCACTCGTCTTATTTAAGACGATAATCGTCTCTAAATCGTCTCTTAGAATACCTCAAGACGACCAAAGTTTACGTCGTTGACGATTGAGAGACGATTTTCAAGACGACCGTGACTCTTGGAATACCAAAGACGAGTGAGAGACGATTTAAAGACGATTTAGACACGATTTAGAGACGACCGTGACTCTTGGAATAAGGCTATAAATCTTCTTCTAGTAATTTATGAATTTGTTTATTCATTTCTTCCCTATGTGTTTGAGGAATTCGGTACTGTTTTTGGTTAATTGGTGGCTGATCCACCTTTATTGGAATCTTATGTGTTATTACTGGGGTGTACGTCAATGGGTCACCCTCTAAAAGAAAAATATCATTATATTTCGCACATAGTTTCGTTATGGATTCTCTTTCCTCTCTGTTTAAGGAAGGATCCAATTCTAAATCTTTCATTAAAATGTTAATGCGTTGAGCTATGTCTGCATTACTTATACTGTTGATGGTAGTCCATTGATTACACGAAACATCACTTAGCTTGTATTTGTGGAAATCACTAAATTTCGGTACAAAGTTGTCACTAAGAATGAAATCTTTTGCCGTTGAATTTAGGATTGGTACCTTAACCTCTTTGTTTTCCACATTTGCTAGTGTTTCTCCCAGGTACACTCCTGGTGCAATCTCTTGTTTATGAACTACCACAGTCATAACTTTAGTTTTAATTTTTAACGGCGTTATTCTAACCGTTCTTTATTATATTATTTTTGTTTCTTTGTTCTATTATATTTTGGATGCCTTTCAGTGGCAATTTAACTATAAATTCTTTATTTTCATTAAATAGGGCTAACTTTTTATTGAGCGTGTTTATAATGGATCTGTTCCACATGTTGTCTCTACCCAGTATGCCGTCCGCCGGTACCCCTTGTTTAAGTGACACTACGTGTAGCGTTAAACGTAAGGGCTGTACCTCATCATGGCATATGCTAATGGACCCTATTGTGGTTATACAGCCTCCAAATGCTCCATTTAATTCCCTTTTAACCTTTTTATTTATAATGGCATTTTCTTTTAATGCGCATTCTTTTACTAGGCTTGTATCCGCTCCTGTATCCACCAGTAAAATGAGTTTTCCATTTCTCGCCTCTACACAAGGCAGTTCAATGAACACATCACTTAACGTGGCTGAATCCTAGTTAGATACTTCCTTTATAGTGTTTTTATAATTATTATTTAAATTATACGTTAACCACGAACGTATTGTTTTCATGTCCTGGTTCTGTATATTTGAGCTGAAATTTTTAAATTTCGCTAATGCCTCTGATTTTATGTTACTTGCAAGTGCTTTTATGTCTGTAATATATTCTTCTATATTAAGACTAGTGCTCCTTGCTTTATAATGTTGATAATTGAGAAACATTGTTTTTACAATCGATGTACATGCCAGCTGTATAAATAGCAAGATAATTACTAGAAACTCTGCTCCCATTTGCGTTATCATTTTTGCCTTATTGGTTAATTTATCAACTGATTCATTTATTTTATCATTTTGGTTTATAATTTTTATTTTACTATTAAATTTGTGCCCAATATTCTTAGCTTTATTAGCTTTTAATCCATCTGGAGTCAGTAACGTATCCACGATCTCTTCTGATGTTGGACGTACGGTTACTACTTCGTTTGGCTTTATATTCCTATTTTTGTTGGGTTCCCAGATTGTTGGCCTTAACTGGGCTATTGCCAGTTTCCCTGCAGGTTATTTTGTAGAGTTTCCCAACTCTTTTTAGCTCCGCAGTTCGCTGCTATATGTCCTGATCTGTTACACCAATGACATATTGTTTGATTCGTTCCTTTTGGCATGTTCACAGGACTCTGATTCATTTGTGCCCCCTTGAATGTAGTTGAATTCGAGTTCACTGGATTCTTCTGCTTTTGATTCCAGTTCGTTTGTACTTGTTTTTGTTGCCAATTCGGTTGGGGTTGGTGTGGTTGCCAAGTTTGCTGTACTTGGTTCGACTGTCCATTTTGATGAGGTCGGTTCCATTGTTGGTTTCCCTGGTTCCTGTTATTAGGTCCTTGAGTTTTGTTGCTTGCCCCACCTCTGTTGTTGGCAATGTTGTTGCACCTCCAGTTTGTCTCGTGTCCATATTTTAAACACTTGTGGCAATACGGTGTGTTCTTCCGAGTTAAGCAATCATCTCTAGTATGACCTCGCTTGTTGCAAAAAGAGCATATTATTCTCTCGGACGCTCCTTGTGGAAGGTTTTGTGTCCTGGGTGGTTGCCGAACAATTCGTTCTCCTGTAGCTCTGGCCTGGCTTCCCTGTTGAGTTTGCTCTTGCTGGTTGTTCATTGAGGCACGAAAAGGTGAATTCATGTTAATGTTTAAATGGTCTGTTTGGAGGGAGCTGCTGTGTATGGTTTCGAGTGCCTTTACGGCCAATTCTACCATTTGTTCAATGGTTTTCTTCGTCACATTGAGCATATAAATTCTCAATGCGGCGTCCCTTATTCCTGTTTTAAATGATTTTTCTACGACCACTTCCAGCATACTTAATAGTGCCCTATCTCCATCTCCGTTGTAATCCGTTCGAATTATCTCTATAGCCTGTGTTCTTAGCGGGTTAGGCGTCTTGCAAACTTTCTTATATTTTCATTAAGCAGTTGGTTACAATTTTGGATACTCTGTATCAGCTTGGCTACACGCAGTATCATTTGATACGGTATCACTCAGTTCGTTGGAGAGAGAGACGGGGAAGAAAGGGAAAATTCTACACACAAGTATCAAGTGTAGAGAATTTTTGATACCCAAATTTACCCTGCTTCTCTCGGTATCATTTACGCACACAAGTAAGCAGTTGTCAACAGCAACCAAACAGTCGGCCATAATAAATTCGAACGGTTGCAAATGAAGTTGAAAAAATTCTCTTTTTCGGAGAAATTTCATTTATTTGTCCCATTTGCCTTATTTTAATATCAAGTCACGAAAAGTTCAAAAACAATTAAAAAGAAAAGGGGAAAAGATTAAGCGCTTCTCGAAGTAACCAATGTTGTTGTTGTTTCTGGCGTACATTACAATTAGAAAAACATTAATTAATGGAAAAAAAGTACTAAAAATCTAAAATTTTATTTTTCATATCATTAAAGTTTAACAGATATAGGCCTGGAATTTAGAAACATTAAAGGGCTATAATTCGGGAACTAGACGAGAGCAATACAAATTATTGTTGTTAGGGTCAGCGCCAGAAACAACAACAACATTGGTTAGGTCGAGAAGCGCCTGATTTAAGCCGAAAATGCAAACGTTTTAAGTAAAAAAATAGACATATTTAAATAAACATATTTCGTCCATCCTTAAATAGCAGCTATAATAGTATGTGCCGGGCCTTAGAGTTCTTAAAAACTCTTGAGTGTTTCCACGAACACTACGATTCTTCCTCCACTTCTTTACCCAATACGATCGATTCCTTTGCGAATCTTCATCGACTACAACATAGCATGCAGCAGCTGTTGCCATCGCCGCAACACAAGCCATTTGAGATTCCTCCATTATTATTTTTAAATAAATTAACTATTTTAAAAAAATTTCACAACACAACGATTTCCACTGAACAAGAAAACCAAAGTGAAGCAGGTAATTTCCATTGAACTAAAATTTAAACATGGGATTTTTAGAAATCCTATTTTTCCTTTACGCATTAATCATAATATAATAATTATGGCAACTACGGACAACATTTTGATATTCAGTAAATTTCACACATACATTGAAATAACATGTTTATGGATTTTGAAACTAAATGTGATACCACAGTGTCTAGCCATCGCTGGTATCATCATACCAGTAGTGATACCGTATCAAATGATACTGCGTCTAGCCAAGCTGTATGACTGTATCTAAGGTGATTTTAGGTAAATACGCCCTTTTTATTGTGAGGTAGAATTCCTCGAGGCTATTGAAGCGTTCTGACCTCACCAAGCCATAGGCATCCCCATGCAACCTCTGCTTAATGCAGTCTATGTAGTCCTGACTATTGTTTGTACCTACTTCCCTTGTGGCTAATTCGCATCCTTGTATAAATTTGTAGACTTCGCCTCGTAAGTCTGGTGACTGTGTGCCCGAAAAGAGCGGTACCAGCCTATTCGTAATCTTGGCTATCTCACCTATACCCATTTTATGTGTGTTCTCTGTCGTCTTAATTTGTTTAAATTACCTTCTGTTGTAATCTTCCGCAATAACTGCGGACGGAGTAGCTTCCTTATGATAAAGCGTCTGATCGTTAGCTAATTCTATTTCTTGTTGTAGCCGTCTGTTTTCCTCTTTCAATTCTTGGATTCTTTTGTGCGCTTCTTCTAAAGAACTACAGTCTTCTCTAGATTTCTGTGAAAATCCCTGTTCTAGCGTTCTATTCAACGTTTCCTCAGTTATTCCCTTTTTCTCTAATAGTTCCCTTAGTTTTATGTTCTCGCCCTCTACGTTCCTTAGTATATCCTCCTGAAATACTTTATCTACTAAGTAATTATCATACCTATTCTTCAGTGCATTAAATTCTGATTCCCATGTCTTGGAATCTTCTGTCTTATTCTGTATTATCTGGTTTAGGAATGTAAGCAATTCCTCTACTACTGCGTCTGCTCTTTCTATACTTGTAAGGTCTCCTAGCTCCCCTATTCTAGACTTTATCAACTCTAAGTTCTCTTTGTTGCCTACAGTCCCTTTTAAAATTGCCCAATATTTAGATATAAACTCCCCCAACTGGCGTTTCAGTTCTTTATGAGTCCTATCTAATTCTAAGTAACCTTGCTCCTGTAATGACTCGGCCATTAATTAAACGAATGAAATATAGTTTAATGGTTTTTATTTTATTAATATGTACATATGTCTTGTATCTGTAAATTTTTCCCCAATTACTTAAATTTTTATTAAAGCGATTACTTAGCGCCACCAATTTTCGTTTAATCGTTTCATTAAACGATTAATTCTTTATACTACTCGTAGTACTTTGGATTGAGAAACCATTAAAATTCTTAATATGAAGTTTCAACTTCCTTAACCTGTTTAGATTTCATGTTCGCTTCGTTTACCGAGCGTGCAGTAAACATTCGCTGTACATCTGTTTATTCGTCTGTACGCTGACGTCCGCTGCTTTGTTTCAAGCAGAAATGAAGCGTCAAAATTTTCGTGACTGCGCTGTTCTACTTTCTTTCAAGCAGAGACGAAGCGTCAAAATTTTCGTGACTACGCTAAGGTAATTTAAGACCTCACAGAATGGGACGAACGACCTGCCTCTATTTTTAAACGGCCAACAAAACTGCAAAGTTTGCAATCTCGAATTCGGACGATTAACCTAGTGAACTCAATTGAGTTATTTCTTCGTTAATTTCTTGCTACCTCTGATTGTTTTTATCAGCAAGCACTTGTAATTGCTTGTCATTTAAACAACCAATCTAATTTTGCTTTGATTCTCCAAACAATATGGAGTCTCTAAGCGCATTACTTTAAACGTTTAACTTCTAATAATGGTTTTTTAAAGTAACCAAAAAAAATTTTTCAAACTTTCAAAAATTTCCGACAACTGATGAAATTAATAATCGATTAAGCAAATTAAACTGTGCGACTTTGAAATCAAATACAAATTTGAGGACAAAAGTCTAAGACACACCCGAAATTATACAACGAACTGTATACTCTACGCGTTTTGTTTTTGAGTCTATTGTATTGCTATTATTAACAATTCGCTTCAATCATCCTCACTTTACCACGTTAAATATAATTTATTTAAGTTAATAAAGTACTCCTGATTTTGCTAATTTGTTACTCACAGCAACCAATAACGTAAATTTGGAAGTTTTGGATTTGAATTTTAAAAATTCGTCTTTAATTAATTATTATACGTTTCCCTGCATTTCTGGTTTTCACTTATTGAACTTTTATTCAACTTTCACTTCTACAAGCTAAAGATTTCTAAAGCCTTTTTGATTATTTAATTTGATTCAAATTACAACTGTAAATTACAACTTGATGTTATTCCAAAGTTACTATCCATTTGAACTTTTGATTTTTATGTGTTTCAATTTCCTCATCCTAATTGAATTTCATTCTGTTTAATTTCCAGCCAATCTTCAGTTAATCTAAAGTCGTTTAAAACTCCAACTTTTTAACTGATTAGCTTTAAAATTGCCTTTTAAAAAAGCTTTAAAAAACGAAAATTCATTAATCCTTAATGTTGGCAACGTTACGTCCTTTCTTTTTGAGTTGAATAAAAAAAATTGACTGTTTGTTTAGCGAGTCACGCTGAATTAGTTTGGCCACCAGGCCTTGCTTTGTTTGACTTTTAAGCGAGCCACGCTATGTCATAATATGTGGCCACCAGGCCGTACTTGCTCCTATAGGAAAAGCACTGTAATATATATTTAAGTTGTGTATTTTAAAAGAACAGCTAGATTTTTGCTTCCCTAGTTATTCCTAAAATTTATTATTTCACTTATTTTTAAAATTTCTCCGTCAAATTCATCACTATTTATTGTTTCATTTTTTTTTTCTCTAAATTTTCCTTTTGTTTTAAGGTCGGCAAATTATAAATTCTCTATTTGCTGTAATTTGCATTTGTTTGTTCTAAAATTAAATTAAAACTTCTTTCCTTATTAAATCTAAAAAAAATCCTATTTTCTCTAATACTTTATCCTATAATTATAAAAATATAAGAATGACTTCCCGAGTGAAATGGGTCGACCTCAGCAAAGATTTTGTCCAGCTAATGCTATTGGACAGATAAGTTTGCCGTGCAATTAAGCTGGCATCCTTTTGATGAAACCGATGATTTTGGGACCTGAAAGTTATTTTATGTTTTATATAATATATATAAAATAATATATTTGATATAGTAATACAATTGAATTCTTTTAATTCTACTACTATTCTTTTCCACTTTTTCCTATTATTTGATTCTTCTTTTATTTTTCAATTTTCTACTGTTCTAAAAATTCGTCTGTTCTAACTTTATGATTCCATTTTTTATTTCTATTAATGAATTTTAATTTTATTTTTCAATTATAACTTCCTAACTGTAGCATTTCAATTATATTTCACTGTTTTTTTTTTTTTTTTTTAAAATTTTCTGCCAACTTCTTAGCTAACTTATTCTTTCACTTTTCACTTCCTGCTTTTTCCTAAGCTACCAATCTTTGTTATATCACTTAATTTTTAATTAATATTCAACTCTTATTTTTAATTTTCGTATTTCATTGTTACTTACTTTTTCCTTTATTCGAGCGATCCTCGGCTCGAAAAATCCGGCTGCGCCAATTTGTTGTATGTAATTTGTTGTATGTTATAATAATTGCTGGGTGTATCTTCAGGCTGCTAGGGGGAGGTCCAAATGAAAAGTCCTGTTGGTTGTTTTTCTTTTCGAACATAAACTTTTAATTTAATCTTTATGGATATTACTCAGAGTTTCTTTTCCTTTGCACTATTTTCACTTATTATATAATTACACTAACTTAGATTTAACTCTATCTACTACGCGACTTTATACGCGTTTCTCAAGGTGAGACGACCTCGTCGTTCCGATATAATTCTAACACTCTCGTTCGAATCTTTTTCTTGGTTCCACTCTGGCTTGGTCGACGCACCCGTCGACCGCACCAAAGTGGGTCGGTGTTGGCGCGTGTCGCAATTTCCATTATTTCGCAATTTTTGTATTGCGAAATATCAATATCGGCAGAATTAAATCGTTCCCAATTTAATTCTTCCGCGTTTGGTTTTGGATTATTTTTATTGTTTCTTTAAACCAAACGTTTTATGGTCACTGCAAAGAGCTATGATTTTTTTATGGTTTGGAAGCTCGCTACTGGCTAGCTTCCACGATCAATACCAATGCTAAACGCTATGGTTGTTGGCTTGGTTTTCCAAGGCTTGACTAAAGCTTCTGGCTACCAAACAAAGCGCTGCGGTTGCAGACTTGGCTTTCAGGTTTACTTTAATGAAAGCATTAATGGAAATTGCGATCGCGACATACAACATATCCCCAAAGGGGGCTATTGACTCCGAAGAACCTGGCCCTTCATCCTAGGGGTATAACAAGTCCTAGCTCTCCAAGTTGGGGGTTGTGCGTCGGAGAAACCACGGAAAACCTATCTAGTTCCGAAACAACAACAACCCTCGGAAAAGGAAGGATTTACTGTTGACGACTCTGCAAAACAAAATAAGGACAACAACATTTGAATCTGCACATGGGATGTTCGGACACTGCCCAGACTGCGTGCAGCCGACAATTAGCGGAAGCCCTAGACTGATATAAAGCAGATATCACCGTCATCCTGGAAGTTCGGTGGGATGGGCCGGCCAAAAGAATAATGAAAAATTGTGACATCTACTACGGAAACTCCTACAGAGATCAGAAGCAGCGTCTGTTTGGGTGCGGATTTGTTGTGAGCGGCAGATTTCGGCATGAAGTCTTGAGCTTCAGACACGTTTGTTAATGCCTTATAACGATCCACATCAAGGCTAAATTCGCTAATATTAGCCTGATATGCGCTCACGCCCCCCATAGGAAAAAATTATGGTGCCAAGGAGTGTTTCTACGAGCTCCTCGACAAGACATATGAGCAATGTCATAAGTATGACTTAGGAAAGGAAATATAGGAAATAGGAAAGGAACATTCGCATTTCGCTCTTGTTCTGATCGGACGTGTTTTTTGCTTTACGTTTATTTTTTTTCCATTCTCATTATGCTTTGCTCTGCTTGTGCTGTATTAGTTAGTGATCGCGAAAATAATATTGCAATTGCTATCAATAAACTAACAAGCGAAGTAGCTGAATTAAAAAAATTCATTTATAATCGTTTTAAAAGGGAATTATATGCCACTGATAAAGACGAAACCTGTTCTCAAGTGTCTGGTTTTTCTAGTGCGGGCGACGCTGGTGAGGTTACGCTAACAGTTCCGTCGCGCCTCCGCCCCCGCAAACCGACAGCAAAGAAAGCAGTTGAGAAAATTTGTTCTTCTGTAATGCAAAGAGCTCGCTCTCTCGCTAAAAAACCGGTTTCTAAGTCGGCAAAATCTGTCAAGTCCGCAGAGCGTGATATTTGTACTAATCAAACCAGTGTTTCTAATGCAAATTCATCGGAACCTAGTGTTGTAAACGACACCGCGGCTGCTAATAATTCTTCAGCTGTACATGGTTCATCTGTTCCTGCTGCTCACCATGACTGGACAACGATTAGGAAGAAAACTTCAAAGAGGCGCGAAATCATTATTGGCAACAATGTAAACAGTGGCAACGAGTATAAATAGGTAAAGAGATTGCATGAAACATTTGTTGCCGGCAACATTTGTGATTTCATGTGTTAAGATTAGAGCCGCTGTTAATTAGCAGGACATAGCTCTGTAATCAAAAACCAGCTCTGTAAAGCAGGAAACCGAAGATGAAAACGAACTTCGTTACAGAGTACAAAACTTCCATTGTATTCTGCGCTGGTAGCAAAGCAAAATTGAATGCTCTACTAATGAGTGAGTAGTTCGGAAGATCTTTTCTAATGAGTATGAAGGGATCTCAAGATCGACTTCGCTTCTGTTATTTTGCACTAACAATGCAAGCGAATATGCGTAAGAAGAGATCGATCCAGCACTCGGAAGCCAAGTAAAGCGTGAAAGAAAGAATGGATCAATTCGTGGAGTACAGCGGGTGATGAGAAGAACGGTGCGATTCGTCTTCTTTTGCTTCTCTTGCAATAACAAACCAAGTGAAGCTGTCCGTCCGTCTGGATTTGTTTCAAATTTTACATTTTAGGGTTTTTGAAAGAATTTTGCTTTTCTTAGCTTTGTTCTGCTTCTTTTTCGATGCCCAAGCTTTGTAAAGCGCTGGCACGATCTACGTTCTGAGCATAGCGTGCTGTTGAAGAATTTGTTTTTGGACAGAAGATCTATTTAGTCGGCATATCAACAAATTGAATACGTTATACGATTAACACTAAAATATTAATGGAAGCAAACTTATGGAAATATTTATATTATATGTCTGGGGTAATACAAGGTATAATTTGAAATAAATCTACTACAGTCTAGTAGCCCTGATGTCATTAGTAATACTTATTAAACATTATTTTACAACACTTATTAAGTAACATTATATAAATTACCATACATATATATGAATCTAATTTTTATTATTTATTATTATATTATTTTTCCAAAAGTCTTCGCATTTTTACATCCGCCATTGATCCAGGTTTTGTTCGTTTTTTTGGGGTAATTTTCTCGGTTTCTTTCTGTTTTAGCCACTTTGACTATTTTCGAATTAGAATGGAAATTAGATATTTCAAAATTTGTTTAATGTGGCCAAAACAATTCTCATTTGGATTAAACCATCCCGGGAAAGAAAAGTTCGAAGAAAGATCCTAATACAAAATTTCTGTATACAAAAAACTACAGTGAAACCCAACTTTATTTGCAAAATCCCTCTGATAACTTTTTTAATACATGCTTACAGCACTTTGCGATTTGTTTTAAAAAAGCTCTTTTTTAAGAAAAGTTGCCATGAGTCGCATTTGCAAGAAAAAATTATACAAGAATTACTTATACAAGAAAATTATACAAGAATCAATAAGTATTACTAATGACATCGGGGCTATTAGACTGTAGTAGATTTATTTCAAATTATACCTTGTATTACCACAGACATCTATATATATAAAAATAAGTTGTCCTATGTTCGTGATTTTATAACTCGAGAACCACTCAACCGATTTTCAAACGAGTATATGCGTTGAAAAGGTATACTTTCACTGATGGTTTATAAAAAAAAAACATCGAAAAATTTCTACGAATATGCGTTATACGCGCACTTATATGATGGTGTGTTTTCCCTATATAAAAAGTATTTTTTTTCTTATGCGAATTACATTTTGTCGGTATAAGGCTCTGCTTGCTCGCGTCATTTGACTTATTTAATTTCTGTGTGTATATTGATTGTCATTTAACAAGTGCGAGTTTACAGTGCGAGCATTGGCATTTTTTATTGATTTGTAATCTTTCACTTAAAATTAAAATCTTTTGCATAAAAAAAAAAATTAAAAAAATTATTCAACAATGCCGCGACGAAGACGTTCACAAATTGGCCGACGAACACGCCACAGCAGTCAAATACGTTTAAATAGATCTAATTAGGATGAAGAGGAGCGATTAGAAAGTAATGAATTAGCAAGGCAACGAATGGCACGATCAAGATCAAATCAAAATCAAGAACAAAGAGAAGAACGTATTGAAAGTGTGAGAGTTAGAAACAGAAGAGGTCGTGAACGTAAGACTGAACGTGACAGGCAACAGGGTCTGCAATAAATGTTTTCCTTTTTGATGTTCTCACTTTAAAAAATTTATATTATTTTGCACTTCTTTTTCAGGAAAATGTCTATTCTTTCTAGAAAATTTAATTTTTAATACAATGACGTAAACGTATGTTATTGTGTTGTCCAGCAACGCGGGCAGGGTTACTCTAGTATAATATAAATATTTCCATAAGTTTGCTTCCATTTATATTTTAGTGTTACTCGTATAACGTATTGAATTTGTTGATATGCCGACTAAATAGATCTTCTGTCCAAAAACAAATTCTTCAACAGCACGCTATGCTCGGAACGTAGATCGTGCCAGCGCTTTACAAAGCTTGGGCATCGAAAAAGAAGTAGAACAAAGCTACGAAAAGCAAACATTCTTTCAAAAACCATAAAATGAAAAATTAAAACGATTTCAGGCGGACGGACGGCTGCACATGGTTTGTTATTGTAAGACAAGCAAAAGAAGACAAATCTCACCGTTCTTCTCATTGCCCGCTGTACTCCACAAATTGATCGATTCCTTCTTTCACGCTTTACTTGGCTTCCGAGTGCTGCATCGATCTCTTCTTACGCATATTCGCTTGCATTGTTAGTGCAAAATGACAGAAGCGAAGTCGATCTTGAGATCCCTTCATACTCATTAGAAAAGATCTTCCGAACTACTCACTCATTAGTAGAGCATTCAATTTTGCTTTGCTACCAGCGCAGAATACAGTCGAAGTTTTGTACTCTGTAAAGAACTTCGTTTTTATCTTCGGTTTCCTGCTTTACAGAGATGTTTTGTTCTTTACAGTGCTAAGTCCTGCTAATTAACAGCGGCTCTAATCTTCACACATGAAATCACGATGTTGCCGGCAACAAATGTTTCATGCAATCTCTTTACGAATATATGCTTGTTGTGAATCAGACGGTTCACCCTGTTGTGAATCAGACGGTTCACCCTGTTGGACCAGAAGTAGTAGTTTTTAAGTGCATTTTTTTGAGGAGTTTTCCTCGGGGTTTTTGCAAGCCTGTTTTTTTGGAGAGATGATTGTAAAAATAAACTAAGCACGGGTTTTTGCATACTAGAGAGCTGTATTTTTTGCATTAAAATAAAGGAATAAAATTCTTAACGTCAGAGCTGCTTGTTTCATTTAATCAGAAGAATAAAAAGTTACAACATTTGGCGACCGTGACAGGACATGGAAACTATTAAGAAACAGAGGAAATTGTTAAGAACAGCCGTCACAAAGGCTAATAACAATTTCTTGGCGACAGCAGCGCAAGATGGCGGAAGAAACGAAGCCCTGATATTGTTCCATTTGTTAGAAACCAAGATGGCAGATCTAGAAACTGTACACGCTGCGTACAACAAATTGTTACTTGAGTCTTCAGAAGACGATGAGAAAATTGCGTCGGAGATTGAGTCTGACGATGCGTACAAGATACAGTTCATCAGCGCGAAGCTGAAAGTTTTGGAGTTGACGTCAGAAGCTGAGAACGGACAACGCCAGTTCCACAGAGCATCCACCTCAGTAACACCACAAACGCTGAAGCTTCCAAAATTTGAGCTACCAAGATTCACTGGCCACATTAAGGAATGGCATTTTGGAGTGTATTCAAGAAAATACATGAAGATGCATTTATACCAGAGGAAGACAAGTTCCAGTATTTAATGCAGTCTATGGTTCCCGGTTCCCGGGCCAGTGATTCAGCTTGGCTACACGCAGTATCATTTGATACGGTATCACTCAGTTCGTTGGAGAGAGAGACGGGGAAGAAAGGGAAAATTCTACACACAAGTATCAAGTGTAGAGAATTTTTGATACCCAAATTTACCCTGCTTCTCTCGGTATCATTTACGCACACAAGTAAGCAGTTGTCAACAGCAACCAAACAGTCGGCCATAATAAATTCGAACGGTTGCAAATGAAGTTGAAAAAATTCTCTTTTTCGGAGAAATTTCATTTATTTGTCCCATTTGCCTTATTTTAATATCAAGTCACGAAAAGTTCAAAAACAATTAAAAAGAAAAGGGGAAAAGATTAAGCGCTTCTCGAAGTAACCAATGTTGTTGTTGTTTCTGGCGTACATTACAATTAGGTAAACATTAATTAATGGAAAAAAAGTACTAAAAATCTAAAATTTTATTTTTCATATCATAGTGGTATCACGTAAAGTTTAACAGATATAGGCCTGGAATTTAGAAACATTAAAGGGCTATAATTCGGGAACTAGACGAGAGCAATACAAATTATTGTTGTTAGGGTCAGCGCCAGAAACAACAACAACATTGGTTAGGTCGAGAAGCGCCTGATTTAAGCCGAAAATGCAAACGTTTTAAGTAAAAAAATAGACATATTTAAATAAACATATTTCGTCCATCCTTAAATAGCAGCTATAATAGTATGTGCCGGGCCTTAGAGTTCTTAAAAACTCTTGAGTGTTTCCACGAACACTGCGATTCTTCCTCCACTTCTTTACCCAATACGATCGATTCCTTTGCGAATCTTCATCGACTACAACATAGCATGCAGCAGCTGTTGCCATCGCCGCAACACAAGCCATTTGAGATTCCTCCATTATTATTTTTAAATAAATTAACTATTTTAAAAAAATTTCACAACACAACGATTTCCACTGAACAAGAAAACCAAAGTGAAGCAGGTAATTTCCATTGAACTAAAATTTAAACATGGGATTTTTAGAAATCCTATTTTTCCTTTACGCATTAATCATAATATAATAATTATGGCAACTACGGACAACATTTTGATATCCAGTAAATTTCACACATACATTGACATAACATGTTTATGGATTTTGAAACTAAATTTGATACCACAATGTCTAGCCATCGCTGGTATCATCATACCAGTAGTGATACCGTATCAAATGATACTGCGTCTAGCCAAGCTGATTTGGTAACCAGTTTCCCGCCGACGGCGAAGAACTATTTAAAAGCCGTATTCAGGGTGTGTGTCAATTGGTTACTTTTTACTAGTGGTAAGTAATGTTGAAATAAATTTACTCTGGTGTGTAAAATTTTGTTCTATTTGCTGTGCCAATTCATGGATGAAATTTTGACAGACAAAATTTTGAGTTTCAAGATTGTCTGACAAATTAAACAAAGAATTATGCATAGAATATCAAAAAAAGTTTTTTCCTTTGTTACTAGCTATTATATTAAAAACACAACATCTTATAATAATAATAATATAAGTTTTCCTAATTTTCTTTTCAATTTTGAAATACTCGACGTTGAAGAGAATATTCAACGGTTGTCAAAAATTTACCTAGCCCTCAGGGCTACATAAAATTTTGACGTTTGAATTCACCTCACTCGCGTCAAAATTTCTTTTTCTTGTGTCAAAATTTTCTATATCGAGGAAAAAGTAACCAATTGGCACACACCCTCAGTTTAAAGAGCCGTTTTGGAAGTGATGAAATTATCGTTGAGTACTATGTGCGAGAGTTACTAAAACTGGTGTTGCAGAACGCCTTAAAAGGCAACAAACGAGCATCAATTGCGACCACGTACGACCAGCTAGAATCGTATATTCGAGCACTAGATACACTGGGTGTTACGACGGATAAATGCGCAGCAATGTTGTATCCGTTGGTGGAGTCTTCACTGCCAGAGGAGATTTTAATTGCTTGGCAAAGAAGCGGAAGAAGAGGCGCAAACAGCGAAAACCAAGCAACGGGACAATCTCAAACATCCGACAGATTAAACAGCCTTCTAGAATTTTTACGAGTAGAAGTCGAAAATCAGGTACGCGTGGACATGGCTATGGCTGGTTTCGGGCTGTCTAAGGAAAAGGAGACGACAAGCAGTCTGAAGGCCCACAAGGAAAAAACAAAGGAACTGGCGAGTGCAAGTGCATTATTTGTATCCGAGGGAGATAAGAAGGTTGTATGTGTATTTTGTAGGTCGGTGGAACATGATAGTAAAGACTGCGTAACTGCGCGTAATTTAAAGTTAGATGAGCGTAAAGATATTTTGAAACGGGAGAATTGTTGTTTTAGATGCATGAGACGCAATCACTTTTCTAGTAAATGTAAGGTTAACGTAAAATGCGAATGGTGTGCAAAACGACATTTGTTGTTGGTATGTCCGAGTTTTGGAGTGGCCGAACGAGCCACAGGAAGCAAGGCTCTGGACGGAGATAAACCCGTTGAAAATACATTAACTGCCTTATCGGAGTGTCCAGAGGTTTGTTTGCAGACACTTCGGGTCAGGGTATATTCGGACAACCAGGAACAAATCGTAAGAGCTATTATTGACACGGCGTCACAACGGTCGTATATACGTTCGGATATTGCGCGGCAGTTAAATTACCGAAGAATCGGCGAAATAGAAGTTACGCAGTCTTTGTTCGGTGGCCTAAAGGGCGAATGTAAAATGCACGATATATATAAGTTACGTATGAAAAGTTTAGATAATATGTATGCATGCAATTTTTCTGTCTTGAGCCAAGCCACTATTTGCGAAACGATACCTGGTATTAGAAATGATAAGTGGGTTGAGAATTTGCGTCGTAACAATGTAATCCTGTCAGATATCGGTAACACTAGTAAATCCATAGATATTCTTATTGGAGCAGATGTTGCAGGAAAATTATTGACAGGAAAAAAGGTAGATTTAAACAACGGATTAATAGCTTTTGAAACTATGTTAGGATGGACAGTCATGGGTAAATTACCGACGTTCAGAGATAAAACCAACGCGGCCGTTATGGTAACTACAATGTTGGTGCAAGACGTAAATATTTCAGATTTTTGGAAACTAGAGGTTTTAGGGATTTCAGATCCAATCGAAAAATTGCGCAAAGAGATCAGTGATCAGCGGATACTAGACTTTTAAAAAAAAACAGCTAGATTTACTATGGAAGGACGTTACGATGTAAGACTACCGTGGAAGGAAAACTTTTCGCCTTTACCAACTAATTATGAAATAGCGTTAAAGAGATTAGATAAGACAGTGGGAAAACTTAAACGACAGAATCTATTTGACGATTATAATGAAGTTTTTAAAGAATGGTTAGCCGAAGGTGTAATTGAGAATGCACCCGCGAATGATAATGGCGAGCAGAATTATCACTATTTGCCACACCGTCCAGTTTTGAAGAAACATGGTACTACACGTATAAGACCCGTTTTTGATGCATCTGCTAGAACAAAGGGGTACCCATCGTTAAACCAATGTATTGAAACCGGGCCTAATTTGATCGAACTTTTGCACTCAGCAATAACTAGATTCCGCGAAAGGGAAATTGGTGTCGTTTCGGATATTAAAAAAGCATTTTTGCAAATTAGTGTAAATGAACGAGAGAGAGATTTTCTACGTTTTTTGTGGTTAAAGGACAATAGAGTCATAGAGTACCGTCATTGCCGAGTGGTGTTTGGATTATCGGCGAGTCCGTTCTTATTAGCAGCCATTCTATTACTGCACATGGAGGCAGCTGGAAAGTGGGTTGAGGACGAAGGTTGCCAATGTACGAAATCGACAGTCAATCAATTAAAGACTTCCTTTTATGTAGACAATTGCGTAACAAGTGTTGAATCACCTGAAGAGCTAGAAACTTTCATTCGGGAATCTACGGCGGTTATGGCTAGTGGTGGTTTTGAGTTGCGTGGTTGGGAGAAGACGAATGATGACACAGTTATCAAAACTACTTGGGCGTTGTATGGACAAAAGCGACGATTCTATCTCTATTAATCCGGAAATGGTGAATATAGAGATACCCAAGAGGGTTACAAAGAGAGATATTTTGTCCTCAATACAAAAAATATTTGATCCTGTTGGTTTCACGTGCCCAGTTTTTTTGCAACCTAAGATATTAATGTCAAAATTGTGGGAGGAAAAATCAGTTTGGGATGACGAGATCTCTAGCCAATTCAGTATGGGTTTTTTGCAGTGGCTAAATCAATTAGGATGTCTCAAAGAAATAAAAATTCCTCGGAAAATTGGCGAGGGTAATTTAGAGTTACATGCTTTTGCCGACGCGAGTGGTTCCGCATATGCGGCAATAGTTTTCGCTAGAACTGAGGGTATAGGCAAAGTCAGAGTTACGCTTTTAGGCGCAAAGGCGCGTTTGGCTCCAAAGAAGTCGACAATTCCACGACTCGAGTTGATGGCAGCTACGATCGCCGCAAGATTAGGTACAACTATTTCGAAATTTTTGCAACGACCGGTCGAAAAGATCACCTACTGGACCGATTCTACTACGGTATTAGCTTGGATAAATAGGGACACAGAGTGGGGAGTTTTTGTACAGAACAGGATAAAAGAAATTCGTAGTTTGAGTGATGTTAGGGATTGGAGGTATGTACCTGGAGTCCAAAACCCGGCAGATCTTCCATCACGCGGGTGTAGTCCGACACAGCTAGTAGAATCGAAGTGGTGGTCAGGGCCTGAGTGGCTCTATGAGTCGAAGTCGATGTGGTCTTTCGGGAAGGGAGGCGTTGATGAAAGCCAAGTAGGTAGTGAGGTAAAAATGTCGGTAGTTCATAACATGATCAATCTAAAAAATTCGGAGTTCAAGGCAAGCAAATACTTCTCCTCGTACAGTCAGCTAATTCGGTTTTTGGCGTGGATGAGACGATTTTTAAAGAATTGTAGAAGAAGGTTAGAAAATAGGGCCATTGGAACAAATTCCAATGAAAAGCTTCCAGATAGACTAAAAAATGATCAAGAGCCTTACCTCACTATGAAGGGAATAAGCGACGCTGAAGTAAGTTTATTAAGACATATCCAGGGTATTATGTATGAAAATAACAACAATAAACTATCGCCATTGAAGACATTTTTAGATGGCCGGGGGCTACGTGTATTAAAAACTAAAATTGCCAATCGAGAAGATAGCTTCATGTTTTTATGTCCTATCATATTAGACAATAACGTGGATATCGTCAAAATGATCGTTCGAGAATCACATGAAAAATGTGGTCATATGGGGGTTCAAGTGGTAATAAGTAATCTTCGCGAAAAATTTTGGATAGTCTCGCTGCGTAGGCTCGCAAAAGCGGTTATAGCGGAGTGTGTAACTTGTAAGAAACAAAGGGTTAAACATATGGAGTGTAACTCACCTCCTTTACCAATAAATCGTGTGCGGGACGCGGCGGTTTTCGAAATTGTAGGCATAGATTTTGCAGGGCCTATATATATTAAAGAACGGGGTAAAGGTTGGATTTGTATTTTTACGTGTGCCGTGTATAGATCTGTTCATCTAGAACTAGCCTCATCTCTAGATGTCAAAGGATTTTTGAATTGTTTACTTAGGTTTATTAAAAGACGGGGTCGTCCAAGAACTATATACAGTGATAACGGGACGAATTTTAAAGGTGCCTACAACATGTTTAGAAAATGTGACTGGGGAAAAATCGTTAAAAGGACGTCGGTGTATGAAATAGAATGGATTTTCAACCCCCCATCAGCGCCCTGGTGGGGAGGATGGTGGGAAAGATTGATAGGAACTCTAAAGAATATATTGCGCAAAGTATTGGGACGAGCAAGTCTTGGGAATGAAGATCTAACAACAGCACTTTGCGATGCCGAAAGAATTATAAACTCGCGACCCTTAACGTATGTTTCAGAAGATCAGGACGATTTAAAACCTTTGACGCCGTCCATGTTTCTTCAAGACATAACAGAGGTAGGAACGCCAGAGTGTGACATGATTTTTCACGGAAAACTTAACAAAAGATATAGATATAGGCAGAAGATCTTCAGTGATCTTAGATCCAGATTTCGTACCGAATACTTAGGTCGGCTGGTTTTGGAAGAACGGAAAGGCAGAGAATCGCGAGTTGAAAAGCGGTGATGTTGTGCTCATTGGAGACGACTCGCAGAAACGTTTGTACTGGCCTATGGGTCGGGTGGTAAACATAATGCCGGGTAGTGACGGTGAGGCTAGAGTGGTTTTACTGAAGACGAAGAATGGCATGCTTATACGACCGATACAAAGGTTATATCCATTAGAGATACCTATGGAAGATACCTTTTCCAAAACATCTTTATGTAAAAGAATTGTCAGCTCTGTCCATAGAAGACCTCAGGGTGAACCAACTATTGTGACCACTATAAGTGGACGAGAAATTAAAAGGCCAAAGAGGCCTGTAGATAATTGATTGTATTGTATTGTTTGGTGTGTAAATTGATGAATTATTAATGTAAATACTTTTACACGCAAAAAAGGGGGAGGATGTTGTGAATCAGACGGTTCACCCTGTTGTGAATCAGACGGTTCACCCTGTTGGACCAGAAGTAGTAGTTTTTAAGTGCATTTTTTTGAGGAGTTTTCCTCGGGGTTTTTGCAAGCCTGTTTTTTTGGAGAGATGATTGTAAAAATAAACTAAGCACGGGTTTTTGCATACTAGAGAGCTGTATTTTTTGCATTAAAATAAAGGAATAAAATTCTTAACGTCAGAGCTGCTTGTTTCATTTAATCAAAAGAATAAAAAGTTACAACAATGCTCGTTGACAGTGGTTTAGAAGTTATAGCCAATAAAAAATGGTTTCACTTGGCGTACTTTAAACCCACCGTTACTGTGGATAATATCATTGACTATGTTCATGATATCTTTAAAATTGATAAAATTCACATGGTGTGTTATAAACTGGTAAAAAAGGATTCCGAGCTTTCCGAGTTAAAAAAGATTAGCTTCAAACTTGGAGTTGACGAAGCTTTTTATAAGGTTTTCAATAACCCATCTTTGTGGCAAGCTAATATTAAGTTACGTCCCTTCCGTTTTTTTCAAAAACCCGGAGAATCAGGAGATCTGCATTAACTGAATCAAGTGAATTTAATAATGCAGCGTTAAATTCGATAAAAACTGTATATGGTATTTACCAAAATGTTCGGGGAATCAACACAAAGTTGCGAGATTTATTTACGCTTAGTTATGACTTGGATTATCATATTGTAGCTTTCACAGAAACATGGCTTAGACCTGACGTTCATAACTTGGAAATTTTTTCTGATAATTACAATATATACAGAAGAGATAGAAATACCACTTCAACAAATTTAACGCGTGGAGGCGGTGTACTTATCGCTGTTAAATCTTCGTGCTTTTCTACAGAAGTGACGTCGATAAACGTTGCAGATATCGAGTTCTGCTGCGTCCACGCAAAAATTGCTGCGTTAACTTTGTATGTAACCTGTTCTTATATTCCTCCTAATTCAAGCGAAGATATTTACTCAGCCCACGCTAAATGTATTGCTGCAGTTGCTGAAATTATGAATCCCAGTGATAGACTAATTGTTCTGGGCGATTTTAATTTACCTCGAGTGGTTTGGGAGAAATGCGAATACACTTCAGCTCTACTTCCATCATCTGAAGCTCAAACCGACTCATGCTTCCTAAATGAGGTGTCCTCCTGTGGCCTCTCTCAAATTAACTATATTAGTAACTTCAACAATCGCACTTTAGTTCTTATCTTCGTTGATGATATGGACTTATTCGAAGTATCTCGCTGTGCGCCTCTTGTATCACCTGAGGATAAACACCATCCTAGTCTAAAAATCAATATAATTAACCAACCGCTCAAAGTTTCCTCACGCGGCAGTGGAATTCGTAAGAATATGAAATTTAACTTCAAACACACAAATTATGACCTACTGAATGATGCTATTAGCTCCCTAGATTGGAGTTCAATCCTACATCTGGATGAATCTACACCTTGCCTGGATTTCGCTGTAACTTCTTTTAACACCACCTTAACGAATTATTTTAATTCATCCGTACCGTTGCGATCACAGACCTACTGTTCTGGCCCTACATGGTTTACTAAAGATCTACATGCGTTAAGTAGGGTAAAATCTAAACTTTATAGATTATATTGTAGACTCACTTACTTCTGTAAATCTATGCAATTACTTGTCTACATGAAGTAAATACCGGCGTCTATGCAAGCAGTCCTATAGCAATTATATAGAAAAAGTTAAATCGAACTTACGTTTGGACCCAAAATCTTTTTGGAATTTTATAAATATTAAACGCAAGACTGTAATATTTCCACCTTGCATGAAATTTAATGAGATTGAATCGGATAACATTAATACGATCTGTAACCTATTTGCTGACTAATTTAAAACAACATACTCGAGTGTTAAATACACTTTGACGAATTATCCATACGATGTTTTATCTGGCTCCATCGCGCATCCAATTATAGATGAGTTGATAGTCCTAAAAAAATTAAAGAACATTAAACCCTCTTATAATCCGGGCCCAGACGGAATTCCATCTTGCATTCTAAAACAATGTGCTGATAATTTAGTGTCACATATAACTAAACTATTTGACTTTTCGTTGCGCTCTGGCTATTTCCCTTTGGCATGGAAATCATCATTTATTACCCCACTGCATAAATCTGGCAATAGATCTGATATAAAAAACTATCGTGGTATTGCCAAACTTAGTGCGCTTCCAAAACTACTTGAGAAAATTATTACCCATCATATTTCAAGGAGTGTTAATGCGGTGATCTCTCCAGCTCAACATGGTTTCCGACCCGGAAAATCTACAACTACAAATTTGCTAGAATTCACGTCGATAGTTATTAATAATTTTAAAATAGCTAAACAAACTGATGTTGTTTATACTGACTTCAGTAAAGCTTTCGATATAGTGAACCATAATCTACTCATTATAAAACTTAAATTATTTGGTTTTTCGGAGATACTGGTAAACTGGATTGATTCCTACCTTACTTATCGCACACAAATGGTACTATATAAGAATTCCAATTCAAAGGAATTCATGGTTACATCTGGAGTCCCACAAGGCAGCCATTTAGGTCCCTTGTTATTCTTGATTTATATAAACGATCTACCGACAGTAATTAATAATTCCAACATACTGTTGTTTGCGGATGACGTGAAGCTATTCTTATCGTATAAAAATGGACATGATGCAATGCTCCTGCAAGATGATCTTGTCTCATTGCTTGCATGGTGTAACGTCAACTGTATGAAGCTGAATTTGAATAAGTGTAAACAAATGACATTTGCTCGCTCTAACCAATTAATATTTAATTATAGTATTGGCGACTATAAGCTTGATTATTTGAATGTTGCTGAGGACCTTGGTGTAGTCCTGGATCGTAAATTTCGCTTTCATATTCACATAAACCGCATATCTTGCAGAGCCGCCAGTGTATTAGGTTTTATTAAACGTTGGTCTAAAGAATTTGATGATCCATATATCTCTAAGGTATTATTTACCTCGTTAGTTCGGCCTCTATTAGAATATGCCTCTCCGGTCTGGAATTCAGATGCCATATTACAGAAATTGAATCCGTACAAAAACAATTCCTACTCTTCTGTCTACGGAATCTACGTTGGGATCCCGCACTAAGATTACCACCGTATGCTTCTCGACTTAAGTTAATAAATCTACCATCTCTCGAAAATCGCAGAATTATGCTCAACGCTATGTTTATCCGGAACCTGCTGTTTGGCATCGTGGACTCTACATACTTATTAGCTAACGTTTATATAAATGTTCCTCGCCTAACATCCAGGAGCCATGAATTTCTCCATCTAAGTTTCTGCCGATCTACATTCCTTCAGAACGAACCATTAAGGACCGCTTGCGCAGATCTCAATTATGTCTTCACGAGCATAACTTTGTCTGAGTCAATCACCTTAACTAAACAAAAAATCTTAGCTTTTTTGTCAAATTAGTTTCATTTTTTATTGTCTACGAAACTATAAAGCCAAAATGGTTTAGTTTTACACTTATATTTAAATGTTTAAGTTATGTTTAAATGTTTAAATAATAATAAATAAATAAATAAATAAAAAATATATTTTTGTAGCACCATTGGAAAGCACAGCTTACACGACATATGCGCTCACGCCCCGCATAGGAAAAAATTATGGTGCCAAGGAGTGTTTCTACGAGCTCCTCGACAAGACATATGAGCAATGTCATAAGTATGACTTAGGAAAGGAAATATAGGAAATAGGAAAGAAATATATTTTTGGTAGCACCATTGGAAAACACAGCTGACACGACACCACTTCTGGAAACGGACTTACGCTAATTGATTTTGCTGTGGGACGGAATGTTACTATAGCTAGCACACGGTTTCCTCACCTCAGTATTCATAAAGGAACATGGCGGTCGACGTAAAGCACTCGTCTAGTATTCTTGATGTCCGAACTTTCCGAGTAGCCAACATAGACTCGGACACTACCTAGTTGCAGCCAAGGTATGTCTACAGATATCTCAAAAGCCACAACAACGGGGAAACACTGTGAGGAAATTTAACGTCTAACGCTTGCAGTCGCAAAAAGCCGCCAGAAACTTTGCCGATCTTTGACTCTCAATCTCTCGAAAAGAGCCAAAGATCTCCTATGCAGCCAATATTAAGTTCTGAAGACCTATGGCACCGACTACCCCCTGAAACCTTGGTTTGATGAAGAGTGCCGGCAAGCACATGCAGCAAAGCATTTCGCCTACAAAGTCGCACTGCACAGAAGGACGAGAGCGGCACGTGAGCTCTACGAGCAAAAGAGGAGGGAAGAACATCGGCTGCTCCGGAGAAAAACGAAAGAGCACGAGATTCGCGCGATCGAGGTAATAGAGAGGTGATACTCCAGAAACAATGTTCGGAAGTTTTACCAAAACGTAAAAAGAACGTGTCAAGGCAACAAGACCCGAACAGAGTCCTGTAGAAATGAAGAAGGAAATTTCATGGTTTAGTCGCAGTCGGTCGGATATGGAAATATCATTTAACCTGGATGATGAAAACCAAGACTTACGTCCACTCAACCAGAATAAAGTGACGATAGCAATATCCAACCTGAAGTCCAACAAGCCAGATCGGACGGTGTACCGGCTGAACTGTATAAGGCAACGGGGGATGACTTGGTAGAGAACATACACCAACTCATTTCCAAGATCTGGTCGGAGGTAAGTATGCCTGATGAATGGAAACTCAGCATCGTTTGCCCGATCGAATCGGACAGAACGCCACAATAGACAGCTATAACTTTGAGGTAGTTAGGGACTTTGTCTACCTTTACTAAGCTATAAATTCTGGAACATCTCTTCAGAAATCAAACGAAGAGTTACTCTTCCTAATCGCTGTTTCCTTGGGCTAAGAAGGCAATAGAGTAACAAGGCCTCATCAAGAGACACCAACACTTATATAAGACCCTAATTATCCCATTTCTGCTCTATGGCGCAGAATCATGGACGCTAACAAAGATAGATGAAGATATCCTTTGTAATTTTGAACGAAAAATTTGGGTGATTTTCGGTACCGTTTGCGTTGACCGGTTATGGAGGAGGAGAACTCCTCCTCCTGGCGAACTCTACGACCTGTACATCGACATCGATCTGGTCAGAAAAGTACGCATCAGTTGACTAAGATGGCTAGGACATATAGAGCGAATGGACATCAACACTCCGGCCCGAAGAGTATTCGAATCCAACCCGGAGGAACAACGCAGTAGAGGAAGGCCTCGCTTTAGCTGACATGCATAAGTGAAAGGAGACCTCAACCAACTTGAAGTGAAGTTAGCCAAAGACCGCGCTTACTTGAGAGGCTTGTTGGTTGAGGTCCTGGTCCACCCCGGACTGTAGCGCCACCTAAATAATAATAATATTTTGTGTGTAAAAGAGAGAATGGGATTCACACAAAAACACAACAAAAAAATTACTGACTCTGATCACATTTGACTGACATTACCCCTGGAAAATTACTCAGATTTTTAGAGTTATATAAATTCAAGAAAGGAGACAGAAATTTAGTTTGAAGACCTCAACTTCCAATCGTATATGTACGAGTAATTGTGGTACATGGCAAACAATATCACATTCAGGCAACTAATAAATATGTTTGGAACACGAAAATGTACAGCGTAGCGTTACAATAATGTCGACAAACTTTTACAGCCTTATCGTGTATCTTTTCGCGTTGCGTTTATTTCGCGTTTTGTTTTGTGCTTTTCGTATTTTTCGAAGAATTGAGAGAGGAAAATTTGTAAACCTCTCAAACGCAATCGAAACTCGAAACCAAACTCAAACGCAGAGTTGTTGGTAATTTACATGCTTCGCAGACTTCACTACGTATTTGTCGAATGATGGATGAGCTATTTCGTGGAAAAAGTCTCTCAAACCAGACGATCGCAAAATGCTCGCGTTTGGTGTGATTCTGAACAGTGGCTCATACAATTTTTTTTATGCACGGCGCTTCTCCAAGAGATCCAGAAAAACTTCTTTTTCCATGCGTAGTTCGCCATAAACCTGTTCATTATATAAAATAAAATAATGCACATACATAAGTAACAAATAATATTAGAGTTATGTTATGGCATATGTAAAATATCCGAATTGTCCCTCTTCTGAGTATCCCGGTATTTTGTTCCATGCTATGACGCTGCGCTCTAGTAGTCGCACGAGGAATATTACTGCTATATTCACTCTCACATAAAGACCACACGATAATAAACACAATATCAATATGTAAACACGTGTGCGAATTATCAGATTTGCTTTTGTTGTACTAATTGTTGCCATACATCAATTATAGCACTAATTCATTGGGATTCCTGAAAATACTTGTAAAAATGCTAAAAATGCTTCATGCATGGTAACTCTTTGTGCTCTGCAAGCAGGGGAAGTCTGCAAGACTACGTAAAGTTTGTTTACCTTTGTGTTTCTCCTCAAAACTGAAACGCAGTCTACTCGAAAAACTTTGATCATACCATTTGGAACGCAATGCGTTTGAGTCGCGTTTGAGTTTGCGTTTGCGTTTTAAAATACGCGATAAGGCTGTTAATACAAATTAGTCCCACCTAATTAAAAGGTCTTCATTTCAAGCTTCTTAAAATAGCAGAGGGATTTGAGGCTCTAACAAATCCATGTATTATTGGTACTATTGATGGAACACAAATTAAAACCCAATCGGTAGAAGAAGATAGGGAACCCCATCAATTACTACAATAGAGAGAAATATTACAGCTTTGCAATGCAGTTAGTTTTGGATAAAAAAAACTATCGATGTGTATTGTGCAGAATGTTTCGACCTCCCTTCTCAGCACCAGGTCGCTCGTTAGTCCCAAGGTACTACCAAACCAAGAGGTCACCAGCCTGGCGCCGTTAAAGTGACAGCCCGTGCTAAACCTCTTAGTCGCTAATGCAGGATAGTGAGCCATTATGTGGCCCGCCATCTCCACATCCTCCTGATACAGACGACAGACATCATATTCCACCAGACCCATCTTGTGTAGGTGATATTTGAAGTTTCCATGGCCAGTAACAGCTCCACCAGCAGGTTCAGACTAGACATTTTATGGTTAAGAAGTCTGGACGGTAGCACCCCACGAAGCGGTGATTATGAGCAACTTTGTCTGTTGACACGAGTTATGCTCTTCCCTTCTACGTGAGTGTTGCGGTTTCTTAATTTTTCCATCACTTAACGCGACTTTTGAGGGTAAGGCCAGGGTATGCGGAACTGACAGCCTTTCCCTGGCAACTGCCATCCTCATCTTCTCGTGGTCCCCCCTGTTCTCACCAAAGAGGCTCTGGCGACCGACGGAGTTCTCTGTTCTCCCTTACCATAATCTTCTACTCTCACTATACCCTACTACCGCTACTCTATCTCTAGTCTATCCTATCCTCTTTCTGGGTTGGATCAGGGTGTCATGCGACCCGTGCCGACGTTCTACTAAGCTGAACGTCGCTATTTTCGAGCCCAGGGTTTAAAAATAGCTCAGTCACTAACGGAGCGTACCGAATACCTGGCGACCAGCCTTACCTGCACACAAGGCCTTACCTGTGCGGGCGGACCTTTTCTTGCTCTATACTCTATTACTCTACTATACTGGGAACAAAATAGAATCTAAAAACAACAACAACTACAACGACGATAACGGGAAGGGACGGACAGTGGCAGAGAAAGCCAAAAGGGCATACAAGCGCGCGAAGCAATCCCTTCGCAAGCTGTCCAAGGTAGACTCATCCACTTTGACCGACCGTCAACGGCACCTGAAGAGAGGCAACGAAAAGAAGGTAGCCAGGTTTGAAAGAGCCAACGCCACCTCCTCCGAAGAGGGGCGGGGCAGAAACTAATTTCCAAACCCACCCCCACGCCGCGGAAATTACCATTTCCGTGATTTCAAAGAAGTCACAGGCTTGTGCATTACACACTTCCCAGGTTGTACCGACAGAGCTACGGATGTGCCTTCAGCAATCCTGACGGCGGTCGACAATGACACTGACAACGGGTCACACGGAACAGTGAGCTATATAGTAAATGCAGAAAGGATCTCGTGGGCTGTCGACTCCTTTCAGACCTACAAAGCTGCGGGGGAAGTTCTCTCCCCTCTTTTTTATTGCTCATAGTGATAGACGAATTGTTAAGAGAATTTCAAGGTACGGGGGTCAGGGCAACAGCATATGCCGACGATTTAGCCTTACTAATACCGGGGAAATTCCAGACAAAATGGGCAGACAAGAACGGCATTAGCATCAATTAGCGACCTTAGCGGCTCAAAGACCGAGCTTGTCCTTTTCTGTCTGGCGAAGTGAGATTTCTAGGCATAGTTCTGGACAGCAAACTCTCCTGGAAGAAGAACACAGCCGAAAGGAGGAAAAAATGACTTAACGCCTTATACACGTGCAAGAAGGCCATCGGAGGGAGCTGGGGCCTGCCACATTGCCCATTGCGCCACCATGAGTATCACGGCAAGGAGCACACCCCAGGCAGGGCTGGAAATGATGATGCATCTCCTTCCCTTGGACCTCTTCATTATGAGCTCAGCGGAGAAAAGCTTCCTCAGGCTACGTGGTCTTAATCTCTGCAAGGAGACTCATTTTGGACACGCCAATGTACTACTTGCGCTAGAGCAACGAAACCCAAATACTCAGATGAACCTGACCGCTCAAACGGACTCCATTCTTCAGAGAACTGACTTTGAGGGAATACCTAGAATCCTCCTTCCCAGCAGGGAGGAGTGGTCCTCTGTTGAGCAAATACAACTCAAAGGTATTTCAGTTTATACGGGCGGCTCAAAGACTTGCGAAGGGACAGCAGCCCGATTCTACTCCAACACACTGCAAGCACAGCGATCATACAGATTGCGAGACGAGTGCAGTGTGTTCCAGGCAGAGATCTTCGCGATCGAGCGGGCGGCTAACTATGTCTTAGAGGAAAGGGTATCGGGAACAGATATAAATTTCTTCGTAGACAGTCAAGCTGCCATAAAAGCATAGTCTCGACGCAGGTAAAATCAGAGATTGTCCAGAGGCAAATTGCGGGACCTAATGAAGACCCACATCGTCAGGACCTGCTGGGTCCCAGGCCATTCGAATACGGAAGGCAATTAGCGAGCAGACCTCCTGGCTAGAACGAGCTCCGCACTGGGGGCCGAAGAAGCAGATTCCACTGTTAAGACACCGATCTCTAACCAGAAAAATTCAATAGAATTTTTTGTCACCATAGTGACAAATATAACCAACCACACCTGGAAGACCAGGCCAGACTGTGTTATCACTCGTTCACTATGGTCAGAGCTCAATCGAAGCACCTCTAAGATGATACTCTCAATGCTCAGAGACCAACTTAGAGTGATAGTAGGAGTGATCACAGGGCATTGCCCCATAGGGGCCATGGTGACCAGGTGGAAGCCGGGCGCCAGAGTGGATCACTGTAGATACTGCGACGACGTGGATGAGGAGGAAACTGTTCACCACCTGCTCTGCCAATGCCCAGCCCTTTGGCAGTCGCTAGGCCTTGCGGGCGTTGGTTGCTCTTTCTGTCGGAGCGCGTCTCCGGTCCCTTGGGTGCCGCTTAGCTGTTATCTGTCGCCGTCTTTTAGCGTCCTGTACGGTAAGTGCCTCTTCCGAAGAACGGAGCCTTTTAGCGGAGTCCACTAACGCGGCCCCGACCACGGTTCCTTCGCCGAGGGTTTAGGAGTTTCCGATGCCCTGGAGAGGCCGGTCTCCCCTTTATTTTTTTTTTTTAAATATTGTAATTTTATTTAACATTGAACCTGCGAAGCTCATAGGCTTTTCTGCAGGAGGGTGCATTAACTTAATTATAAAGCTATGTAAGCTTGAAACATAATTTTGCGGTCAACTTCTTCAGCTTTGCGCCGAGCCGCGCCAGATGGCCGTTTTTAGGTGTTTAGGTCGGTCCAGCCTCTCCGTATCGGTCGCTGTCGGACGGACAATCACGGTCACATCTGAGTCCATCGATACGTCAGTTGGGTCTAGTGGGGTATCGTTCAGTCTGTCCTCCCCCGTCCGGTCCCTGTTCACGACCACGCTTGTCGTGTCTTCCGATCTTGTAGCAATAAATGCCCTGGTAGCCAAGTTGCCCACCACCAACGCACTGCGGTCATAGGATGACGACGACTGGGAGCCCGCTTGCTCACTCACCAAAGCTGCCGGTACTGGGTATCCGTTCCCCTGCACCGTAAGTTTCTCCTCTCTATTACTATTTATTCATTCGTTTTATTTTCGGGGACCGTACCGCTATCCAGTTTTGATCCGCGGGTGGTACGTTTTCCCACCTACCCATCATGTCGAGGACATACCGAGCGATCCACTATCCGCCACCTGTGGACGCGTCCGATGGGAGATCCTGGCAACTCCTCACCGATTGGACTAGATAAGTAGTTATTTCTAAGATTTATTGTTAGGCCCATATTACATTGCAAACAGTTGTTCGATCAAACAGTCCAAAGAAATGAACTATTTCACTCTCCCGTCAAATCTGTTTGCTTGCTATGTTACATTGCAAATACAACAGTCAAACACTTCCCGTAGTATATATACATATTTGGAGTTGCTTTGTGCAATTATTTTCACGCAATCCTCCTTTTTCCGATATATGTGCAGCTTTTTCACTCCAAAACACACATACTTTTTTATTACACCACACAACAACTCTGTTCTGTTTGTAGTTTGCACTCATCGCCTGCAAACAGAGTATTTGCTGTGCCAACGAACTGTTGGCTGTTTTCATTCTCTCACGGATGAACTGAGAGTTGACAGCTTTATACAGAAAACAAAAACAATGTGACTGTTTGATCGAACAACTGTTTGCAATGTAATATGGGCCTTAGTAACCATTAACGACTACAATTATTGGAAGTGCATAATAACAAAAAATGTTTTAATTAACGAACGGATGTAATAACGAATGAAAAGCTTCGATTTAAATGACATGGGCAGAAAACAAATTAAAAATAAGTTTTATCTTTCGTTTTTCGCAAAATGTTTTTTTTTGTGATTCATTTATGTTGGCAAGTGGCAACGCCAAGAATAATGACAGCCAGCAATAATGCAGATAGACGTGCGCTGTCAGTGAGTGAGTTTTTAGTTCTTCCTTCTCGATAAATCCGTCAGCCTGAGCAGTCGCATAGTTTCTACACCTCACCGACCTAAGAACGTCTCAAAAATTGATATTTATATTTCTTAGAGTATTAAGCTTAAAGTAATCCTTAAATATATTTGTAATCCTAGTCTTTTGCTTTGTAATAAATCTTCTACTCATAACGAGGTTGTAACATAAATTGGGGACGAGGAAAACAGAACTGAAAAATGTCTTTGGAACAAATAATCGGTCAACTTTTGGTAAGGCAACAAGAAACGGCGGAACAACAAAAGCTGCTGTTTGAGAAGTTGGCAGTTACTATTACGGAAGATGGCCATCAACGTGTTTGACAAATACAAGGATTATATATTGCCAAAGCAGACTCGTGAAGTGGATTACACTCAAACAATCGCGATTCTCTCGCAGATTTTTGAAAAACGTGAATCGCAATTTAGCCAACGAGTAAAATGTATGCAAATGGTGCACGACGAAAATATTGACTTTGTTACATACGCAGCGAATGTAAATCGCCAGTGCGAAAATTTTAACGTAAGAAAATGCACTTGATAATTGAAATGTATTTGATAATTTCAAATGTTAAGTTTCTGTTCATGGAATCCACGCAGCAAAAGACCATGACATTAGAGCTCGTCTATTAACGCTGCTCAATGCGGAGAAAGACACCGCGCCATTAAAAATCGAAGACTTAATTGCCGAAATTCGCCGTCTCACGAATCTACGGAAAGACGCCATTATACATATGGAGCCACTAGTCCAGGTGATCGGAATCGAGAAGGTCCCACAGAAAAAAAAACAACACATAAAAAAAGCCGACTTACCTAGGAGGCTGTGTTGGCAATGCGGCGAGATGCACTTCGTGCGTGAATGCAAATTCACAAATCGTCGCTGTACACAATATAGGGTTAGTGGCCACAAGAAACGGTACTGCACATGCTGCGTGTCACGGGCAACTCAAAAGCCGAGCGAACTACCAAAGCATAAAGCGAAGAAAAAGTTGGGAAAGGCTCGAACAAGAGTTAACTCAGAAAGAAAAGTGTTTATGCGGTGGAAGCAAATCGCTGTAAGAGACGCTCAATGATGGTTTTGATTAATAATTGCCCAATTGAACTGCAACACGATACGGGCTCCGACATATCGGTGATTTCAACGAAAGCGTGGATTAAAGTGGGAAGACCACAATTGCAAAAATCTCGACACACGCCACGAGACGCATCGGAAAATGTTATTCCCATCCGGGGGGGAGTTTAAGGCGATGCTAGAAATAAATGGCGATAAGGAAGAGTGTGTGTTACTGGTAACGGGAAATCCGGCACTGAATGTGTTAGGGTTAGACTTAATGGAGAAGTTCCATTTACCAAACATTCCGGTAATGTTGTATACAAGCTGCAATCAAATGCAGACCACCAAAGTTATGTCCGAGGTTGAAATTCGTAAAAGATTTTCGGAAGTTTTCCGCAACGAAGTGCGAACGATGAGCTCATCGTTTAAGGTAAACTTGAAGCTGAAACCGCAGGCAGTCCCAGTTTTTCGTCCGAAGCGACCGGTAGCTTACGCAGCAAGAGAGCAGGTAGAGGGCGAGATTAATAGGTTGCAACGTGAAGGTATTCTGTCACCTGTGAATTTTTCACCATGGGCGGTACCCATCGTAGTGTAGAAAGCAACAGGGAAGCTATGGATATGTGGTGATTATTCCACCAGATTAAACGACCAGTTGGAGCAACATACATATCCACTACCAATTCCAGACGAAATATTCACCAATTTCAACGGATGTGCCTATTTCTCGATAGTAGATTTGAATAACGCGTACGACCAAATCGAGGTAGATGAAGAAACGAAGAAGCTGCAGACCATCAACACTATCAAAGGTTTGTTTACCTTCAATCGTTTGGCACCGGGAATCATGTCAGCACCCGGAGCTTTCCAACAGGTAATGGAAGCAATGCTAGCGGGAATCGAAGGGGTTTTTCCATATCTAGATGATGTCGTTATTGCCACACCGACGAGAGAAGGTAATGAGTTAGCGGTAATCGAGGTATTTAAACGTTTTAAATTACACAATATCACGGTTAATTTGGAAAAGTGTTCACTGTTCAAGAAATCTTGCATTTACTTATAGGGATATTATATAGACAGAAATGGCATTCGTCCTGATAGGCAGAAAATCTAAAAGATTCTGCAAATGCCAGCTCCGTCGAACACAACGCAATTACGCTCATTCCTCGGTGCTGTGAGTTACTATGGCAAATTTATAGGTGAAATGCGATCTTTACGCGAACCCCTCGATTCCTTATTGAAGAAAAATGAGACATGGAACTGGAATGCCGGTTGTGAAAACAGTTTTACACGCTTCAAGCAGATCTTATCGTCCGAGCTTTTACTCACTCACTATGATCCAACTTTGCCGATCACAGTCTCAGCAGACGCCTCCAACGTGGGAGTAGGTGCGTATATTTGCCATGAGTTTCCTAACGGGATGGAAAAAGCAATTTTCCATTGCTCAAGAGCGCTTACTCCAGCCGAGAAAAATTATTCGCAAATAGAAAAAGAAGCTTTAGCGTTAGTATTCGCCGTGGTAAGTTCCATAAATTCTTGTATGGTCGACATTTTAAATTGCAAGCAGACCATAAGCTGTTCGTGTTATTTTCAGCAATAAAAAAGGAATTTCGGCGCATTCAGCTAACCGGCTACAACGGTGGGCGTTAACTCTCATGCCATACGATTTTAGTTTAGAATACGTTCCCACTAATCAATTCGGCGCTGATCTTTTATTCTGGCTTATTAGCAACAACCCTAAGCGGGAGGAGGATAGAGTTATCGCCATGATTCAAATTGAGGACGAACTTAAGAATATGACAGAAAGCGTAATTGAAGTTCTACCGATCACTTTTAAAATGATGAAGTCAGCCACGATGGGTAACTACAAAGCGTGATAAGATATCTGAAAGACGATAAGTGGCCAGATAGTAAGACTGCAGAGTTACAAGCGTTCTACTAAATATATGAAGCGACTTCTAAATATATGAAGTCAAATCAATCTCTTCAACGGTGGTGATCGAGTGTATGGTAGAGTTTACAGCGCAGTTTGGCAACCCAGAAGAAATTGTGAGCGACAACGGAACGCAATTCTCGGGGAAAAGTTTCGCGGGATTCTGTAACAGTCGAGGAATTCTACATAAATTCACGGCTCCATACCACCCACAGTAAAATGGGCAAGCTGAGAGATTCGTCGATACACTTAATCGAGCTCTTAAAAAATGAGACGGTTTGGATATATCTAGGTAGAACTTACTAACGTTTTTAAAATATTACAGATCCACACCTAACCGCAGTGCTCCACAAGGGATATCTCCAGCTGAATTATTCGTCGGAAGGAAGCTCAGAGTAGAACTCGATCTGTTGAAACGGCCTACAGCGGGTTCTCCGGAACGACGCAACGTTAAAATGGAATAACAATTTAATAGAAAGCACCGAGTTAGACAGCGTAAATACCATCCAGGAGATTATGTCTTTGTGAAGTTGTTCATGAAAAACGAATCAGCGTGTTGTTAGGAAAAGTTTGGGAAACGTTATGTACGAAGTGGAAGTAGTACCTACCCATATTTCAAAACGGTAAGATCACATGCTAATCAAGTACGAAACGGAGTAAGGGAAGCAGCGTCCGAACGAGAACCAATCAAAATCTTGTTAGAGGCGTTTGATGTTCCAATAAACCGAGTCGAGGAAGGAAAGTCGGATGCAAATGCGGAACGAATTGACATAAATGAAGATTCTTCTCCACCGCCTGATACGTCAGCGTCGATCCCAGCAACAAGCGAACATCAGTTGGGAAGTACTGCACCTCCGGAAGTAGAATCAACAGGTCTGCAGAGGTTACGCCGTTCAGACCGCTCCCGGAAGCCTCCATATTGGACCGCCGACTACCATCTTCAAGAAGGGGAGACATCTTCAAGAATAATGCCAGCCAGCCATAATGCAGATAGACGTTCGCTGTTAGTAAGTGAGTTCTTAGTTCTTCCTTCTCGATAAATCCGTCAGCCTGAGCAGTCGCATAGTTTCTACATTCACCGACCTAAGAACGTCTCAAGAATTGATATTTATATTTGTTAGAGTATTAAGCTTAAAGTAATCCTTAAATATATTTGTAATCCTAATCTTTTGCTTTGTAATAAATGTTCTACTCATAACGAGGTTATATGTTACTGTTCTACTCATAACAATTTATATTAAAATATTTTATTTTTATAAGAGTTCGTATTGTGTCGGCTCTAGGTCATTTGAAAACATTAATTCGTTTTCTACACTTTATTTTTATTTATTTGTAAAATAAGAAATATTATACAAAGACAAAATAACCGAAAACAGATATTTTTCCTGAAATTGATAAAAATCGAATTTAACAAAAATTGAAAATACATAATTTAAATACTATAACGATGAAGCGTTGTTATAATCAATCGTTATTATAATGTCAGGATAATTTCATTAAATTGCTTTTAATAGTTACCACTTTTTGTTTGCTATTGTTTTGAAGAAACGAACAACGAAATTTGTGTGAAACAAATCAACAAAGAAAAGATGAAAGTTGGTTTCGGCATATCAAGTCACTATACACGTTATTTTGTCTTTATTTATTTGTCTTCTATTAACCTTTCAGTCTTACTCGTATAACATGTATAGTGATTTGATATGCCGACTACATATCATCTATGCCCATACAAATTCTTAAACAGCACGCTATGCTCGCAACGTAGATCGTGCCAGCGCTTTACAAAGCTTGGACATCGAACAAGAAGCAGAACGAAGTTACAAAAAGCAAGATTTCTTTCAAAAATCCTAAAATGCAAAATTTAAAGCAAACTCAGGCGGACGGACGGCGGCACATGGCTTGTTATTGTAGAGAAGCAAAAGAACAATTGCAATTGTTAGTGCAACATAACAGAAACAAAGTCGATCTTGCGTTTCCTACAAACTCATTAAAAAGATCTTCCGAACCCCTCACTCATTAGTAGAGCATTCAATTTTGCTTTGCTACCAGCGCAGAATACAAAAGAAGTTTTGTACTCTGTAAAGTAGTTCGTTTTTATCTTCGGTTTTCTGCTTTACAGAGATATTTTGTTGTTTACAGTGCTAAGTCCTGCTAATTAACAGCTGCCCTAATTTTCGCACATGAAATCACGATGTTGCCGGCAACAAATGTTTCATGCAATCTCTTTACGAATATATGCTCGTTGATCAAGGACCCAAATCCAAAGAGTATTAATACATAAAGAGATTTCACGAGACCAATGATGCTATCAACATTTAGTTTGAATGAGTCGAGTTAAGCTCAGGTCGAAAAACTGGTCGATATCGCGGTCGACCACTTCGACTGCGATCTGAAGACTCTTGCGATCGTAGCAAAGCAAAATTGAATGATCTACTAAGGAGTGAGTGGTTCGGAAGATCTTTTTCAATGAGTATGAAGGCAGCGGAAGATCAACTTTGCTTCTGTTATTTTGCACTAACAATGCAAGCGAATATACGTAAGAAGAGATCGATCCAGCCACTCGTATGCCAGGTAAAGTGTGAAAGAAAGAATCGATAAATTTGTCGAGTACAGCGGGTGATGAGAAGAACGGTGCGATTCGTCTTCTTTTGCTTCTCTTACACTAACAAACCATGTTTTCGTAGCTTTGTTCTGCTTCTTTTTCGATGCCCAAGCTTTGTAAAGAGCTGCATGATCTACGTTCCGAGCATAGCGTGCTGTTTAAGAATTTGTATGGGCATAGATGATATGTAGTCGGCATATCAAGTCACTAGACACGTTATACGAGTAAGACTGAAAGGTTAAGAGAAGACAAATTATGGAAATATTTATATTATATGTGTGTGGTAATACAAGGTATAATTTGAAATAAATCTACTACAGTCTTATAGCCCCGATATCATTAGTAATACCAAAGAATATACAATATATAGAAGGCGCATTTCATACGAATTTTTGAACAGCAAAATTTGTGCTGTGGACGTAGCCGTACGTCCATGTTGCGCAACATTGAGTAGTTTTTTGTGTTGCTACGCATTCTCTCTATTCTCCTCTCATTGTTTGATAACTTCGCGGCAATTTCGTGTTATTTGCTTCTCATTGCCATTGCTTTGTTTTTGTATAAATACAAATCGGGTTTGCTGGTTTTCGTTCATAAATGATTATGTGTAAGAAGAGTTAATTGATGCCGCAATGTATGTCAAAGGAGTTGAGAATGAAACGATCGAATTGCGTATAAAAGCAGGGGTTGAGGGAACAAGGGAATTTGACTTCTTTTTTGGTTCCTGTACAATAAAAAATCAAGTGTTTACGTCTGTCGGTCTATCAATCATGGATTTTTTTCTCTATATTATTTTTTGTTTATCAAAGGAATTTGGTTTTTTGCAACGTTTTGCGGGTATGATATTGTTATTATTAGTATTTTAAATTAGGTTTATTATTAAATTAGGTTATTGTTTATTGTTATTTTATATGTATGAAATTATAATATAATTATTGTACCAATATGTGTTATTGGTAATTCGATACACAGCTCAATGCAAGGTTGATTTCGTTTTATTGCCAGCCCGTAGGCAGTGCTTCCTTAATAGAACTAAAATCATAAATTTTAAAAATTTTAGTGTTTAATTTAATTTTAATAATGCTTTTGGACTCTACAATAAAAAGGTAAATTCATACACGTTCAGACAAAAGCACTTCAGTTTTTCGTACAAAATAACAAACATAAGGCGATCTTCCGATCCCTTCATACTCACAAAAAATCGAATTGCTACATAATATAAATATTTTCTTTGAAATATTTCCATTCTTTAATTTTTTATTTTTGCTTCCATTAACTTTTTATTTTTACTCGTATAAGGTATTAAATATATTGATATGCCGACTACAGTATTCTTCTTCTTGAATCTTCTGCCTATACGAATTCTTTAAGAGTACGCTATGCTCGGAACGTAGATCGTGCCAGCGCTTTACATAGCTTGGACATCGAGTAAGAAGCAGAACAAAGCTGCGAAAAGCAAAATTTTTTCCAAAAACCTTAAAATGCAAAATCTAAAACAAATCCAGACGAATCGCACCGTTCTTCTCAACGCCCGCTGTACTCCACAAATTGATCGTTTCTTTCTTTCACGCTTTACTTGGCATACGAGTGGCTGGATCTATCTCTTCTTACGCATATGCGCTTGCATTGTTAGTGCAAAATAACAAAAGCAAAGTTGATCTTCCGCTCCCTTCATACTCGTTAAAAAGATCTTCCATACCCATCACTCATTAGGAGATCATTCAATTTTGCTTTGTTATCAACGCTGAGAAAACCGAAGCATGGCAAAGAGAGTAACTTCGCGAGTAGTGAAGCTGTTTTCACTCATTTGCTTACACCCGCTGCCTGCGACCGACCGCATCTGATTTGAAAAATTTCAGAATTTGAGTCATGCGTCTTCTATATTACTACATATTCTTTGGTAATACTTATTAAACATTATTTTACAACACCTATTAAGTAACATTATATAAACTACCATACATATATGTATATGAAGCTAATTTTTATTATTTATTATTATATTATTTTTCCAAAAGTCTTCGCATTTTTACATCCGCCATTGATCCAGGTTTGGTTATTTTTTTTGGGGTAATTTTCTCGGTTTCTTTCTGTTTTAGCCAGTTTGACTATTTTCGAATTAGAATGGATATTAGATATTTCAAAATTTGTTTAATGTGGCCAAAACAATTCTCATTTGGATTAAACCATCCCGGGAAAGAAACGTTCGAAGAAAGATTCTAATACAACATTTCCGTATACAAAAAACTACAGTGAAATGCAACTTTATTTGCAGAATCTCTCCGATATATATATGCTTACAGAATTGTTTGAAAAAGGTTGCCATGAGCCGCATTTGCAAGAAAAAATTATAGAAGAATTACTTATACAGGAAAATTATACAAGCATTAATAAGTATTACTAATGACATCGGGGCTATTAGATTGTAGTAGATTTATTTCAAATTATACCTTCTATTACCACAGACATATAATATAAATATTTCCATAAGTCTGCTTCCATTAATATTTTAGTGTTACTCGTATAACGTATTCAATTTGTTGATATGCCGACTAAATAGATCTTCTGTCCAAATACAAATTCTTCAACAGCACGCTATGCTCGGAACGTAGATCATGCCAGCTCTTTACAAAGCGTGGGCATCGAAAAAGAAGCAGAACAAAGCTACGAAAACATGGTTTGTTAGTGTAAGAGAAGCAAAAGAAGACGAATCGCACCGTTCTTCTCATCACCCGCTGTACTCGACAAATTTATCGATACTTTCTTTTACACTTTACCTGGCATACGAGTGGCTGGATCGATCTCTTCTCACGCATATTCGCTTGCATTGTTAGTGCAAAATAACAGAAGCAAAGTTGATCTTCCGCTCCCTTCATACTCATTGAAAAAGATCAAAGAATATACAATATATAGAAGGCGCATCTCATACGAATTTTTGAACAGCAAAATTTGTGCTGTGGACGTAGCCGTACGTCCATGTTGCGCAACATTGAGTTGTTTTTTGTGTTGCTACGCATTCTCTCTATTCTCCTCTCATTGTTTGATAACTTCGCGGCAATTTCGTGTTATTTGCTTCTCATTGCCATTGCTTTGTTTTTGTATAAATACAAATCGGGTTCGATTGTATTCCTTCATAAATGATTATGCGTAAGAAGAGTTGAGCGATGGAATCTTGTATGTCAAAGGAGGTGAGAATGAAATGATGAAATTGTGGGTAAAAGCAGGGGTTGAGGGAAGAAGGGAATTTGACTTCCTTTTGGCAGAGATAATGAGATAGGAAACTTCTAAAAAGTGCAACTCTGGTTGTCAAATCGCTTGTTGGTGGTTGTGTTTTTGTATGGTAGTGTTCGTGAAAACTCGATAATTGATGACGTTTTAGTGTAGAAACTCACCAGACTCAGACCCCATTCTTGGAATTTTTTGAGAAACTCCCCAGACTCGCCCCCCCGAATATGTATCAATTTTATTTTATACACCTTAGACAGAACCCTTTGTTTTGAGATACCAACTTGGTGCAATGAATGAATGTCAATTATTTACAGATACGCTATTTAACAACCACTCGAACTTACTAACTGTAATTTCAATTTATGCTATACTTTTTAGTTTCATTTAGAAATTTTGTCAGGAAGACAAACCGTCAAATTATCTTCAGTGTACGTTAACTGTGGACAATTTATTTCTGTTTTGGCCGGCTATGAAATTACAATGCGTGAAGCAAAATATTTTGTTAAAGCTTTTAAAGAAACGTTTTAATATACTTTGCATTTAATCAAAATTTAAAGCGTGCCTTTTATTATTTAACTCTCAACTACAACGAATTAGTTTTTAATCACAGAGGAAAAAATTATCTTAAGCTCTGGAAAATTAGAAAACTGAAGTGAGTTATAGATATATGCACTTATTTTTGGTTCTTTGAAATATATCAACACATTTAAATTTTGTATATACAAAGAATTTCAGAATTGCTATTAAGAGCTGGGCCACAATACGGCAGCGACAGTGTCAGTGTTTCTCTCACTTTCGCTGTCAGCCTACAATGAAAACAGTGGCAGCGCTATCTGTCATTTGTCATTTGTTTCCACGTCTGTATTTGTTTGAGTATTTGTTTTGTTTCATTCCTATAGAATAAGTGAGATTTTTTCTAAAAGGGTTGCAACACTTTTATCCAAAAAATGAGAGGATTTTAATTTCACTGCTCACTGCCGGACTAGAGTCTATAATTTTTCTCCTACTCGGCAGTGTTTTTTCCTATAAGGTTTGCATGGTGAGAGAAACACTGACACTGTCGCTGCCGTATTGTGGCCCATCTCTAACATTCCATTTTGTTTTAAATTTTTTTTTCAAGGCTAATTTTTATAAGTTAGACCAATCCTAAATTCGTTTTAGTTAATTTTTTATATATATAGTTTTCAGGAACACACATTAATAAAACAAATCGTATACCAAGTCGTTTTACTTTATTTGCACTCTCAATCTCAATAGTTACCAAAAATGCTTGTCAAAAAGATTTAGAAATACATAACCTAAAAAACACAAAAAGGAAATAGGTTGTTAAATTTATGTAAATATATAGACCAAATGAAAGTTGGTGTTGGCATATCTACATATTTAATTCACCTCATTATTACATTCGATTTTCTGGTTTGCAAACTTCAAACTTTTTTGCTCACTTTGGTACTTAAGTACTGCTGCTAGTGTGCTACGATTTAACCAAGAATTTGTTTTTTTTAGTTAAAAGATACACTAGTACGCTCATATATGCCTAATTTATTAACCATTCTTGTAATTAAGCTTTCCTTTTCATGTTATCAACTAATTTTTCATTTTATTTAAGTACACTTTTTCCTACATCCCCTTTTACACAACTTCGTACATTTATAATTAAATTTGGTAATGTGAATAGAAACGCTGTTTCGTGACGTCATTAAATTTTTCACCTCAACTAAATTTTTTAATTGAAGCAACATTTTTTTAATGTTTTGATGTTTTTTTCTCTATTTCAGAAAAATTTGTTAATGAATGAAGCTTAAAGTATTTTTATATTACAAAAAAACCACATACAAATACTAACACATATGCATTTTTTATTTATTTATTTATTATTATTTATTTATTTTTAGTTTCTGTAACCCTTTGCTTTAGCCTTTAATTTCGAATAAACGCACACAACATTCGCCACAATTGCCTTTCAATTACAACATTTACTTCTTCGTTTATTTCTTTTATGCTTAAGATTAATTGTAATATGTATAATAAATTTTAATTGTAATAAATAAAAGTTAAATGCATTCCGTAACTTTTACTGCAGCGCTTGTCGTGTTATGGACAGGAACAAGTCTTTGACATTGATGTGGTCTTTGGCGGAGGTCACTTCTCAATACAAATCCTCGCACATATATTCTGAAATAAGTAAATAAATGAAATCTGATCACATTTCAGACAATTACCCTGTTTTTAATTGTACATGCTTAACAATTACCTTGTTCTCTTCCTTACTCCGCATTAGATGAACACTTCGTTCGACTGTAGCAATCCATCTTGCAATTCCTTCGAGACGTCAAGACGTTCTTCTTCTTGGTCGCTTGGTATATGCCTTAGACAAGATGCCACAATAGTTTCCAATCATTGCTAAGTGGATAAGAAACAACTATTGTATCAAAAACATTTTAATAATATTGAATTTGCTTCACGTTTCCACTACAAATATCTATTATAAACAAATAATTTCAACTTATGGAATTCACTTCACACTTGCAGTGATTACACTGATCTGTTGATGTTGTTATACAATTAAGTAAACTCTTGGCACTCGTCGATCTTCATCACAAATGCAACCTTTGTATTTAATTTACTTCTGCTTGTCAATGTGGTTTTACTTGTTCTTTTTTTTGGAACCGATGATATTTCGCCTACCAAAACTTCACACGGTAAAACTTCAATGGATTGTTAGCACTGGCCTGCTTTCTCCGAGAATTGTCGTCACTCGAATATCAGCTTGGTTAATATTATTTTACACACAATCGTGGATCTCAATCATCAATATTTTCGTCTATTCAATAGCGATGTCGTTAGCTTGTCAATTATAGATATACTCCCTTAGAACTGTTTTCATACCACGCACACACTTTTATATACAATTTATTTTAATATCTATTAATTTAATGCGCTTATTAATTCAATTTAATTCAATAAACAAAAATGATCGCCCGACTCCTTCAAAAACTTTCTGTAAATAAACGAAACGTCATTTAAAATGTCATAAAACTATGACGTCTATGGTGAATAACACGTATACTATGCGTGTAATAAATTTTCGTTTTATTTTGACACATTTATTGGCGGGAAAAGAGTTTCCCATCTCATTATCTCTGCTTTTGGTTCCTTTGCAATAACAATTCAGGTGCTTACGTCTGTCGGTCTTTTGATTTGGATTTTTTTTCGCTTAAGTAAGGGAAGTTAAGTTATTAAGTAAAGGAATTTTGTTTTTTGTAACATTTTGCCGGCTTAATAAACTGTTTAGTATTTTAAATTATGTTTATTATTAAATTAGGTTATTGTTTATTGTTATTTTATATGTATAAAATTATAAAATAATTATTGTACCAATATTTCGTTTTATTGACAATGCTTTCTTAATAGAACTAAAATGATAAACATTAAAAATTTTAGTCTTTAATTTAATTTTAATAATGGTTTTGGACACTACAATAACAAGGTAAATTTATACACGGTCAGACAGAAGCACTTCAGTTGGTACTACAAAATAACAAGCACAAAGTCGATCTTCCGATTCCTTCATACTCATAAAAAATAGAATTCCTACATAATATTAATATTTTCTCTCAAATATTTCCATTCTTTCATTTTTTATTTTTATATATATTTATTTTTATATTTTTATACCTTATTATATTTTTACTCGAATAAGGTATGAAAGGTGAAGATATGCCGACTAAAGTATTCGTCTTCTTAAATCTTCTGCCTATACAAATTCTTCAACAGCACGCTATGCTCAAAACGTAGATCCTGCCAGAGCTTCACAAAGGTTGGACATCGAAGAAGAAGCAGAATAAAGCTACGAAAAGCAAAATTTCTTTCAAAAACCTTAAAATGCAAAATTTAAAACAAATCCAGACGAATCGCACCGTTCTTCTCAACGCCCGCTGTACTCCACAAATTGATCGTTTCTTTCTTTCACGCTTTACTTGGCATACGAGTGGCTGGATCAATCTCTTCTTACGCATATGCGCTTGCATTGTTAGTGCAAAATAACAAAAGCAAAGTTGATCTTCCGCTCCCTTCATACTCGTTAAAAAGATCTTCCGAATCCCTCACTCATTAGGAGATCATTCAATTTTGCTTTGTTATCAGCGCTGAGAAAACCGAAGCATGGCAAAGAGAGTAACTTCGCGAGTAGTGAAGCTGTTTTCACTCATTTGCTTACACCCGCTGCCTGCGACCGACCGCATCTGTTTTGAAAAATTTAAAATTTTGAGTCATGTGTCTTCTATATTACTACATATTCTTTGAAAAGATCTTCCGAACCACTCACTCCATAGTAGATCATTCAATTTTGCTTTGCTACGATCGCAAGAGTCTTCAGATCGCAGTCGAAGTGGTCCGCAGCGATATCGACCAGTTTTTCGACCTGAGCTTAACTCGACTCATTCAAACTAAATGTTGATAGCATCATTGATCTCGTGAAATCTCTTTATGTATTAATACTCTTTGCCAATTCATTCAGAAACCCTTCGTCACGTTACGTTACGTTTAGTTTCGGCTAACCGGAACTTAGGTGAGCATACGAAGACAAACTACAGCAACCGTGGGTGTAGCTATGATCTGAAATTTCTTTAATTAATACCTTAATTCGTATCAGTTTTTTGTTTCGTCATTGAAAGTATTTGTATGAAAATATAAAATAAATAAACAAATCCAAATTCATTTGTATTTTAACAGCAACACCATTTAGAAACGTGCAACGTTGGTGACTAGGTTTTATTGCAAGATAAATATCATTGACTTAACATTGGTGAGAAACATTATACAATATTGAAAACAATATTGAATTAGTTCTAATAATTGAACAACTCCTGCTCCCTTTACCTTTTCATACTAGATGGAGGATAGTATGGAAAAGTTTATGTATATACGTATGTATAAATAAATAATTCTGGCCTTTTATGATATAGATCGTGCTTAGAGTATACCCAATTCTGTTTTTAAACGGAAATCGGTTCCAGGAAAACTCGTGTAAAAAAAAACCATGTAAAAAAAGACAATGTTCGTATGCAAATTAGGTGATTGATTCCTTATCTCTAAAACCTATTAAAATTATTGAAAAACAAGGATTTTTTAAGAACAACTATTCAGGATTATTTTATTAAATCACATATATAATGTGTTTTTACACAAGCATAGTTATTAAAGAAAAAAATATACAGTGTTCCACTAGTCTTCGTACAGCACTTGGTCACAACTTTATTGATAAAAAAAGGTAATGCGTGGCAAGAATTTTAAAATAATTTAATGCAGCTTTGTTTATTAAACCATTTCCTTCAATTTAACAAAAAAATAAACCAATTACATCAATTAATCCAAAAGTTATTAACTAAAATAGCAACAAAGTCACTGAATTAATTGTAATAAAATCTTCGTACACTCACAAACAAGGTAACTAAAAATCCTTATAAACTGTGAACTTTTTTTTTAATATTTTGTGGGGTAGCCAATATTTTTAATAAGGGCTTTAAGAAGGTCCGGCATCGATTCCACAACTTTCTGTACAAAGCGTTGTTCGATTTTCACCCATTCCTCCTGAAGAACATCATTCATCACATAAGAGAATGCAAACGTTTTAACTAAAAAAATAGACATATTTAAATAAACATATTTCGTCCATCCTTAAATAGCAGCTATAATCGTATGTGCCGGGCCCTAGAGTTCTTAAAAAGTCTTGAGTGTTTCCACGAACACTGCGATTCTTCCTCCACTTCTTTACCCAATACGATCGATTCCTTCGGCTACGAATCTTCATCGGCTACAACATAGCATGCAGCAGCTGTTGCCATCGCCGCAACACAAGCCATTTGTGTTAGATTCCTCCGTTATTGATATTTTTAAATAAATTAACTATTTTAAAAAAATTTCACAACACAACGATTTCCACTGAACAAGAAAACCAAAGTGAAGCAGGTAATTACCATTGAACTAAAATTTAAACATGGGATTTTTAGAAATTCTATTTTTCCTTTACGCATTAATCATAATATAATAATATTTATTATATTATTATATTTATTGGCAACTACGGCCAACATTTTGATATTCAGTAAATTTCACACATACTTGTCATAACATGTTTACGGCTTTTGAAACTAAATGTGATACCACAGTGTCTAGCCATCGCTGGTATCATCATACCAGTAGTGATACCGTATCAAATGATACTGCGTCTAGCCAAGCTGATATGTTGTCACTTCAAAATTCCGCGTGATAAAAACGGCGGAAAAATTTACAGAAATTCCCTAAAAAATTTCCGTAAAAAATTGTTCGCGATACGTAGATTTTCGGCGGAATTTTTTTACCCCTTTCGATAATTGCTCGCGATACCTGGAGGGAAAAACGGAGAATGTCCGATGAAAATACCTGTTCACGATTGTCCTGAATACATAAATGGAGGGTATTTTGAATCCATTTCTAACGATACCTAGGTACCGATACCAATCCGATATAGGCTTTAGTTTGGGAGATACAGTACCGCTCATAAGTATTCGAACGACAGTTAAATTCAAAATTTTTCGGAATCAGTAGAATTCATTGGAAATTAAATTCGATTTTATGACGTTTCTGTTGTTTTTTGGGAGAAACATAAAAACCCTAACCCTTTTTTTGTTGTGGCACAGGTGCATATTGTCCGAATTCGACTTTATGGAAAATTTCATCAATAATCTTTTAATGAATACCTGTCAATATTGGCGATATGTAAACGGTTTTTAAGTTCTTGTTTTTATCTGCTGGGTGTTGGGAACTAAATTTTATATTTACCTGAATCCGTAACCAATCCCTTTAAATACCAGGACTGAATTCTCTCGGACATTAATTGTAATTTGCATATCGTCCTGAAAAGTAAAAAAAAAACAGCACAAGTATGCCAAAAGGACAAGAATTATCAATTGAGACACGTTTTGCGGTTTGTACTCTCCACGAAGAAGGATAATCCTATGGGCAGATTGCTGCCCGTTTAAAGATATCGATGAGTTCTGCTTGGGCCATTCTTAAAAAAAAGGAAGAGATCGGCAGTGTTGCCAACAGAAATCGTTCTGGCAGAAAGAGAAAGACGACTGCAGGAGATGACAAGTTCACTGTAGTCCAGAGCAAACGGAACAGACGTCTAACGGCCCCAGATATCACCAGCCAGATAAACTGCAACCGCCCAAATCCCATATCTGTTTCCACAGTAAAAAGACGTCTGAAGGAAGCTGGTTTTTCAGGAAGAATAGCACCAAGGAAGCCTTTACTTCGGCCTGCAAATAAGAAAAGGCGATTGGAATGGGCGAAGACACACAAAGATTGGACGTTGGAGCAATGGAAGAATGTGCTTTGGACTGATGAGTCCAAATTTGAAATCTTCAGGTCTAACAGGCGTGTGTTTGTTCGTCGACGTACCGGAGAGCGGATGTCGGATGGCTGTATCGTGCCTACAGTTAAACATGGAGGAGGAAACACGATGGTTTGGGGATGTTTCGGTGCAGGATCCACCGGCGACCTTGTCAGAATTACCGAAAAACTAAACAAGGAAGGATACAATAAGATACTAGAAGAACATGCTGTGCATTCAGGAATTATAATTATAGGTGAAGGATTCACTCTTCAAGAAGATAATGATCAGAAGCACTGTTCACGTTTGAGCAGAGCATTTTTACATGATCTGGAAGGGAAGAATATCATGAAACGCATGGTGTGGTCACCACAATCACCGGATTTATCTCCCATCGAACTTTTGTGGGACGAGCTGGACAGAAAGGTCAATGCTCTAAGTCCTACAAGTAAGGAAGACCTCTGGCAAAAATTATTTCAATGTTGGGGTGAGATCAGGCCTGAAACTTTGGAGAAATTGCTCCAGAGAATGCCGAGATTATATAAGGCAAAAGGCGGATAAAGTGCGTGAAGTTAAATACGTCGCGAACTTTCACAGAGTTCTGTTCTCTGTTAAGATCGCGACGTCGCGAACTTTAACAGAGCACTGTTAACTGCGCTGTTATTGACTTCTTAGCTACGAGTGTTCTATACAAGATGCCACCGTTCGTAAACCAGGCTTAGTGCGTTGATGAAACCTACAGTGGCTGAAAGCCAATGCATACAGCCACTAACTGTGAGAAAATGGTTGAGACGGTTATAGCCGAAATTTTGTAAATCGCGTTTGAAGTTGGCCATATATATCATACACGGTGGCCGGTGAAGGTGGTGTATAAAGGACGCCACCGTTCGTAAACCAGGCTTAGTGCGTTGATGAAACCTTCAGTGGCTGAAAGCCAATGAATACAGCCACCAACTGTGAGAAAATGGTTGAGACGGTTATAGCCAAAATTTTGTAAATCGCGTTTGAAGTTGGCCATATATTACATACACGGTGGCCGGTCAAGGAGGTGTATAAAAGATGCCACCGTTCGTAAACCAGGCTTAGTGCGTTGATGAAACCTTCAGTGGCTGAAAGGCAATACATACAGCCACTAACTGTAGAAAAATGGTTGAGACGGTTATAGCCGAAATTTTGTAAATCGCGTTTGAAGTTTGCCATATATTACATACACGGTGGCCGGTCAAGGAGGTGTATAAAAGATGCCACCGTTCGTAAACCAGGCTTAGTGCGTTGATGAAACCTTCAGTGGCTGAAAGCCAATGAATACAGCCACTAACTGTGAGAAAATGGTTGAGACGGTTATAGCCGAAATTTTGTAAATCGCGTTTGAAGTTGGCCATATATTACATACACGATGGCCGGTCAAGGAGGTGTATAAAAGATGCCACCGTTCGTAAACCAGGCTTAGTGCGTTGATGAAACCTTCAGTGGCTGAAAGGCAATGCATACAGCCACTAACTGTGAGAAAATGGTTGAGACGGTTATAGCCGAAATTTTGTAAATCGCGTTTGAAGTTTGCCATATATCACATACACGGTGGCCGGTCAAGGAGGTGTATAAAAGATGCCACCGTTCGTAAACCAGGCTTAGTGCGTTGATGAAACCTTCAGTGGCTGAAAGGCAATACATACAGCCACTAACTGTAGAAAAATGGTTGAGACGGTTATAGCCGAAATTTTGTAAATCGCGTTTGAAGTTTGCCATATATTACATACACGGTGGCCGGTCAAGGAGGTGTATAAAAGATGCCACCGTTCGTAAACCAGGCTTAGTGCGTTGATGAAACCTTCAGTGGCTGAAAGGCAATGCATACAGCCACTAACTGTAGAAAAATGGTTGAGACGGTTATAGCCGAAATTTTGTAAATCGCGTTTGAAGTTGGCCATATATTACATACACGATGGCCGGTCAAGGAGGTGTATAAAAGATGCCACCGTTCGTAAACCAGGCTTAGTGCGTTGATGAAACCTTCAGTGGCTGAAAGCCAATGAATACAGCCACTAACTGTGAGAAAATGGTTGAGACGGTTATAGCCGAAATTTTGTAAATCGCGTTTGAAGTTGGCCATATATTACATACACGATGGCCGGTCAAGGAGGTGTATAAAAGATGCCACCGTTCGTAAACCAGGCTTAGTGCGTTGATGAAACCTACATTGGCTGAAAGCCAATGCATACAGCCACTAACTGTAGAAAAATGGTTGAGACGGTTATAGCCAAAATTTTGTAAATCGCGTTTGAAGTTTGCCATATATCACATACACGGTGGCCGGTCAAGGAGATGTATAAAAGTTGCCACCGTTCGTAAACCAGACTTAGTGCTTTGATGAAACCTACAGTGGCTGAAAGCCAATGCATACAGATACTAACTGTAGAAAAATGGTTGAGACGGTTATAGCCGAAATTTTGTAAATCGCGTTTGAAGTTGGCCATATATTACATACACGATGGCCGGTCAAGGAGGTGTATAAAGGACGCCACCGTTCGTAAACCAGGCTTAGTGCGTTGATGAAACCTGCAGTGGCTGAAAGCCAATGCATACAGCCACTAACTGTAGAAAAATGGTTGAGACGGTTATAGCCGAAATTTTGTAAATCGCGTTTGAAGTTGGCCATATATTACATACACGATGGCCGGTCAAGGAGGTGTATAAAAGATGCCACCGTTCGTAAACCAGGCTTAGTGCGTTGATGAAACCTTCAGTGGCAATGCATACAGCCACTAACTGTAGAAAAATGGTTGAGACGGTTATAGCCGAAATTTTGTAAATCGCGTTTGAAGTTGGCCATATATTACATACACGATGGCCGGTCAAGGAGGTGTATAAAAGATGCCACCGTTCGTAAACCAGGCTTAGTGCGTTGATGAAACCTTCAGTGGCTGAAAGGCAATGCATACAGCCACTAACTGTAGAAAAATGGTTGAGACGGTTATAGCCGAAATTTTGTAAATCGCGTTTGAAGTTGGCCATATATTGCATACACGGTGGCTGGTCAAGGAGGTGTATAAAAGATGCCACCGTTCGTAAACCAGGCTTAGTGCGTTGATGAAACCTTCAGTGGCTGAAAGCCAATGAATACAGCCACTAACTGTAGAAAAATGGTTGAGACGGTTATAGCCGAAATTTTGTAAATCGCGTTTGAAGTTGGCCATATATTACATACACGATGGCCGGTCAAGGAGGTGTATAAAAGATGCCACCGTTCGTAAACCAGGCTTAGTGCGTTGATGAAACCCTCAGTGGCTGAAAGCCAATGAATACAGCCACTAACTGTGAGAAAATGGTTGAGACGGTTATAGCCGAAATTTTGTAAATCGCGTTTGAAGTTGGCCATATATTACATACACGATGGCCGGTCAAGGAGGTGTATAAAAGATGCCACCGTTCGTAAACCAGGCTTAGTGCGTTGATGAAACCTACATTGGCTGAAAGCCAATGCATACAGCCACTAACTGTAGAAAAATGGTTGAGACGGTTATAGCCAAAATTTTGTAAATCGCGTTTGAAGTTTGCCATATATCACATACACGGTGGCCGGTCAAGGAGATGTATAAAAGTTGCCACCGTTCGTAAACCAGGCTTAGTGCGTTGATGAAACCTACAGTGGCTGAAAGGCAATGCATACAGCCACTAACTGTAGAAAAATGGTTGAGACGGTTATAGCCGAAATTTTGTAAATCGCGTTTGAAGTTGGCCATATATTACATACACGATGGCCGGTCAAGGAGGTGTATAAAAGATGCCACCGTTCGTAAACCAGTCTTAGTGCGTTGATGAAACCTTCAGTGGCTGAAAGGCAATGCATACAGCCACTAACTGTAGAAAAATGGTTGAGACGGTTATAGCCGTAGGTTTCATCAACGCACTAAGCCTGGTTTACGATCGGTGGCATCTTGTATAGAACACTCGCAGCTAAGAAGTCAATAACAGCGCAGTTAACAGTGCTCTGTTAAAGTTCGCGACGTATTTAACTTCACGCACTTAAGGCGGATATATAGATGAAAATGTATAGTGACCTAATTTTTTGTATTATTTGTTGTTATTGTTATTTTTTTAAATAAATATATCGTAAGGCACACAAGTGTGTGCCAAGTCTCGATTAAACTGCTTTACTTTTTTTTAAAATCGGTCTAAATTGCACATATATGAATCGTTCGAATACTTATGAGCGGTACTGTATATGAGGTTAAATTTCATTCAATTTCAAATTCAATTATTAGCCTTAATATAAAGCCTTAAGAAAAAGATCAGTTCCAAAAACTTTTTATAAAATTTATTTAATAAGAATAGTGTAAACAGTAGCAACACCGTATTTATGTTGTAAACACATAGAATGTCGTTCAACGACTTTTGTGGCCGTGACTTGTCAGAAGTCTGCTGCTGTTGAAGCGCAGCAGACGACAGATCATTTGTTTACAAAAATAATTCTTCCGATCTGCGATATATTTTTGGTTCAAAATATGATATAATGGATAAATTTCTATTAATTTTACTATAATTAATATACTCGCACCATACTCGATATACTCGCATATACTCGAGCCATAGCATTCACCTATACACGGACGAAAATGGACGGGCGCACAGCAGCCGGTTTTTACTGCATGAACGATAATTATGGAGTAAGCATCAGATTACATGACACCAACACAGTCTTTCAGGCTGAAATTGTTGGTATTATGGAAGGTGCGAAATGGCTAAGCAACAACACCATCCCAGGTGGGAGTTGAAAAATCTTTTCAGACAGCTAAGCCGCTATCATGGCAATATCGAATGACCAGGTGACATCGGAGGTGGTACGTAGCTGCAAAGCAGCTATAACACTTCTGGCTCAAAGGTACTTAATACAACTGGTATGGGTGCCTGGACATCGAAATATTGAGGGCAATGAAAAGTCTGATGAGCTAGCACGAAGGGGCACCTTGTTGGACGAGATTACCCTAGCGGTCAAAAAGGCTTTTCAAGCCCTAAAAAACCAGATAGCGGACTGCGCAGACAATCTGCATTATAGGGAGTTGACCGCGACGGACGGCTCCAGCGTCACGAAAAAACTATGGGGTAATCCTGACGCGGCCCAAACTAGGAAGCTTCTGTCTAGAAGTAGGGGAAACTACGAACAATTATAGGTGTTCTGACAGGACACAATGAACTCAGAGGCCACGTCCTGTCTGGAATACCCAGAAACACGAGCATTATCTATGTGACTGCCCTGCATTTTGCAGGGTAAGGCTACAAACACTGGGCTCCACGCAGTTAACTACCCTTGAGGAAGTTGGCCGCAAGGGTTGGAATGCTATAAAGAGCTTCGTGCAGGGCACGGGGTTCTTTGATTAAAATCGAAAATGGTACCCATTCCCCACAACCTCCCTCCTCTCCTCGTTCCTTTCCATAGGAGGAGCACAATGGGCCACAAGGCCTAAGTGCGTCCGGTCGCATGCGGCCGGAAGACTCTAGGGAGTCCCTCTAGTCTAACCTAACCTAATATACTCGCACAATAAATTCTTTTTTTTCCAATTTAATTTTGATGGTTTTATAAATTCAAATGTCAAATAGAATGTAAACAAACAAAAAATACAAACAAGATATATCGACAAAACTAGAAAATTTCTCAGTTTACTCGGTGTACTCGTCGACATTTTAATTTTTTCTCGTTCCCCAGTTCTCGTTTTTTCTCGACTTCTGTGTACACAGCATATGTTCGTAGTGTAATATCCGCATAAAAAATAACGGAAAAGAGTTACCACCACACACTGATTTGCTACTTGAATTTTTGCAACACAAAATCTTATTTTTATTTAGTATTTTCCTATTGAAAAGTACCAAAATAGTACTAAAAGTTATAAAAATAATAGTACATGACGCCCTTAAAATTTTTCAATTTATTTTTAATCAACGTTAAATAGTTTCTTCAGATCGAGGACGCGTACACAGCGATTTGTAAGGCTTAGTAACCCTAATAAGAATCAGGGTTACTGATTCTTCTACTACTGATGCATGGAATCAATAGCTTGCTTATCTTTGAATTCTCCCTCCAAACTTAACATGCATATGCATTCCATGGTTGGGCCTTTATTTTTAATTATTATTAACACTTGGGTCCCTTGCTTTGTAATCTGTTTATACATGACTTGCCGAATGCTTTTTCCTTCTGTAAAGGCCTTTTATATGCTGACGACCTTACAATTTTTCTGTCAGTTAGGACTGTTAAGGATTGCATTGATTTTCAACAAGATATTAACTCATTTATTGATTGGTGCGAATGTAACCATCTTAATCTAAATTTTGCCAAATGCAAAGTTTTAACTTTCGGCCGGCGTAAAAACCCGATTAAATTTGATTATACCCACAATTCCAGTCTTAGCTTTCAAAGAGTCTGCCAATGTAAAGACCTAGGCATATATTTTGATGATGATGATGATATTCAGAAGCGGTTTTCAAGGTGTGCTCTACGGCATCTCTACGATTGGGAAAACATGCCCAATTGTGAGGATAGATGTCGCCTGCTGAGTCTTCAGAATCTCCCTATAAGGCGTAAGCTAATCAATTATTTGTCAAAGACATAATTGATTGTAATATCAACACGGTTCAGAATTGCTGGCTATTATACATAAATAAATAAATATATATAATATAAATAAAAATAAAAAATATATTATATCCTTCACTACCTATGGTTATAACCATAACCCTATGGTTATGATCTGATCCAATTCTGTACGACTGGATTTTAGAAAATCGATTGATTGAAAATTGAAATTAATGAATATGTATATTGTTCAGCACCGGATCTATTTTCTAAAATCCAGACCCACGGAATAGGATCGAATCATAACCATAGATAGTGGGGGATGTTGGCTCACCCCTGGTGCTAGTCACTTCAAATGTTATTGCTTTATTCTCGAGAAAATTGATGTACAGTTTAGGCTTATAAATTTTATAATCAAAACAATAATATTTTGGAAACAAAGCAGATCAAAGCAATACACAAAAAGGATTATTGGTATAAACGTGGCACTATGCACTTTCAATTAAAGCAATTAACACTGGGACTACCAAGGGTGTCATTCTGACACTTCTCAAGTTGTGAAACAGTGTCATTTATTCAAATTGAGCTGTTTGTTATCGATCCCTCAAGTTTTCACGAATGCATATATTTAACACTTACGAACTTGTACATCTCAATTCGTTTATTTAACTTAATCTTTGAAAATTTGTACTTGAACTCCAGAGGGTGTCATTATGACACTTCCTACTCATCGCCTATGTATGCATGTATTTTAAAACGTGCACGCTTGAACATGAAGAGATTGTATAGGGTTTTCCAATAAGAGGTGTAATTTTGATATTCAATCGCATCTTTATTTCGTAATAAAGAGGAAGGTATGCCGTTAATAATGAAAAACAACATCAGCCAAATGGCCACCACGACCACGCTTACAGGACCATAGCTATTCAAAATTACACCTCTTATTGGAAAACCCTTTATAAAAGTAAAGGATTTTCCAATAAGAGGTGTAATTTTGATATTCAAAGAAAAATGCCATTTTTTGAAATAAATTATCGCATGTTTATGTCGTAATAAAGAGGAAGGTATGCCGTTAATAATGAAAAACAACGTCAGCCAAATGGCCACCACGACCACGCTTACAGGACCATAGCTATTCAAAATTACACCTCTTATTGGAAAACTCTTTATATGCACAAGTTTATTCAACGTTTATTTCTACAGAACTTTTTCGACTTTTGGCTTGAAATGTTTTGTGTATTGGTTTATTGCAACCGTCGTATAGTTCAACGCGTCTGTAACGTTTTGCTCTCGTAATCTGTGGCTATATAAAATTTACAAAAAAAAAAAAATATTAACAGCAAAGGAAATAGTACTAGGTGGAGTGCAACTTACAGACCTTTTGCAGACCTTACAGTATCGCACTGAAATTTGGCATGTCTGCCTAAATATGAACGGACTTCAAGGCACCATAACCTTTTTTGCAGTAGCAGCGCATTCTGGGGGTCAAGGAGGTTACTTTTCACCCGACCTAGTATTTAAAGGAAAGGATGGCCATGTGCCAGGAGCTAAGGTTAAAATGGTACATGGAATATTGGACCTCCCCGCACTAAAACTTGCCGTGCTAAATTTAAGAATTTATGGAGCCGCATCTAACGCGGATTCTTGATTGGAATTTATCAATTTTCCATCTTTATTTCATCGGAGAATTGTGCTGAACGCAATTTTGGTTCTTAAACTGCTTTATGGTCATATAGACAACTCTTATGTATTGTCGAACATTAATATTAACGTAGCACGCCGTGTATCCTGGAGACATCAGTTTCTAAAACTGAGTTTCTGTAAGTCAAACTATCTCCAGCATGAACCAATCGGGAGCGCTTGTGTTGATTTTAAATATATTATAATAATAACTTAATTACTTTCTCTGATTCAATTTATTCAACTAGAATCTCTCTAGTCTGGCATTTTTACGTGATGATTATTACAACAACAACAAAAATGTCGAATTTGGTGGATTACCTTACCGAAAGGTTACTGAAAGTTACTTTACAATCAGCATAAAAGGAACCCTGAACAATCAGCGGTAATGATATGAATCTACGCACCCGTTCTTTTTCTTTACTTTCGGGTGCTACTGTGTTTATCAACCAATATTAAATATAAGCATAAAATAATTATTTTAATTTTGAAAGAAATTATTAAATCTATTTTAAATTAATTTAATAACAAAGTAAAAACCTTCTGAAAAATAACAAATAAAAGTCTGTATCTTCGCTGTATGGTAGCGAACTGTTTTGCAGTTGTTTTGGATTTTTTTTTGGAGTATTTCTTCGTTCTTTTTTCAGTATTCTTACTTTTTATTTATATTATTTTTAGTTAGTAGTGTTAACCTTATTTTGTACTATTAAAGTACATATGAATGGTATTATTTAGAACACTCTATAGCCTTAGAGCATGATATAAATTAACAGAATTCGAATTATGAAAGTATTTTATTGGGTCGGCAAGAAAGTAATTTCGGTTTTTTTAATATGAAATAAAACGACTTCTTTTTATATACAAAATGACTTTAATCAATTAAATATTTTCCATTTTGTTCGATGATATTTTACCATCTTTTCGGAAATTTCATTATTCCCCGTTCATAGAACATCTGGTTTTCATCAAAAAACTCAACCAAGTTAGATGTAAGCTCATCGTTATTAGCGTAGTTTATACCATTTAAGAAATTTTGTAAACCTCGAAATAAATGAGTCTGAGGGTGCAAGGGGCTATATAGAGCGGCTATATAGAGGATGTGACATAACTTCCCAACCAAGCCCCAATAATTTTGTTCGGGTTGCTGAAGATGTGTGAGGCCGTGGTGGAACACGGTTCCTTTGCGAATTGCCAATCCTGACCTTTTCTTTTTGATTGCCAATTTCATCAGCTGTTAACAGTAAACATCTGAGTTGATCGTTCAAAATACACAACACCTTTGTGATCCCACCAAATTGACAGCTTTCGGTATGATTTGTGGTAAATCATCAGCTTGGACCATGTGGACCATGATCGTTTTCGATCAACGTTGTTGTAGACGATCCATTTTTCGTCACCAGCAATTAATTGCTTCAAAAAAGGTTCGATTACATTACGTTTGAAATGTATATCACAACATTGGTTCGTTGCGTTAAATGAATTCCTTTCAACTCATGTGGAACCCAGATATCCAACTTATTCACGAGTCCAAGACATCTTATATGATTTTCGATCGCTGTGTGCGATGCATTTAACATCTCTTGCATCTATCTATTCTATCTCTCGCACCGTTATATGGCGATTCGATTCAGTTATGGCTTTAATTTTGTCATCATCAGCTTCAGAAGGTCGACCGTTGGAATGTTGGTCATCTTTGAGTGAAAAATCTCCGGAACGAAATTTTTTAAACCAATTCTGGCATTTGCATTTTTTTAAGCAATCAGTACCAAAAACATCACATATCTCTCTGTGAGCGTCAGCTGTTTTCTTGCCTTTAAGAAAATAAAAAAGTAGAATCTCTGGAAAATGTTGATTTTTGCAATTCATATTAAAATCGACAGTAAAGTCCGTAATAAGTTTAATAAAAACCAGTAAGAGTGATATATTCTGCTTGGCCGAATTTTAGATACCCTAAATTTAAAAGTTTTGAAAAAATTTAATTTAACGAAATATATTTATTTATTGAAATTTGTAATCTATTTAGATTTTTCATTGTAGAACAATAACATTATAGAGTGAAATATAAACTGATCTAGGGTGGGCGGGTGTGGCTATCCACCCGGGGCTGCAGTTTTGGAAATCAAGTACTTATTGAATTCTACGAATTTTGGGGCTTCAAGTTGATTAACCGTCCCAGGCTCCATGAGTCCTAGCACCGCCAATGTGTAAATGGTAGGCGCGGTCGGTGAAATTTAAACTTTATTTACGTGGTAATAAATTTGTTTTCATGAGCTATACTGTATAAGTGGTATAAAAGTGGGCGGACCGCGCCTAGTTTTGCTGTTATAATGTTTCATTTGAAAATAAGTTCTTATGTTAAGTTTAATTCAAGAAGTTTATATATATTTAACAATATAACCATTTAAGATGCTCTTTTGCCTGTGTAACCTAAAAGTGGGCGGATCACGCCCATATTTGGCATATTAACGGATACTGTATACCCAGGAATGAAATCTTGTTATAACTCAAAAACGAACGCTGATCACATTTCTAATAAAAAATAGGCGTGGTCGTTGACCGATTTTGCTTATTTTCAATACCAACCTTTACACCATAAGAAACAATATTTCTGCAAAATTTCATTATGATATTTTCACCGGTTCTCCTGTGATCGTGATTAAACAGACAGACGACGAACATGGCTAAATCGACTCAGGAGGTGACGCTGTTCAAGAATATATATAGTTTTCGTCTCTATCGTCTCTATTTCTATGCGTTAGGGTTTAGGGTATAATAATATGATTGACAGAAGAGTAACAAAACGAACGTAACGCTATCCTATGTGAAAATTACTTTCTTCCCAACCCTCTATTACTTTTACGATAGATTATCTAGAATCTATTACATGTTCAAATTTTAGTATTAATTTGCTAATAAAATTTGGATTGCCTTTTTTTAATGTATATAGAAGTGTATCTATATAATTACCTTAATTCTTTTCCAGATGACGTAACATTATAATATCATAACAATGAATAGGCGAAATATAAATTCAGGGTCAACTATGACTTCGCAGACATCAGTTGAGGAAGTTGGTTGGAAAAGTGCCACAGACAGTTCACTAACGCTAGTTGGTTCAAACACTATAACTTTAAACCAAGAAGGAGCTAATCAAAGTAGCTTCAACCAAACTGGCGGCAGTAGTAGTCAATACAGCTCTGGAAATGCTTCTTTTCAGCAAACTGGACAGTCATCTCCTGCAAGCAACCAGTCAATGGTTTTTCAAACTGGACTTCAACCTGGTCCTAATACTCCACATTACACAGCTTCACCCGCTCCTTCAGGTTCATCTACTCCTGGACCAATTAATACACAAAATATAAGTGGAGGTTTTCCTCAATCCTCCAGTTCCGGTAATTTCAATGGTTCTGTTGGAGGTCCCTTTGGCTCCCCATCTTCAGGTTTAGGCCAAGGGCAATTTAGCCGTCCTGGAAGTTCTGGACCTGTTTTTAACAGCGGACAAAACGCACATTTCAACTCCTCTGGAGTATTTGGTGCACCCAGTCAATTTACCGGAGTACCGTCTAGTTCTCCCTTTGGACATAATGCTCATATAATGGTGGGTGGATCCCAACAAATTGAACGCATAGAACAAGGATTTCGACGTCAGAATTCGTATTTCAGTCATACGGAGCATCGCGTCTTTGAATTGAATAAACGTCTTCAACAGCGCACTGAGGAAAGCGATAATTGTTGGTGGGACTCTTTCACTACAGAATTTTTCGAGGATGATGCAAGGTTTACTATACTTTTTTGTTTAGAGGATGGTCCTAAAAGATACACCATAGGACGAACATTAATACCGAGATTTTTTCGTAGTATATTTGAAGGTGGAGTTTGCGACTTATATTTTCAATTAAAGCACGCAAAAGAGTCATTTCACAATACATCAATTACTTTAGATTGTGACCAGTGCACCGTAATTACGCAGCACGGTAAACCGTTTTATACAAAAGTGTGTGCAGATGCACGTCTTATTCTTGAGTTTATATATGATGATTATATGCGAATTAAGTCTTGGCATATGACTATTAAAGGTCATAGAGAGCTTATTCCACGATCCGTCATAGGCACTACAATTCCTGCGGATCCTATGATTTTGGATCAAATCACCAAAAATATAACTCGAGCTGGTATAACTAATTCAACTTTAAACTACTTACGACTGTGCGTCATCTTAGAACCTATGCAAGAGCTTATGTCAAGGCATAAAGCATATGCTCTTAGTCCTCGTGATTGTTTGAAAACTACTCTTTTTCAAAAATGGCAAAGAATGGTAGCTCCACCTGGAAAAAAAGATTCTCAACGACCAACAAATAAAAGACGCAAAAGAAAAGGGTCCAACACAGCTGGAAATGTTGGAACAAATACACCACCAGTAACCACCCAAAAACGTTCACCATCTGGCCCAAATTTTTCCCTAGCCTCACAAGATGTAATGGTTGTAGGAGAACCTACACTGATGGGTGGTGAATTCGGTGAAGAAGACGAGCGTTTAATTACAAGATTAGAGAATACACAATATGAGTCTAATGCAATGGAACACGATAACCATCATGGATTTAGCCATGTAGATTCTCCTATATCAAGTTCAAATCCTTGGAATATTGAGAGATCTGGAGGTTTACCTGCTAGCCCAGGAGGTGGCCCTATTTCTCAAAGTAATACAAACGTGTCAGAATTAGAAAAAAAGAGTCCAGTAATGGTATAGCGATTTAATAGTCATTTCGAAATTGGAAGTACAGTACAACTTCGACAATCCGAACACATATAGTTTTAAGGGCCGGTCGGATTAACGAGTTTTCCGGACTATAGAGTTTTCCTCTAACTCTGGATTTTCTGCTTTTTTCATAACTTTTCTATTTCCTAAAACAATTATACATACATATTAAGAAAATGGTTTATTACATTATTCAGGTTCAAATGTTGCCGGGTCCATTATAGGTATTCGAAATAAATTGTTTTATCTTCTCCTTATTTTATTTAATGTCGCAAATCGTTGATTAGGAACATGTAATTTTTCGGCAACCTGCCTAATAGTTTTTCCCTCATCAAGACTTTGTAAAATATCACACTTCTCCTTTAAGGTTAGCGTTTTATGTTTGCGTTTATTATTTAAAAACATGGCACTTGGAATGTGGAATTAGGCAAACACGCTTGCGAAAGAATGAACTGAAACTGAAGCAATGATAGTGCAAAATGTAAATCAAAGTATGAATAACAAAACATGCGAGTAAAAAATGGGAAACCCCCGAATTTTAACATTTATTCTTGCATAAAAAAATTGTCCGGATTCTAGAGGTAAAAATTTTAAATTGTCCGAAACATAGAGGCGTCCGAATTATTGGAGTGACCGGACTGGCGCATGTCCAGACTGTCGAAGTTGTACTGTACGCAAATATAAAATTAAATTAAAGCTTTCCAGTTTTATTTTATTCAATTTTATTTAATTCAGTTATGTTATTAAAACAAATTGAAATATATAAATAATACACTGAAAGTACTAGAAACGAATTTAAAATAAAATGTGACATGCTAATTTTTAATTAGTCAAATAAATTATTTGCAAACTAATTTCTTTAATAAGTTTGTTTTAATATTATGTAAATTTATCGTTTTTATTGGCTGTGTCCATAAAATTCAACAATTTATGTGAAAGGGGCCACAACCATTCTCGCATGAGTACATAGTATTGATACAGCAATCCTAGAAAAAGAACGCATTGATTTAATTTCCAGTTCAGATGTAAACAATATTAACATTTTACAAAAAATGCCTCTTCGAAAAAAAAGGAAGATTTACAAGTGACCGATTTCGAACTGACCGAAAAATCGTACATATTTCTTTACAAAACCAAGAAAGATGCAGCGAATGTACCTACAAACCGCGGATACTGATTTCGATAAGAAAGGTCTTGATGGGGCTGACAAGACGATTTTTGTAGACATCGGGTTATGAAAAACTGAGGCAATAATGAAGTTATTTTTGTTCTAGAACAACTAACAAAAAGATAAGAAAAAAATGAAGCCGTTGCTGTAAAAAAACGTAATTACTTGAAAATGTTGAAATTTTGTATCTATGAACAGCTGGTAATTTTTTCTGATTGTCAATAAATTTTATTGTTGTACACTATTTGTTGGAGAGTGCAATTTTGTAAAATATTGATTTGGAAGCTAAATTAGGCAACTTTGGTTTCCTTGTGAAGTAATCTGACTTTGTGTCGCTGGATTGCAATAAACACGCAATGCTTTCAATGAAACTCGTATTTGTTGTTGTCCAATATAACACATGAACAGCAAATTTGCACTCTTTTGATGAACAGTAACTACCCGGGTAGAGAAAAGTGATATGTAAGCATTTTGAATGGAATCGAAGTAAATTATCATTAGCTGCGTTCCTTTTTCTTCGGATTATAACAGTTTCCATACAAATTTTCAAATCGTACTCTCGACTAGGATTAGAAATTCTAATCGAATTGCTCTTCTCGTTATATGATAAATAGATGGCGCTGATGTAAAAACTTTACTTCCCTATGGAACTATAGATGGCGGTGATGACATTTCTTTCTTTTTAATTGGTGGTGTGCGTTACCAAGTTTATCTTATTTGACTAATAAAGAAGATTCTGACAAACCTGTGAAGACCATGATTACATCGCTGTCGTTACCATTTTCAATTCAAAGATTTTATTTACTCGAGCAAAAATTGTATTTAGTTCTTAACAGTCAAACAGTTGATATTTCATGACACAACCTTTTTTTGTCTGATTTTGTGGGCACATCTGCATGTGACATCCCTTGCCGTTCCATTTTAAATCAGGATTAGATTAGGAAAAAGGAGCGTAGATAAACAATTTATTATTTTGGCTTATTTGTTTCAACTTGTTTGACTTGTCAACTTACTGACTTCAATAATAACTCCTTAGTAATCTATATATATAAAAATAAGTTGTCCTATGTTCGTGATTTTATAACTCGAGAACCACTCAACCGATTTTCAAACGAGTACATGCGTTGGAAAGGTCTACTTTCACTGATGGTTTATAAAAAAAAAAACATCGAAAAATTTCACTATCAAGATCAAATCAAAATCAAGAACAAAGAGAAGAACGTATTGAAAGTGTGAGAGTTAGAAACAGAAGAGGTCGTGAACGTAACAATGAACGGGACAGGCCACCGGCTCTGCAATAAATTTTTTCCTTTTTGATGTTCTCACTTTAAAAAATTTATATTATTTTGCACTTCTTTTTCTGGAAAATGCCTACTATTTCTAGAAAATTTCATTTCTAATACAAAGACGTAAACGTATGTTATTGTGTTGTCCAGCAACGCGGGCAGGGTTACTCTAGTAGATTTATAAAGGTGAATGTAAAAGCAAGCGATCTATTCGTCACTGTTGTGTAAAGTGCCTTACACAAACTAAATGCCAGAGTTGCCATAAGTCGTAATATTATTTATATATTTAACTTATAGTAAAAAGTTTCAGTTAATAATTTAGTATTGAAATAAATATAAACTGAGTGTTCTTTTTTCATGAAATAAGCTTAGGATTTTATCGCCATTCACACTTTTCCCACCTCTCGTTGAATGGATAAAATCTACTTTGTATTCTAAATCTCTATTTGTAGTCATTACTTTCAATAATTACATCGATTTTCCTAATTTTGTATACATTCGAAACATGAACAACAGATGAGATAGAAAAATTCCTTTATTTACCGGGGTAGTTACTGTTCACTTGAAGGGGAAAATTAAAAAATTGCGAAAAAAAGCGCAACAAATTCTTTTTTTCTAAATAATTTCTAGATATTCTCGTAGAAAATAAAAATTTAGTCACTGAGTCGGAATAAAACATCCATAGCTAGGGGACCAAACAGGCGAAGCGTACTCTAGAATAGGACGGACTAATGTGTAAAGAGTTTTGTTGATGTAAGGATCATAAAATTCTTTTGCCCAGCGTTTTATAAATCCAAGGAGATTCAGTGATCTGCTGGTGATTCGATTAATGTGTGTGTGAAAACGTAGTTTTCATTCCAACACCACACCAAGATCCTCAACGAAGTTTAAAATTTCCAGGTAATAATTCCTAATTGAAAAAGAGAAAATGAAATAATTTAATCGCGAAAAGGTCAGTTGTTTGCATTTACGTAAATTTAAACTCATGCAGTTTACAGTGCACCATAAAATAATGTTGTTCAGATCCTCTTGGAACAACAACGTATCAAATTCATTGTTATATGATAGAAATATTTTCAAATCATCAGCGAACAATAATGCATAACAGTGGTGTAAGACCGAAGGTAAATCGTTTATGAAGATTAGAAATAATAATAAGTTTGTGATTGACAACGTTAAATTCAGTATAAATGACCTCCGTTTGTATCACGAGAAATCTAAGATATGTTAACCTCTTCGAATAATTTGGATAACGAACCAAGTTTTGCAATACCACGATAACTTGTTATGTTGGCTCTACTATCGGTTTTGTGTATTGGTATGATATAAGAAGCTTTCCAAACAATGGGAATGTTGTCTATTATAATAATAATCAATAATATTAGGTTGCGTATGAAGACTGTTTGATACCGTATAAGGGTATTGAGTCCCGTCATGGCAAAGCAGAATACGTTGATTTAAAAAATTTTGCGAATAGATTGCATGTATGCTGGATATCATTGGACTCCTCATCATCCAGATACATGATTGGAGGAATGATTTTGCATTTACGTTTCATGTTCACGAAGTTCTATAAGGACTTATAAAATATTGATATTATATGATAATTTAAGACAAGCGCGGTATATATTTCTTGCACAGATGTATTTTATATAACAATCAGCCGTGCAATGTTTTAAATACCTCTTATAAAACTTTGTTTTTAAATTGCGCAATACACGAACTTTGAAAACCAAATAGGTCCATGACAGATCCTTGAGTTACGTAACGGCACTGCTGTTATCAAGCTGGGACACACGGAGGTATTAAATGCAGCCAGTGTATCAATACTAGAGTCAGATGGAGATTCTTGTAAGCCTAAAACCGCATCCCGATCAATATTGTTTATAAGACTTCTCAGATTGTCATAGTTAGTGCGTCACTGAAGTTGAATTCCTTTAGATGTGGCAACTTCTTGCTATGTCGTTAATTTGTCTTACCACTTAACTCCAATAACAGTGTAGGATGGTGCTTATCTTCCGAAAATACCAGAAGGTCTGTTCGGGAGAGTGTTATACAATCCCTCTCGTCGATGAACACCAAATCCAGTAAACGGTTATTCTGGTTATGAATAAAATTAACTTGGAAGATTCCAAACGCTAATAAATCTAAAAAGCTACAAGTAGGAGAATGCTGGGATGGCAAAAGAACATGAGAGTCGTCATTGTAATTTCTCCAAGAAACATGGGGCAAGGTAAAGTCACCAACAACCAATAGGCATTCGGTGTGTGACAGACTGTCACTTATTTTACATACATACCGACTTGTAATGTTTTTGGTACACGTCCACCGCTGCATTGGGCGAGATATAAGAACAATTAATATAAAATAATAGGCATATACATACATTACATATACACAGCTTAACAGCCAGATTCTGAAAACTCACTTCTGTCTGCTTATGTCTACATCTGTCAGCGTTCGTCTTAAAAAGAGCTGTTTTTCGTCTTTTGGGATTCTAAGAGACGAGTCAACGTGTTTGCAAAGGTCTTACGTCGTTTTGCTGATTTTGCCGTAAAAAATGTTTATTCCAAAAGACGATAGCAGACAATCGCATACGTCAAATCGAACGGTAGATAGAAAGCTGTCGTCGGGTCTTTTTTTAATCCTTTTTTTATGTATACAGCATTCAGGTAGCGAAAAAAATGAAATTTTTTGAAATTGTAATTACAATTTTAAATAATGGACGCTGGCGTCGCGAAATTATTTGACGATGTCAGTCATAATTTCGTATCGGCTGCAGTTGGTTATATAAAAATAAAGTGAAAAAATAGTAAAAAATGGAGCAGGTTACCCAGAAGAAAAGGTATAAAAAAGATAAACTTATTATTTATATATATTGTTACTTAAAATTACTATATTTTACATTATAGCTTAAAATTAACGAATTCGACGCAGTTCAAACTTTTGATAGAAGAAATGGAAAAACTTCCAGATTTAGCGAAAGGGGCGCCAGTGTTTGGATCCAACCGCAATAGTTGGGATATGGAGTGGGAAAAAATTAGTGGCAAGCTAAATTCCCACGGTCCTCCAATGAGAAGCTCGGCGGAGTGGAAAAAAGTGAGACTCATTACATATATATATTATTTAAAATGTTATATTGAAAATTAATTTTCATTTACTTCAATAGATTTGGTCCGATATTAAAGCCAGGACGAAGAAGAAAATGTCTCAGAATTTGGCTGAGCTGCGGGGCACGGGAGGTGGACCCAACAACCAAAGCATTCTGACTAGTCTGGAGCAATCCGTTGCAAATATATTATGTTTCGATACATTCCGTTGGGACATCGAAGCATAGTGCTCATTCCCAATGGATTTTTGGTAACTGCCACTTGCCAGAAAACGCAAAAATGTCTCAAACTTTATTATTGGTGGAATGGATGTAGACTTGCTTTAATTTTTGGAGCAATGTCATCAAGTATTTGCGTAAAGCAGTCTTTACTCATTCGAAAGTTTTTAAGGAATCTGCAAACGAATTTAGTTAAAATATATATTGTATACTTAACTTAACTTAACTTGTATACTTAAAAAACTTAATCAAATTCCGGCAACTCGAGGATATTTTCCGCATCTCTCATTTCGCGATTGATAACCCGCATGTAATTATATTCGTCTTCTTCACCAAAAAATTCCACTAAACTATCCATTTCGATTTTATTAATTGATTAACAATACTTAACACTTTGAGTAACACTTGTAATAAAGAAAATAAAAATGGAAGTAACAACTCGTTTTCACAGCAAAGTATAAGAAGATAGGATTTTTTTTGATGTTTCGACAGTGTTGGAAAAGAAAGGACAAAAAAAGGAAGATAATATTTTTGCTTCAACTTGAGTGAAATAAAATATAATAACTGGTGTAATTATGTTTTAAAATTCTTGTTTTCATTATTCTTTACTTCAGCTTTGTTCAAAACACAGATTTTTGCAAAAAAAACAATTCTATGAAGTGAAAAAAAATGTTAACTTAACATAATTTCAACTTTCTTATTTCACCATAGTTATAATACAGAAATGCGTTCACCAACACTAAAAATTTGACAACTTCGTACTGAAAAACGTAACATGTTATTACGAGCGTGAGTGCGACGTAAAGCCAAGACAAGACGATGTGCACGGCTCTCAGAATGCCGTGACTTGAGACGTCAGTGGCAGACCCAGTCACCGTGAGTTTTCAGAATCTGGCTGTAAATCAATGTCATGATATTCATTGTGGTTTTCGTTTACGATTACATTTTAAAATGTAAAGAAGAGTAAAATTAGTGCTCGAGTATCGATAACGATAATTAAAACGATTAATAACTGCACGAATTGCTTGATCACTACGCCGGTTATGTTGACCGTAAAATAGACGCAGTGCCCGCGAACAGATTTACTTTTTCACAGTAAATTTCCACAATTTGGAAACGTTGTTCTGTTCGTTAAACGATTCATGATGACTTGCCAAACCTTACTGAACAGAGATGTCAACACAGTTTGACATTCTCAGATGTCAAACCATAATTATCGGTATCGATAGTTCTCATGCAGCTGTACAAATCTGAAAACACTTGAAGAAAGATACTTTAAAAAATGTGCCATTCTCATATTAGTTGCTGCGCACTAGGAAAAGCAATGCTGCCTTAAAATTTTATTTTTAAATAAATCAAATACATTCAGTTGTTAATTTTCAAATATCTATATACAGTCTGTCAAGAATGAGTTTACACATTGAAAATAAACTCAATTTTTCAATTTGTTTAGTAAAACATTACTACTTTTTGGTTCTTTATAGAATTTTCGTTTATCAATTACCTTAAGTTGCAGTACTTACAACAGTTTAATGAAAAAAGGCCAAATTTAATGCACAATCTACGAAAAATGCAACAAAAATCATGATTACTAAGTTTTTTAACTGTCAAGAAACTCTTTTCACAACTCTTTTGTTGATTTAATATGCGTTGCTTTTACCATTATTTAGGCATTGATTTGAATTTTTTTCTGTTGGTATGTTAATTACTTGTTCATTGTTGCTTTGCGAATACAAAAAGTTGAAAAATTGTGTTTTTTGGCGGTTCTTTCTTTTAACATAACGTTTTCTTAACCTTACCTTAACCTTTCATAACCTTTTCTTTTGTTAGCCATCAAATATGGATTCTCTTTTTCCACAAAAACATCCCGCGAATAAATGCCTCAAAACCAGTCTCAGCATTTTTCAAAATTCATCCTCTAAAGGTCCAAAAAAGACATAATTTGCTAAACATACACCCAATGACATAATAAAATAAAACGAAGCATGTTATGAATTTTTGTCATGTGTCAAAGAATATATTACTAAAAAATTTTAATTCTAAGGACTTCAAAAAGGACACACACAGAATTTCTTTTTTGCACAGGCTAAACCCTAAACACCTAGAAAGGTGAAATTTTCTACAGAAGTTTCTTTTATAATGTATACGACGAATAAGAACGGATTTTTCGAAATGTTTCTTCTAAGGACTCCAAAAAGGACATACACAGAATTTGTTCCTTGCACAGGCTAAACCCTTGGATCCTAAGGACTTCAAAAAGGACAAACAATAACATAACGAAGTTAATGGCATGTATTAAAGCATGAAATCTTTGGCCCTTAATACAAAAACTCCACCTTAAGAAAAACATGTGGGTGCATTTAAAGGGAGATATTTTCGCTGACCAATTCTCCAAACTACTCCTGCAAATAGGAAACGGAGAATATCCGGAAACTGATGGCAAAATTCAAATCCAACTAAATCTTGCCTGAGTTGTGTCGACCGTCGACGAGCTAATAGGACGAATATATCCGGATATCCAAAACCTACACCATAAAACAACAGAGTGGTTGGACGAACGTGCGATTCTTACACCTAAGAACGATCAGACATCATCCATTAATGACACATTGCTGAAGTCATTTGAAGAAACAGAATATCTCTTCAAATCGGTGGACACAGTATTGCACATTGACAACGCTATACACCATCCTGTGGAGTTCATAGATACACTTAAACCACCTGGTCTACCGTCTGACAAACTTAACTGAAAATAGCAGGAATTGATTTTAGGCAAGACTGCTTTTCACATGGACAGTTTGACGTCACCTGCTCGAGAGTTAGCTCACCTAACAGCTTGCTTGTGCTAGCAGCTGATGGCAAAACCTCTAATTAATTGTATAAAGAGGTACATTAATTAAAACTAAACAGCAAGAAGATTAAACAAAACATTTCTAATATTGTACATTAAAAATTGTAAAATTAAGATTAACACATAAACATATGTACCAAATACCATACCATAACATACCAAATTAAAAATACAATGTTATATTATAAAATAATATTTTATTTCCCGCGCAATGCCGGGTAGTAAAGCTAGTAAATGTACAATTTTATTAATACAAATTTTTAATTTTTTACAAATTAAGTATGCTTAAATCTATATTATATATATTATATCTAAATCCGCATTATTAATTCCTACACCTATTATAACAACATTGTTTTATATTTATTATTAATGTAGTGTAACTGTTGGAATATATGTACAATATATTGTATTAACTTTATACTCTACAAACTTTCACTAGCAAACTTGTTCGTCCAAACAATCTCTTTACCAGAGAATAATTATTCCAGTTGTGAAAATTTTTTCTTCCTATCTAATAAAAAACTCATTTGAAACGTATCAACATTTTGCCTTTCCTTTGCTCAACAATTGTAATACCAATAGGTTATGGGCTCAGGACCCATTTAAGACTTGAAATAGAAATAAGTACACCATCGTTATATCAAATAGAAAAACTCGACGAGTCCAACTATCAATCATGGAGCGTACACATGCGCAGCATCTTAATTTGTTTACAGCAATGGGCGATTGTAAATGGCAAATTGGCGAGACCGGAAGCTGCATCGGATGCGCTGAAGTGGGACGTAACAGACGAAAAGGCTTTAGCATTTATAATGCTTAGTGTAAAACCCTTGCAGTTAAATTACATCAGGCATTGTAAGTCTTCTAAAGAGGCGTGGGAAAAATTACGAGATGTGTACCAACCACATGGCCCCGCTAGAAAAGTAATCCTTTATAAGTAGTTACTATATTTGAAAATGTCGGAAAGCGATACCATACTGAAACACCTGAATGTATTTATGGACATCGTTGAATGGCTACTTGAAATAAATATTGAAATACCAGAGGAGCAGTTAGTAATCATATTACTTTCCAGTCTTACAGCTTCTTTTGATAATTTCGTGATCGCAATGGAAACTCGAGACCAGTTGCCAAGTTTATTCACTTTGAAACTAAAACTCACAGAGGAAGGAGACCGTCGATATAAGTGCAAGGAATAGGACGGAAATGTGAACAGCACACAGCAGCAAGCTTTCGTCGCAAGAGAACAAAACACAAGACATCAGAAAAGTGAGAACACAAATAGAAAATACAAAAATGATGGAAAATGCTTCAATTGTGGAAAAAGAGGGCATTTCGCAGCGAAATGCAGATCAGAGAAGAAGGACAGTAAACAATCTATTACTTTTCTTGCAGCTACGGAGTCTCAAGGACTTTCTAGAAATGTATGATGCTTTGACAGTGGAGCAACTACACATATGTGTTGCGAAAGAAACATGTTTAGTACATTTGACAACTACAGTGAAAAGATTGAGCTGGCAGGTAACCAATATATTCATGCCCACGGTAAAGGTAATGTAACGGTTACCACAAAAGTGAATAAAATAACCTTAAAGCAAGTGTTATTCGTCCCTGATTTACAAGCAAACTTCTTGTCTGTTTCGAAAGCTGTTCAGAATGGTTTGAAGGTAAATTTTTGCGAACAATTTGCACAAATCAAGGATCGAAATGGAAGTCTAGTACTGAAAGCTAGAAGAATTAACGACTTGTTCATTTTGGAAAACGAAACCATACCAAACAAATGTTGTTATGCGAACAATGACGAATCCATGAAGTGACACATACGCTATGGACATTTACATTTTCAAAGCCTTAATGACTTATCTAAGGACGATATGGTAAGTGGTTTGAAAATTAAGAGCGTTGCAAATAATTTACAATGTCAAACTTGTATGACATCAAAGCTATGCACGAAATCATTCCCGAAAAGTTCTGATAGTCGCGCTAAAGAAAAATAGACCTAATTCACACAGATGTGTGCGGACCTATTAATCAAAGGTCAGTTGGTGGATCCTTATATTTCGTAACATTTATTGAATATATGTCAAGAAGGATTTTTGTGTATTTCATAAAAAGTAAGGATCAGGTCTTAGAGAAATTTAGAGAGTTCAAATCAATGGTTGAATGTCAGGCAGGTAGAAGAATTAAGGCGATTCGTAGCGATAATGGTAAGAGTATCGAAACAAGCCCATGTTTCGAAACAAGCCCATGGTATTCTAATTTCTTGAGTGAACATGGCATTATTAGGCAGTTGACTTCCGTACACTCCACAACAAAACGAAGTTGCGGAAAGGGCCAATCGAACTTTAGTCGAAATGGCACGGAGTATACTTATTCACGTTGGGCTTAATGAAACACTTTGGGCCTGTAGCAACAGCTGCATACGTAAGATCTTTAGATAAAACGATGAAGCACAAGTTCCAAGCAAGAGGCAAGGAATATGTTATGGTAGGCTACTCAATGACATCAAAATCGCTTATTTGATACGAACAAAAACGAAGTAGTAGAAAAACGCGATGTTAGGTTTGATGAGAGCAAACTTTTTAAGTGTGAAGAGAGCTTGACGAAACGTGATGGAAGTGCAACAAGAGAAGTTCAGTCTGACAAAATAGAACTAATAGATCTAGTAAGTACAAATAATAATACAGAATCGCATCACGAAGATTCGATTATTGCAGAAGGTGGTATAGAGGAACCATTTAATGTAGTTAATAATGATGAAAGGTCGAGCAGTTCTGATTCAGATATTTATATTGATGCCGAAGAGGATAATACCACAGCAGAAGGAGTACAGTAACAGAATCATCAGCAGCAAGAATTTCAGCGGGAAGAAAAAGTTGGACCTGGTAGACCAAAAATTATTCGAAGTGGTCGACGCGGTCGCCCACGAAAGCAATATAATGTTTCGAATTGTTTAAGCGCTGACATTTCTGTACCAGAAACTGTTGATCAGGCGTTAAATAGTCAACATTCCGAAGAATGGAAGTCCGCTATGCAGAAGAAGTATGATTCCTTAATTCAAAACAAGACTTGGTCATTAGTGGATTTACCAGAAGATCAAAAATCTGTAAATTGCAAGTGGGTCTTTGCAGTGAAAAACAACAAAGAAGGTCGTGTAAAACGTCTTAAAGCTCGATTAGTAGCAAAAGGTTGCAGTTAACAATATGGAGTAAATTATACGGAAACATTTTCGCCAGTGGTAAGGTATGCCATCATAAGAATGTTGATAGCAATAGCAGTAGAGTATAAACTACATATGCATCAAATGGATGTAACAACAGCATATCTCTTACATACAGCCAACAGCATATTGGCTTTTCTTCTTGTGAATCGGAACCATGTTTATATAAGAAAAATGACAATGGAAAGTACAACTTTATAGCAATATATGTAGATGACATTATTCTAGCAGGTAGCAATAAAGACGATCTAATAAAAATCAAAAAGCAGATTTCGAACAACTTTGATGTTGTAGACAAAGGACCGTTGAACTTTATATTTTGTATGCAAATTAAGAGAGAGACGGAGAAACTGGTAATATTAATATATGCCAGAAGCAGTATATACAAAACTTGTTGAAGCATTACAACATGGAAAATTGTAAACCGGTAGCTACACCTCTCGATCCTGGATTTCAGATACATTGCCAGAGAAAGGATTACCAAGGTGTAGATTGCACAACATATCACTCACTTATTGGTTCTCTAATGCATTTGGCATTAATCACTCGACCAGATATTTTGCATTCGGTATGTAAGCTTTCACAGCGGAACACGACACTACACGTCGAACATTTAACAGCAGCTAAACACGTTTTAAGGTACATATCCAAAACTATTGACTTCAAATTACATTATAAAAGACAGGGTAAACCAATTTATGGATATGTGGGTGCAGATTGGGGTGGGGATACTTCGGACCGTAAATCCTATACTGGATATGCGTATTTTCTTGCAGCAGCCGTTTTCTCTTGGGAATCCAAAAAACAAAACTCAATTGCTTTAAGTAGTACAGAAGCTGAATATATGGCATTATCGACTGCCGCAAAAGAGGCTATCTATATACGAAAATTGCTAGCAGAAATTGAATTAAACAAAGCAGATTTTCCGATGTCAATTAAATGTGATAACTTGAGCGCACAACAACTTGCAAAGAACCCGACTTACCATGCACGAAGTAAACATGATATACCATACCACCATGTCCGAGAAATTATAAAAAACCAGCAAATAGAAGTAAATTATATCTCTACAAACGATATGGTTGCAGATATTTTAACAAAAAACTTAGCTAAAGTTATACACAATAAATTTACAGAATTCTTTGGTTTATATTAATAATTTACATACTTATTAATATATCCATTAAAGAACAAGTATTGAGAAGGAGTGTTGGAATATATGTATATTGTATTAACTTTATACTCTACAACATATCACTAGCAAACTTGTTCGTTCAAACAATCTCTTTACCAGAGAATAATTATTCCAGTTGTGAAAATTTTTTCTTTCTATCTAATAAAAAACTCATTTGAAACGTATCAACATTTTTCCTTTCCTTTGCTGAACAATTGTAATACCAATAGTAACCAACCTATGGTTCACTTCGCCAACAGTAGAGTGCATTGAGTGACTTCAAGCTGACACTGCACTAAAGTCACTCATTGCACTCAACACTTAAAATCGAATATCGGCCAATGAAAAGAAAGCAACTTAGCGTAAGAAAGAAAGCATGACACTTTCTTTTAAATTAAGTAGGAGTAAGCAATGAAAATATATTATTATAATAGTTTAGAATGTAAGAAATAATGTATAAAGAGACGGCGAAAGCCAGAATAAAATATCTTCTTGTAAATCCAGCACTGGAAGCAGACACTATTTTCTTGCTCAAAGTAAGTACGGCCTTGTGGCCATATACCATGATATAGCGGGGTTCGCTTGATAAACCAAACAATAAATTCGGCCTTGTGGCCAAACTTTAAAACCATAGCGTGGCTCGCTTAAAGCCAAACAAAGCCAAAATAATACCAAAATAATACAGCGTGACTCGTTAAGATAAAAAGTCAACTCCCTTTTAATTAATTATCCCCTCTAAACTAACCCCCGTCTTCCACATGGCGATCCTTCCCCCACATGGCGATGCTGCCAATTTGGACACCGCGATCTTCTGATAAATGACTCAGCAATCCATAGACGAAATCTGCGCCGGATGGGAAAACCAGAAGGAGGACAAGAAACGGCAGCGACAGAGCAGTCACCACCCCCCGACACTCAACCTCCAAAGAAGAAAAGCAGAGCTGGTAGATGCGTCCGAGAACGCAGAGAAGTAGCTGAACTGCACAGACTAGCCAACCTCTGCACATCAAAGGAACAAAAAGTGCTGTTCCTAAACCGGATAAAAATAATAAAAATAAATAATAATAAGAAACGTAGAAAGCAGGGTCAACCAGGTGACCACCACGATCCAACAACTACACCTACCGGCAGTCCCGGAATATATAACAACCACAATTGTAACCTTCATAGCACTAACAATAATTTTTTCAGTAATTACATACCTCAAGAACTATGTATGCAAGTATGTATGCAAGTATGTATGTGCGATTCTTACACCTAAGAACGATCAGACATAATCCATTAATGACACATTGCTGAAGTCATTTGAAGAAACAGAATATCTCTTCAAATCGGTGGACACAGTATTGCACATTGACAACGCTATACACCATCCTGTGGAGTTCATAGATACACTTAAACCACCTGGTCTACCGTCTGACAAACTTAACTGAAAATAGCAGGAATTGATTTTAGGCAAGACTGCTTTTCACATGGACAGTTTGACGTCACCTGCTCGAGAGTTAGCTCACCTAACAGCTTGCTTGTGCTAGCAGCTGATGGCAAAACCTCTAATTAATTGTATAAAGAGGTACATTAATTAAAACTAAACAGCAAGAAGATTAAACAAAACATTTCTAATATTGTACATTAAAAATTGTAAAATTAAGATTAACACATAAACATATGTACCAAATACCATACCATAACATACCAAATTAAAAATACAATGTTATATTATAAAATAATATTTTATTTCCCGCGCAATGCCGGGTAGTAAAGCTAGTAAATGTACAATTTTATTAATACAAATTTTTAAAAAAATTTAAGTATGCTTAAATCTATATTATATATATTATATCTAAATCCGCATTATTAATTCCTACACCTATTATAACAACATTGTTTTATATTTATTATTAATGTAGTGTAACTGTTGGAATATATGTACAATATATTGTATTAACTTTATACTCTACAAACTTTCACTAGCAAACTTGTTCGTTCAAACAATCTCTTTACCAGAGAATAATTATTCCAGTTGTGAAAATTTTTTCTTCCTATCTAATAAAAAACTCATTTGAAACGTATCAACATTTTGCCTTTCCTTTGCTCAACAATTGTAATACCAATAGGTTATGGGCCCAGGACCCATTTAAGACTTGAAATAGAAATGAGTACACCATCGTTATATCAAATAGAAAAACTCGACGAGTCCAACTATCAATCATGGAGCGTACACTGCGCAGCATCTTAATTTGTTCAGAGCAATGGGCGATTGTAAATGGCAAATTGGCGAGACCGGAAGCTGCATCGGATGCGCTGAAGTGGGACGTAACAGACGAAAAGGCTTTAGCATTTATAATGCTTAGTGTAAAACCCTTGCAGTTAAATTACATCAGGCATTGTAAGTCTTCTAAAGAGGCGTGGGAAAAATTACGAGATGTGTACCAACCACATGGCCCCGCTAGAAAAGTAATCCTTTATAAGTAGTTACTACTGGAAACTCGAGACCAGTTGCCAAGTTTATTCACTTTGAAACTAAAACTCACAGAGGAAGGAGACCGTCGATATAAGTGCAAGGAATAGGACGGAAATGTGAACAGCACACAGCAGCAAGCTTTCGTCGCAAGAGAACAAAACACAAGACATCAGAAAAGTGAGAACACAAATAGAAAATACAAAAATGATGGAAAATGCTTCAATTGTGGAAAAAGAGGGCATTTCGCAGCGAAATGCAGATCAGAGAAGAAGGACAGTAAACAATCTATTACTTTTCTTGCAGCTACGGAGTCTCAAGGACTTTCTAGAAATGTATGATGCTTTGACAGTGGAGCAACTACACATATGTGTTGCGAAAGAAACATGTTTAGTACATTTGACAACTACAGTGAAAAGATTGAGCTGGCAGGTAACCAATATATTCATGCCCACGGTAAAGGTAATGTAACGGTTACCACAAAAGTGAATAAAATAACCTTAAAGCAAGTGTTATTCGTCCCTGATTTACAAGCAAACTTCTTGTCTGTTTCGAAAGCTGTTCAGAATGGTTTGAAGGTAAATTTTTGCGAACAATTTGCACAAATCAAGGATCGAAATGGAAGTCTAGTACTGAAAGCTAGAAGAATTAACGACTTGTTCATTTTGGAAAACGAAACCATACCAAACAAATGTTGTTATGCGAACAATGACGAATCCATGAAGTGACACATACGCTATGGACATTTACATTTTCAAAGCCTTAATGACTTATCTAAGGACGATATGGTAAGTGGTTTGAAAATTAAGAGCGTTGCAAATAATTTACAATGTCAAACTTGTATGACATCAAAGCTATGCACGAAATCATTCCCGAAAAGTTCTGATAGTCGCGCTAAAGAAAAATAGACCTAATTCACACAGATGTGTGCGGACCTATTAATCAAAGGTCAGTTGGTGGATCCTTATATTTCGTAACATTTATTGAATATATGTCAAGAAGGATTTTTGTGTATTTCATAAAAAGTAAGGATCAGGTCTTAGAGAAATTTAGAGAGTTCAAATCAATGGTTGAATGTCAGGCAGGTAGAAGAATTAAGGCGATTCGTAGCGATAATGGTAAGAGTATCGAAACAAGCCCATGTTTCGAAACAAGCCCATGGTATTCTAATTTCTTGAGTGAACATGGCATTATTAGGCAGTTGACTTCCGTACACTCCACAACAAAACGAAGTTGCGGAAAGGGCCAATCGAACTTTAGTCGAAATGGCACGGAGTACACTTATTCACGCTGGGCTTAATGAAACACTTTGGGCCTGTAGCAACAGCTGCATACGTAAGATCTTTAGATAAAACGATGAAGCACAAGTTCCAAGCAAGAGGCAAGGAATATGTTATGGTAGGCTACTCAATGACATCAAAATCGCTTATTTGATACGAACAAAAACGAAGTAGTAGAAAAACGCGATGTTAGGTTTGATGAGAGCAAACTTTTTAAGTGTGAAGAGAGCTTGACGAAACGTGATGGAAGTGCAACAAGAGAAGTTCAGTCTGACAAAATAGAACTAATAGATCTAGTAAGTACAAATAATAATACAGAATCGCATCACGAAGATTCGATTATTGCAGAAGGTGGTATAGAGGAACCATTTAATGTAGTTAATAATGATGAAAGGTCGAGCAGTTCTGATTCAGATATTTATATTGATGCCGAAGAGGATAATACCACAGCAGAAGGAGTACAGTAACAGAATCATCAGCAGCAAGAATTTCAGCGGGAAGAAAAAGTTGGACCTGGTAGACCAAAAACTATTCGAAGTGGTCGACGCGGTCGCCCACGAAAGCAATATAATGTTTCGAATTGTTTAAGCGCTGACATTTCTGTACCAGAAACTGTTGATCAGGCGTTAAATAGTCAACATTCCGAAGAATGGAAGTCCGCTATGCAGAAGAAGTATGATTCCTTAATTCAAAACAAGACTTGGTCATTAGTGGATTTACCAGAAGATCAAAAATCTGTAAATTGCAAGTGGGTCTTTGCAGTGAAAAACAACAAAGAAGGTCGTGTAAAACGTCTTAAAGCTCGATTAGTAGCAAAAGGTTGCAGTTAACAATATGGAGTAAATTATACGGAAACATTTTCGCCAGTGGTAAGGTATGCCATCATAAGAATGTTGATAGCAATAGCAGTAGAGTATAAACTACATATGCATCAAATGGATGTAACAACAGCATATCTCTTACATACAGCCAACAGCATATTGGCTTTTCTTCTTGTGAATCGGAACCATGTTTATATAAGAAAAATGACAATGGAAAGTACAACTTTATAGCAATATATGTAGATGACATTATTCTAGCAGGTAGCAATAAAGACGATCTAATAAAAATCAAAAAGCAGATTTCGAACAACTTTGATGTTGTAGACAAAGGACCGTTGAACTTTATAGTTTGTATGCAAATTAAGAGAGAGACGGAGAAACTGGTAATATTAATATATGCCAGAAGCAGTATATACAAAACTTGTTGAAGCATTACAACATGGAAAATTGTAAACCGGTAGCTACACCTCTCGATCCTGGATTTCAGATACATTGCCAGAGAAAGGATTACCAAGGTGTAGATTGCACAACATATCACTTACTTATTGGTTCTCTAATGCATTTGGCATTAATCACTCGACCAGATATTTTGCATTCGGTATGTAAGCTTTCACAGCGGAACACGACACTACACGTCGAACATTTAACAGCAGCTAAACACGTTTTAAGGTACATATCCAAAACTATTGACTTCAAATTACATTATAAAAGACAGGGTAAACCAATTTATGGATATGTGGGTGCAGATTGGGGTGGGGATACTTCGGACCGTAAATCCTATACTGGATATGCGTATTTTCTTGCAGCAGCCGTTTTCTCTTGGGAATCCAAAAAACAAAACTCAATTGCTTTAAGTAGTACAGAAGCTGAATATATGGCATTATCGACTGCCGCAAAAGAGGCTATCTATATACGAAAATTGCTAGCAGAAATTGAATTAAACAAAGCAGATTTTCCGATGTCAATTAAATGTGATAACTTGAGCGCACAACAACTTGCAAAGAACCCGACTTACCATGCACGAAGTAAACATGATATACCATACCACCATGTCCGAGAAGTTATAAAAAACCAGCAAATAGAAGTAAATTATATCTCTACAAACGATATGGTTGCAGATATTTTAACAAAAAACTTAGCTAAAGTTATACACAATAAATTTACAGAATTCTTTGGTTTATATTAATAATTTACATACTTATTAATATATCCATTAAAGAACAAGTATTGAGAAGGAGTGTTGGAATATATGTATATTGTATTAACTTTATACTCTACAACATATCACTAGCAAACTTGTTCGTTTAAACAATCTCTTTACCAGAGAATAATTATTCCAGTTGTGAAAATTTTTTCTTTCTATCTAATAAAAAACTCATTTGAAACGTATCAACATTTTTCCTTTCCTTTGCTGAACAATTGTAATACCAATAGTAACCAACCTATGGTTCACTTCGCCAACAGTAGAGTGCATTGAGTGACTTCAAGCTGACACTGCACTAAAGTCACTCATTGCACTCAACACTTAAAATCGAATATCGGCCAATGAAAAGAAAGCAACTTAGCGTAAGAAAGAAAGCATGACACTTTCTTTTAAATTAAGTAGGAGTAAGCAATGAAAATATATTATTATAATAGTTTAGAATGTAAGAAATAATGTATAAAGAGACGGCGAAAGCCAGAATAAAATATCTTCTTGTAAATCCAGCACTGGAAGCAGACACTATTTTCTTGCTCAAAGTAAGTACGGCCTTGTGGCCATATACCATGATATAGCGGGGTTCGCTTGATAAACCAAACAATAAATTCGGCCTTGTGGCCAAACTTTAAAACCATAGCGTGGCTCGCTTAAAGCCAAACAAAGCCAAAATAATACCAAAATAATACAGCGTGACTCGTTAAGATAAAAAGTCAACTCCCTTTTAATTAATTATCCCCTCTAAACTAACCCCCGTCTTCCACATGGCGATCCTTCCCCCACATGGCGATGCTGCCAATTTGGACACCGCGATCTTCTGATAAATGACTCAGCAATCCATAGACGAAATCTGCGCCGGATGGGAAAACCAGAAGGAGGACAAGAAACGGCAGCGACAGAGCAGTCACCACCCCCCGACACACAACCTCCAAAGAAGAAAAGCAGAGCTGGTAGATGCGTCCGAGAACGCAGAGAAGTAGCTGAACTGCACAGACTAGCCAACCTCTGCACATCAAAGGAACAAAAAGTGCTGTTCCTAAACCGGATAAAAATAATAAAAATAAATAATAATAAGAAACGTAGAAAGCAGGGTCAACCAGGTGACCACCACGATCCAACAACTACACCTACCGGCAGTCCCGGAATATATAACAACCACAATTGTAACCTTCATAGCACTAACAATAATTTTTTCAGTAATTACATACCTCAAGAACTATGTATGCAAGTATGTATGCAAGTATGTATGTGCGATTCTTACACCTAAGAACGATCAGACATCATCCATTAATGACACATTGCTGAAGTCATTTGAAGAAACAGAATATCTCTTCAAATCGGTGGACACAGTATTGCACATTGACAACGCTATACACCATCCTGTGGAGTTCATAGATACACTTAAACCACCTGGTCTACCGTCTGACAAACTTAACTGAAAATAGCAGGAATTGATTTTAGGCAAGACTGCTTTTCACATGGACAGTTTGACGTCACCTGCTCGAGAGTTAGCTCACCTAACAGCTTGCTTGTGCTAGCAGCTGATGGCAATACCTCTAATTAATTGTATAAAGAGGTACATTAATTAAAACTAAACAGCAAGAAGATTAAACAAAACATTTCTAATATTGTACATTAAAAATTGTAAAATTAAGATTAACACATAAACATATGTACCAAATACCATACCATAACATACCAAATTAAAAATACAATGTTATATTATAAAATAATATTTTATTTCCCGCGCAATGCCGGGTAGTAAAGCTAGTAAATGTACAATTTTATTAATACAAATTTTTAAAAAAATTTAAGTATGCTTAAATCTATATTATATATATTATATCTAAATCCGCATTATTAATTCCTACACCTATTATAACAACATTGTTTTATATTTATTATTAATGTAGTGTAACTGTTGGAATATATGTACAATATATTGTATTAACTTTATACTCTACAAACTTTCACTAGCAAACTTGTTCGTCCAAACAATCTCTTTACCAGAGAATAATTATTCCAGTTGTGAAAATTTTTTCTTCCTATCTAATAAAAAACTCATTTGAAACGTATCAACATTTTGCCTTTCCTTTGCTCAACAATTGTAATACCAATAGGTTATGGGCCCAGGACCCATTTAAGACTTGAAATAGAAATGAGTACACCATCGTTATATCAAATAGAAAAACTCGACGAGTCCAACTATCAATCATGGAGCGTACACATGCGCAGCATCTTAATTTGTTCAGAGCAATGGGCGATTGTAAATGGCAAATTGGCGAGACCGGAAGCTGCATCGGATGCGCTGAAGTGGGACGTAACAGACGAAAAGGCTTTAGCATTTATAATGCTTAGTGTAAAACCCTTGCAGTTAAATTACATCAGGCATTGTAAGTCTTCTAAAGAGGCGTGGGAAAAATTACGAGATGTGTACCAACCACATGGCCCCGCTAGAAAAGTAATCCTTTATAAGTAGTTACTATATTTGAAAATGTCGGAAAGCGATACCATACTGAAACACCTGAATGTATTTATGGACATCGTTGAATGGCTACTTGAAATAAATATTGAAATACCAGAGGAGCAGTTAGTAATCATATTACTTTCCAGTCTTACAGCTTCTTTTGATAATTTCGTGATCGCAATGGAAACTCGAGACCAGTTGCCAAGTTTATTCACTTTGAAACTAAAACTCACAGAGGAAGGAGACCGTCGATATAAGTGCAAGGAATAGGACGGAAATGTGAACAGCACACAGCAGCAAGCTTTCGTCGCAAGAGAACAAAACACAAGACATCAGAAAAGTATATTATACTTATTCACGCTGGGCTTAATGAAACACTTTGGGCCTGTAGCAACAGCTGCATACGTAAGATCTTTAGATAAAACGATGAAGCACAAGTTCCAAGCAAGAGGCAAGGAATATGTTATGGTAGGCTACTCAATGACATCAAAATCGCTTATTTGATACGAACAAAAACGAAGTAGTAGAAAAACGCGATGTTAGGTTTGATGAGAGCAAACTTTTTAAGTGTGAAGAGAGCTTGACGAAACGTGATGGAAGTGCAACAAGAGAAGTTCAGTCTGACAAAATAGAACTAATAGATCTAGTAAGTACAAATAATAATACAGAATCGCATCACGAAGATTCGATTATTGCAGAAGGTGGTATAGAGGAACCATTTAATGTAGTTAATAATGATGAAAGGTCGAGCAGTTCTGATTCAGATATTTATATTGATGCCGAAGAGGATAATACCACAGCAGAAGGAGTACAGTAACAGAATCATCAGCAGCAAGAATTTCAGCGGGAAGAAAAAGTTGGACCTGGTAGACCAAAAATTATTCGAAGTGGTCGACGCGGTCGCCCACGAAAGCAATATAATGTTTCGAATTGTTTAAGCGCTGACATTTCTGTACCAGAAACTGTTGATCAGGCGTTAAATAGTCAACATTCCGAAGAATGGAAGTCCGCTATGCAGAAGAAGTATGATTCCTTAATTCAAAACAAGACTTGGTCATTAGTGGATTTACCAGAAGATCAAAAATCTGTAAATTGCAAGTGGGTCTTTGCAGTGAAAAACAACAAAGAAGGTCGTGTAAAACGTCTTAAAGCTCGATTAGTAGCAAAAGGTTGCAGTTAACAATATGGAGTAAATTATACGGAAACATTTTCGCCAGTGGTAAGGTATGCCATCATAAGAATGTTGATAGCAATAGCAGTAGAGTATAAACTACATATGCATCAAATGGATGTAACAACAGCATATCTCTTACATACAGCCAACAGCATATTGGCTTTTCTTCTTGTGAATCGGAACCATGTTTATATAAGAAAAATGACAATGGAAAGTACAACTTTATAGCAATATATGTAGATGACATTATTCTAGCAGGTAGCAATAAAGACGATCTAATAAAAATCAAAAAGCAGATTTCGAACAACTTTGATGTTGTAGACAAAGGACCGTTGAACTTTATATTTTGTATGCAAATTAAGAGAGAGACGGAGAAACTGGTAATATTAATATATGCCAGAAGCAGTATATACAAAACTTGTTGAAGCATTACAACATGGAAAATTGTAAACCGGTAGCTACACCTCTCGATCCTGGATTTCAGATACATTGCCAGAGAAAGGATTACCAAGGTGTAGATTGCACAACATATCACTCACTTATTGGTTCTCTAATGCATTTGGCATTAATCACTCGACCAGATATTTTGCATTCGGTATGTAAGCTTTCACAGCGGAACACGACACTACACGTCGAACATTTAACAGCAGCTAAACACGTTTTAAGGTACATATCCAAAACTATTGACTTCAAATTACATTATAAAAGACAGGGTAAACCAATTTATGGATATGTGGGTGCAGATTGGGGTGGGGATACTTCGGACCGTAAATCCTATACTGGATATGCGTATTTTCTTGCAGCAGCCGTTTTCTCTTGGGAATCCAAAAAACAAAACTCAATTGCTTTAAGTAGTACAGAAGCTGAATATATGGCATTATCGACTGCCGCAAAAGAGGCTATCTATATACGAAAATTGCTAGCAGAAATTGAATTAAACAAAGCAGATTTTCCGATGTCAATTAAATGTGATAACTTGAGCGCACAACAACTTGCAAAGAACCCGACTTACCATGCACGAAGTAAACATGATATACCATACCACCATGTCCGAGAAGTTATAAAAAACCAGCAAATAGAAGTAAATTATATCTCTACAAACGATATGGTTGCAGATATTTTAACAAAAAACTTAGCTAAAGTTATACACAATAAATTTACAGAATTCTTTGGTTTATATTAATAATTTACATACTTATTAATATATCCATTAAAGAACAAGTATTGAGAAGGAGTGTTGGAATATATGTATATTGTATTAACTTTATACTCTACAACATATCACTAGCAAACTTGTTCGTTCAAACAATCTCTTTACCAGAGAATAATTATTCCAGTTGTGAAAATTTTTTCTTTCTATCTAATAAAAAACTCATTTGAAACGTATCAACATTTTTCCTTTCCTTTGCTGAACAATTGTAATACCAATAGTAACCAACCTATGGTTCACTTCGCCAACAGTAGAGTGCATTGAGTGACTTCAAGCTGACACTGCACTAAAGTCACTCATTGCACTCAACACTTAAAATCGAATATCGGCCAATGAAAAGAAAGCAACTTAGCGTAAGAAAGAAAGCATGACACTTTCTTTTAAATTAAGTAGGAGTAAGCAATGAAAATATATTATTATAATAGTTTAGAATGTAAGAAATAATGTATAAAGAGACGGCGAAAGCCAGAATAAAATATCTTCTTGTAAATCCAGCACTGGAAGCAGACACTATTTTCTTGCTCAAAGTAAGTACGGCCTTGTGGCCATATACCATGATATAGCGGGGTTCGCTTGATAAACCAAACAATAAATTCGGCCTTGTGGCCAAACTTTAAAACCATAGCGTGGCTCGCTTAAAGCCAAACAAAGCCAAAATAATACCAAAATAATACAGCGTGACTCGTTAAGATAAAAAGTCAACTCCCTTTTAATTAATTATCCCCTCTAAACTAACCCCCGTCTTCCACATGGCGATCCTTCCCCCACATGGCGATGCTGCCAATTTGGACACCGCGATCTTCTGATAAATGACTCAGCAATCCATAGACGAAATCTGCGCCGGATGGGAAAACCAGAAGGAGGACAAGAAACGGCAGCGACAGAGCAGTCACCACCCCCCGACACACAACCTCCAAAGAAGAAAAGCAGAGCTGGTAGATGCGTCCGAGAACGCAGAGAAGTAGCTGAACTGCACAGACTAGCCAACCTCTGCACATCAAAGGAACAAAAAGTGCTGTTCCTAAACCGGATAAAAATAATAAAAATAAATAATAATAAGAAACGTAGAAAGCAGGGTCAACCAGGTGACCACCACGATCCAACAACTACACCTACCGGCAGTCCCGGAATATATAACAACCACAATTGTAACCTTCATAGCACTAACAATAATTTTTTCAGTAATTACATACCTCAAGAACTATGTATGCAAGTATGTATGCAAGTATGTATGTGCGATTCTTACACCTAAGAACGATCAGACATCATCCATTAATGACACATTGCTGAAGTCATTTGAAGAAACAGAATATCTCTTCAAATCGGTGGACACAGTATTGCACATTGACAACGCTATACACCATCCTGTGGAGTTCATAGATACACTTAAACCACCTGGTCTACCGTCTGACAAACTTAACTGAAAATAGCAGGAATTGATTTTAGGCAAGACTGCTTTTCACATGGACAGTTTGACGTCACCTGCTCGAGAGTTAGCTCACCTAACAGCTTGCTTGTGCTAGCAGCTGATGGCAATACCTCTAATTAATTGTATAAAGAGGTACATTAATTAAAACTAAACAGCAAGAAGATTAAACAAAACATTTCTAATATTGTACATTAAAAATTGTAAAATTAAGATTAACACATAAACATATGTACCAAATACCATACCATAACATACCAAATTAAAAATACAATGTTATATTATAAAATAATATTTTATTTCCCGCGCAATGCCGGGTAGTAAAGCTAGTAAATGTACAATTTTATTAATACAAATTTTTAAAAAAATTTAAGTATGCTTAAATCTATATTATATATATTATATCTAAATCCGCATTATTAATTCCTACACCTATTATAACAACATTGTTTTATATTTATTATTAATGTAGTGTTACGCCCATATTACATTGCAAACAGTTGTTCGATCGAACAGTCCAAAGAAATGAACTTTTTTACTCTCCCGTCAAATCTGTTCGCTTGCTATGTTACATTGCAAACACAACAGTCAAACACTTTCCGTAGTATATATACATATTTGGAGTTGCTTTGTGCAATTATTTTCACGCAATCCTCCTTTTTCCGATATAAGTGGAGCTTTTTCACTCCAAAACATGCATACTTCTTTATTACACCACACAACAACCCTGTTCTGTTTGTAGTTTGCACTCATCGCCTGCGAACAGAGTATTTGCTGTGCGAACAGTTCATCCGTTTCAATTCTCTCACGGATGAATTGAGAGTTGACAGCTTTATACAGAAAACAAAAACAATGTGACTGTTCGATCGAACAACTGTTTGCAATGTAATATGGGCCTAACTGTTGGAATATATGTACAATATATTGTATTAACTTTATACTCTACAAACTTTCACTAGCAAACTTGTTCGTTCAAACAATCTCTTTACCAGAGAATAATTATTCCAGTTGTGAAAATTTTTTCTTCCTATCTAATAAAAAACTCATTTGAAACGTATCAACATTTTGCCTTTCCTTTGCTCAACAATTGTAATACCAATAGGTTATGGGCCCAGGACCCATTTAAGACTTGAAATAGAAATGAGTACACCATCGTTATATCAAATAGAAAAACTCGACGAGTCCAACTATCAATCATGGAGCGTACACTGCGCAGCATCTTAATTTGTTCAGAGCAATGGGCGATTGTAAATGGCAAATTGGCGAGACCGGAAGCTGCATCGGATGCGCTGAAGTGGGACGTAACAGACGAAAAGGCTTTAGCATTTATAATGCTTAGTGTAAAACCCTTGCAGTTAAATTACATCAGGCATTGTAAGTCTTCTAAAGAGGCGTGGGAAAAATTACGAGATGTGTACCAACCACATGGCCCCGCTAGAAAAGTAATCCTTTATAAGTAGTTACTACTGGAAACTCGAGACCAGTTGCCAAGTTTATTCACTTTGAAACTAAAACTCACAGAGGAAGGAGACCGTCGATATAAGTGCAAGGAATAGGACGGAAATGTGAACAGCACACAGCAGCAAGCTTTCGTCGCAAGAGAACAAAACACAAGACATCAGAAAAGTGAGAACACAAATAGAAAATACAAAAATGATGGAAAATGCTTCAATTGTGGAAAAAGAGGGCATTTCGCAGCGAAATGCAGATCAGAGAAGAAGGACAGTAAACAATCTATTACTTTTCTTGCAGCTACGGAGTCTCAAGGACTTTCTAGAAATGTATGATGCTTTGACAGTGGAGCAACTACACATATGTGTTGCGAAAGAAACATGTTTAGTACATTTGACAACTACAGTGAAAAGATTGAGCTGGCAGGTAACCAATATATTCATGCCCACGGTAAAGGTAATGTAACGGTTACCACAAAAGTGAATAAAATAACCTTAAAGCAAGTCTTATTCGTCCCTGATTTACAAGCAAACTTCTTGTCTGTTTCGAAAGCTGTTCAGAATGGTTTGAAGGTAAATTTTTGCGAATAATTTGCACAAATCAAGGATCGAAATGGAAGTCTAGTACTGAAAGCTAGAAGAATTAACGACTTGTTCATTTTGGAAAACGAAACCATACCAAACAAATGTTGTTATGCGAACAATGACGAATCCATGAAGTGACACATACGCTATGGACATTTACATTTTCAAAGCCTTAATGACTTATCTAAGGACGATATGGTAAGTGGTTTGAAAATTAAGAGCGTTGCAAATAATTTACAATGTCAAACTTGTATGACATCAAAGCTATGCACGAAATCATTCCCGAAAAGTTCTGATAGTCGCGCTAAAGAAAAATAGACCTAATTCACACAGATGTGTGCGGACCTATTAATCAAAGGTCAGTTGGTGGATCCTTATATTTCGTAACATTTATTGAATATATGTCAAGAAGGATTTTTGTGTATTTCATAAAAAGTAAGGATCAGGTCTTAGAGAAATTTAGAGAGTTCAAATCAATGGTTGAATGTCAGGCAGGTAGAAGAATTAAGGCGATTCGTAGCGATAATGGTAAGAGTATCGAAACAAGCCCATGTTTCGAAACAAGCCCATGGTATTCTAATTTCTTGAGTGAACATGGCATTATTAGGCAGTTGACTTCCGTACACTCCACAACAAAACGAAGTTGCGGAAAGGGCCAATCGAACTTTAGTCGAAATGGCACGGAGTATACTTATTCACGCTGGGCTTAATGAAACACTTTGGGCCTGTAGCAACAGCTGCATACGTAAGATCTTTAGATAAAACGATGAAGCACAAGTTCCAAGCAAGAGGCAAGGAATATGTTATGGTAGGCTACTCAATGACATCAAAATCGCTTATTTGATACGAACAAAAACGAAGTAGTAGAAAAACGCGATGTTAGGTTTGATGAGAGCAAACTTTTTAAGTGTGAAGAGAGCTTGACGAAACGTGATGGAAGTGCAACAAGAGAAGTTCAGTCTGACAAAATAGAACTAATAGATCTAGTAAGTACAAATAATAATACAGAATCGCATCACGAAGATTCGATTATTGCAGAAGGTGGTATAGAGGAACCATTTAATGTAGTTAATAATGATGAAAGGTCGAGCAGTTCTGATTCAGATATTTATATTGATGCCGAAGAGGATAATACCACAGCAGAAGGAGTACAGTAACAGAATCATCAGCAGCAAGAATTTCAGCGGGAAGAAAAAGTTGGACCTGGTAGACCAAAAATTATTCGAAGTGGTCGACGCGGTCGCCCACGAAAGCAATATAATGTTTCGAATTGTTTAAGCGCTGACATTTCTGTACCAGAAACTGTTGATCAGGCGTTAAATAGTCAACATTCCGAAGAATGGAAGTCCGCTATGCAGAAGAAGTATGATTCCTTAATTCAAAACAAGACTTGGTCATTAGTGGATTTACCAGAAGATCAAAAATCTGTAAATTGCAAGTGGGTCTTTGCAGTGAAAAACAACAAAGAAGGTCGTGTAAAACGTCTTAAAGCTCGATTAGTAGCAAAAGGTTGCAGTTAACAATATGGAGTAAATTATACGGAAACATTTTCGCCAGTGGTAAGGTATGCCATCATAAGAATGTTGATAGCAATAGCAGTAGAGTATAAACTACATATGCATCAAATGGATGTAACAACAGCATATCTCTTACATACAGCCAACAGCATATTGGCTTTTCTTCTTGTGAATCGGAACCATGTTTATATAAGAAAAATGACAATGGAAAGTACAACTTTATAGCAATATATGTAGATGACATTATTCTAGCAGGTAGCAATAAAGACGATCTAATAAAAATCAAAAAGCAGATTTCGAACAACTTTGATGTTGTGGACAAAGGACCGTTGAACTTTATATTTTGTATGCAAATTAAGAGAGAGACGGAGAAACTGGTAATATTAATATATGCCAGAAGCAGTATATACAAAACTTGTTGAAGCATTACAACATGGAAAATTGTAAACCGGTAGCTACACCTCTCGATCCTGGATTTCAGATACATTGCCAGAGAAAGGATTACCAAGGTGTAGATTGCACAACATATCACTCACTTATTGGTTCTCTAATGCATTTGGCATTAATCACTCGACCAGATATTTTGCATTCGGTATGTAAGCTTTCACAGCGGAACACGACACTACACGTCGAACATTTAACAGCAGCTAAACACGTTTTAAGGTACATATCCAAAACTATTGACTTCAAATTACATTATAAAAGACAGGGTAAACCAATTTATGGATATGTGGGTGCAGATTGGGGTGGGGATACTTCGGACCGTAAATCCTATACTGGATATGCGTATTTTCTTGCAGCAGCCGTTTTCTCTTGGGAATCCAAAAAACAAAACTCAATTGCTTTAAGTAGTACAGAAGCTGAATATATGGCATTATCGACTGCCGCAAAAGAGGCTATCTATATACGAAAATTGCTAGCAGAAATTGAATTAAACAAAGCAGATTTTCCGATGTCAATTAAATGTGATAACTTGAGCGCACAACAACTTGCAAAGAACCCGACTTACCATGCACGAAGTAAACATGATATACCATACCACCATGTCCGAGAAGTTATAAAAAACCAGCAAATAGAAGTAAATTATATCTCTACAAACGATATGGTTGCAGATATTTTAACAAAAAACTTAGCTAAAGTTATACACAATAAATTTACAGAATTCTTTGGTTTATATTAATAATTTACATACTTATTAATATATCCATTAAAGAACAAGTATTGAGAAGGAGTGTTGGAATATATGTATATTGTATTAACTTTATACTCTACAACATATCACTAGCAAACTTGTTCGTTCAAACAATCTCTTTACCAGAGAATAATTATTCCAGTTGTGAAAATTTTTTCTTTCTATCTAATAAAAAACTCATTTGAAACGTATCAACATTTTTCCTTTCCTTTGCTGAACAATTGTAATACCAATAGTAACCAACCTATGGTTCACTTCGCCAACAGTAGAGTGCATTGAGTGACTTCAAGCTGACACTGCACTAAAGTCACTCATTGCACTCAACACTTAAAATCGAATATCGGCCAATGAAAAGAAAGCAACTTAGCGTAAGAAAGAAAGCATGACACTTTCTTTTAAATTAAGTAGGAGTAAGCAATGAAAATATATTATTATAATAGTTTAGAATGTAAGAAATAATGTATAAAGAGACGGCGAAAGCCAGAATAAAATATCTTCTTGTAAATCCAGCACTGGAAGCAGACACTATTTTCTTGCTCAAAGTAAGTACGGCCTTGTGGCCATATACCATGATATAGCGGGGTTCGCTTGATAAACCAAACAATAAATTCGGCCTTGTGGCCAAACTTTAAAACCATAGCGTGGCTCGCTTAAAGCCAAACAAAGCCAAAATAATACCAAAATAATACAGCGTGACTCGTTAAGATAAAAAGTCAACTCCCTTTTAATTAATTATCCCCTCTAAACTAACCCCCGTCTTCCACATGGCGATCCTTCCCCCACATGGCGATGCTGCCAATTTGGACACCGCGATCTTCTGATAAATGACTCAGCAATCCATAGACGAAATCTGCGCCGGATGGGAAAACCAGAAGGAGGACAAGAAACGGCAGCGACAGAGCAGTCACCACCCCCCGACACACAACCTCCAAAGAAGAAAAGCAGAGCTGGTAGATGCGTCCGAGAACGCAGAGAAGTAGCTGAACTGCACAGACTAGCCAACCTCTGCACATCAAAGGAACAAAAAGTGCTGTTCCTAAACCGGATAAAAATAATAAAAATAAATAATAATAAGAAACGTAGAAAGCAGGGTCAACCAGGTGACCACCACGATCCAACAACTACACCTACCGGCAGTCCCGGAATATATAACAACCACAATTGTAACCTTCATAGCACTAACAATAATTTTTTCAGTAATTACATACCTCAAGAACTATGTATGCAAGTATGTATGTACAGTTTAAATTATTATTATAAGTAAAAATGAAAATTAAATAATTGAACAAAATTAAAACAAAATAAAAATTTGATTCTATGTAAAATTTAAGATTTTTAAGCAAATAAAATTTTAAGAAAAAGTTCGCACAAAAACATTTCTCTAATGAATGAGTTACTGTCAGAACTTGAGAAAGAACTAGCGAATTTAAGAAAATCTCCAGATAGGCAGTACACAGTCGGTACACTGCAGCAGAAATTAGAAGCATTAGAGCGAATAAAGTCAAATTATGAAGAACTGTTAAACGAAGACAACAATTCGGTAGAATATCTACCAATTAAAACGGAATTCCAACAGACATACTTAAGGATAAAGACAATAATCGAAGAAAAATTAAAGGACAGACAATTCAATTAAACAAGACCAAGACGCAAACTTAACAACAAAAATGGCAACCTTCAACATAGAAACGGCCATGAAAGCCATACCCCAATTCACGGGAGCGTACAAAGAGATAGATAGTTTTTTAAAAATAACTGAAATAATATATAGAAATCTAGACACAGACGGTAAACAGCTAATAGAGCTCATATACTACACAAAACTATCAGAAAACGTTAAAACGGCACTCTGCGGTTGCACAGAACCAACCGATTATGATTCCCTAAAAATCTTACTTAAAGAACGTTATAAAACGAACGAGACGATACCACAAATCCACACAAAACTGACGGCATATGTACATACAAAGAAACCAATCCGTAAACTCGTTTAAAGAAAGGTTATTACCCACAATTAATGACCTAAATAAATTGCAAATCAATGAACTAGGTAAAAATGCAAGCACTGCAGAAAAGAACGTAATCACCAGTATGAACGAAAAATACGCACCCAATATTTTTAAGAACGGTCTCAACGACAATTTAAAAAACACACTCTTCGCGGCGCAGCCGAAAACGCTGACAGAAGCAATTAACCTTGCGCAAGAAATCGAAAGTGCACAGTCACAGCAACGGACGATAAATAGGGTGATGTGTCAACCAAACCAACGGTTCAACAACTCTTACAACACACAGCACAACAACGGCTACAACAACAAAAACAACAAATACCGCAATAATAGCTGGACAGTGACAACAAGTAACAACAACAACCTCCAACGACGACCGCACTATAACAACAACAACAGAAATCCACACAAGAACAATAACAGTAGAAACCGATACCAAAATAACAACAATATTCAAAGAGGTTTCAACTCAAACAATTATAACGGAAGACGTAACGAATAGAACAACAACAGAAACAACAGACAAATAAGAATAACACATGCGGAAAACATGCAAGGCCCGGAATGAATAGCCATTCCGGAAGGCCAAAAATAAAAGTAGTTAAGATTTCGGATAATATAACAAATTCAATAATAATAAAACATAACAATAAAATTATGTCATTCTTGATAGACACTGGCGCAGATGTCTCTTTATGTAAAATATGCACTCAATTAGAGAACGAAAATTATTCTACATCTAATAAATGCAAGTTAACGGGCATCTCTAACGACGAAATCCATTCATTTGGCGAAATTCACTTAAATCTAGAAATAGGAGATCAAATCCTTAAACATGCCTCGAAATTCCCGATAGAAACAGACGGGATAATTGGCAGAGATTTCCTACAGAAATTCCTTTGCAAAATAGATTATGAGACCTTTACGATAACAATGTTAGTAGACGAAACAGAAATCACACTCCCAATGCAAGCGAACGCGCATGAAATATTGAAGATCAAATTACCACCCAGAACACAACTAGTGCAAGCAATAAAAACAAACTTCAACGAAGAGAAGGTAATTCTTAGCAAAGAACTGAAAGAAGGAATTTTTCTTAGCAACTCAATAGCACCAAAGAACGGGATAACACACATTAGGATACTTAATACAACAAACGCAGAGATAACCATAGATGGCATTCCACTTGAAACAGACTCCCTATCAAATTATGAAATTTTAAATTATAATACAACCAAAACACATGATAAAAATAGACTCAAAAAGATACTTGAAGCTATAAACATAAGCTGCGTAGACAACAACTCGAAACAAGAATTAGTAAACATCTTTGAAAGATATCAGAACGTCTTTCACTTCGAAGACGAAGTTCTAACAACAAATAATTTCTATACACAAAAAATTTCGACTATAGATGACAACCCTGTCTACATAAAAAACTACAGACTGCCACACACACACACACAAGTGATGAATGAACAAGTACAGAAAATGTTGACTGAAGACATAATAGAATCATCAATCAGCCCATATAATGCTCCAATTCTTTTGGTACCGAAAAAGAACACCGATGACAAAAGAAAATGGAGAATTGTCGTTGATTTCAGAAAACTAAATGATAGAATAGCAAGAGACAAATTTCCTCTACCTCGCTTAGAAGATATTTTGGACAAGCTAGGACGAGCAAAATGTTTCTCAACACTAGACATGACAAGTTCATTTCACCAAATACCACTCGACAAAAAGTCACGACCATTAACAGCATTTTCGACCAATAATGGACACTACCAATTCAAACGACTACCGTTTGGACTAAAAATCTCTTCCAACAGCTTTCAGCGCATGCTTACAATAGCTCTATCAGGATTAGAGGCTGAAGCATTCCTTTACGTAGACGACATAATTATTCATGGATGCAGCCTCAGCCACCATAACCAAAATCTATTAAAGGTATTAGACAGACTAGAACGCTATAATCTCAAACTAAACCCACAAAAATGTTGTTTCCTACGTCCCGAAGTAATATATTTAGGCCATCTAATAACGCGTGATGGAGTAAAGACAGATCCAGCAAAATATGAAATAGTAAGAAATTACCCTATACCAAAAAATACGGACGAAGTAAGACGATTCGTTGCATTTTGCAATTACTATAGGAAATTCATCCCAAACTTCGCAGACATTGCTAAAAGCCTAAACGCACTACTAAAGAAAACAGCAAAATTTGAATGGACAAAAGAATGTCAATTAGCGTTTGATACACTAAAGGAAAAACTAACTAATCCACCGTTACTCCAATATCCTGATTTCAGTAAACCTTTCATACTAACCACAGATGCTTCAAACTATGCCCTCGGAGCAGTACTTTCACAAGGCGAAATAGGAAAAGATCTACCCATATCTTATGCAAGCAAAGCATTACAAAAATACGACCTTAACAAACCTGTAATAGAAAAAGAACTACTAGCAATTCACTGGGGAATAAACTACTTTAAACCATATCTATATGGTAGCAAGTTTATTGTTGTTTACGACCACAGACCTTTGATATCGTTATTTTCTCATAAAAACCCCTCATCAAAGATGACAAGAATAAGGTTAGATCTAAGTGACTATGATTTCGAAATCATATACAAAAAAGGCAAAGTAAATACGAACGCCGACGCGCTCTCAAGGATACAAATAGACTCAAATATATTAAAACAAATGATACCGGAAGAAAATGATAATAAAGTAAATAAGGCATTAATTATAACTAGAGGCATGAGCAAGAACAATATGCAGAAGAGCAATGAAGAATTAAGCAATGAACAATGCACATCTCGGAAGCCTGATCAACTTCACATATGGGAATGCACTTCAATAAGCGATGTAAGAAATATAAAGAAATTGGAATTTAATACCAAAAATACTAGAGAAATTAATGTATACATAGAAGAAAATAAAGTGCACGTAGAATTTAGCGATAATTCAGCGAATCAAGATTCGGTACTGAAGAAACTAAATTCGAACATTAACGTATTTAATACACATACGGGATACAGCGATAAATCAGCGAATCTAGATTCGATTCTGAGGAAGCTGGTATGGAATATGAACAAGGAGAAAATAAAAGAATTAGCACTGGCCAGTACTGACATAATATTTAAACTGTATACAATGGAAGAATTTAAAAATGCATATGCGAAGATAAACAAAATATATAATACTGCTCACGGAAGTCCTCAATTAAAAATACTTATTTACAACCCACCAAAAAGAATAACAGATGACATAATAAAATACAAATTAATACACGAATTTCACACCTCAGGACATCTAGGAGTCAGAAGGACAACCCTTAAATCAAAACAACGATACGTTTGGAAGAATATGAACCACATGGTTAAGAAATTTATATCTTGTTGTGACATATGCAAAAGAAACAAACAAACAAGGCATACAAAAGAACCGCTTACGTTAACTAACACTCCACAGAACAGCTTCGAGACAATTTCAATTGACACAGTCGGACCTTTCAGAATATCGAATGGATACCGCTACATTTTAACAATGCAATGCGAGCTAACAAAATTTGTAATAGCACACCCGATACCGACAAAGGACGCACAGACCATAGCAAAAACACTCGTAGAACAAGTGATACTAAAATATGGACACTTCAAAATACTCAAATCTGACTGCGGGACAGAATTCAAAAACGAACTATTGACAAACATATGTACAATTTTAAAAATTAAACAGACATTCTCGACACCATACCACCACCAAACAATAGGTTCTCTAGAACGTAACCATAGGGTACTTAACGAATTCATTCTAACCACAGCAAACGACTCTGAATGGAATGAATGGATTCCATACTTTACTTTCGCATATAATACAACACCACACGTTGACACAGGGTACACGCCATTCGAACTAATCTATGGTAAACTACCTCGTTTACTAGATGACGATTCTAACGCAAACATAAAAATATATAGCATCGATAGCTATGCAAAAGAACTACAAACTAGATTAAGATATGCTCTAGATAAAGCACACGAACTATTAATTTCAACCAAGATGAAAAGAGTAAACAATAATAAACAACAAAATTCAAATAAACTACAATTAGATATAGGAGATTTAGTATTGTTAAGAAACATGAATAGGAAAAAGAATCAAGCACCGTACAAAGGTCCTTATAGAATAATAAGCAAAAATGGAGTCAACACTACCATTGAATATAATAATAGTAGAAAAATAGTACATAACAATATGTTAAAACCATACACAGTAACAACCTAAATCATAATTGTAAACACTTAGCTTTAGAAAAATTGCTGAATTTCATCCCGAATTTTTCTCTTAACGGTAGGGGTGTAGTGTAACTAACCTCTGGTTCACTTCGCCAACGGTAGAGTGCATTGAGTGAACTTCAAGCTGACACTGCACTAAAGTTACTCATTGCACTCAACACTTAAAATCGAATATCGGCCAATGAAAAGAAAGCAACTTAGCGTAAGAAAGAAAGCATGACGCTTTCTTTAAAATTAAGTAGGAGTAAGCAATATAAACATAATATTGTAATAGTTTAGAATGTAAGAAATAATGTATAAAAAGACGGCGAAAGCCAGAATAAAATAATTAATTGTAAATCCAGCAACAGAAGCAGACACTCTTTTCTTGCTTAAAGTAAGTACGGCCTTGTGGCCATATATCATGATATAGCGGGGTTCGCTTGATAAACCAAATAATAAATTCGGCCTTGTGGCCAAATCTTAAAAACATAGCGTGGCTCGCTTAAAGCCAAACAAAGCAAGGCCTGGTGGCCAAACTAATACAGCGTGACTCGCTGAAATAAAAGTCAACTCCGTTTTAATTGATTATCCTTTTCCTCCACATGGCGATCCTGCCAATTTCGACACCTGCAATCTTCTGCTACTTTCGACACCTGTAATATCCTGCCAATTTCGACACCTGCAATCTTCTGCTACTTTCGACACCTGTAATATCCTGCCAATTTTGACACCTGCAATCTCCTGCCAATTTCGACACCTGCAAATTTCGACACCGCAATCCTCCCATAGATGACACAGCAGATGACCATAGACGAAATCTTCGCCGGATGGGAAAACCAGAAGTCCACCGACGTCCTAGTCATCGACGAAGAATATGTGCCGGAAAGCACCAACAAGACAACGGAGGCAACACCGAAATACACACCTGAAATAAAAGGAAGAAAAAGTGCTGTTCCTAAACCGGATAAAAATAATAAAGATAAGGGCGGCAAGTGATAAAATTCAGAACAGGCAACGATGGGGAACATAGAAAGCAGGGTCAACCAGGTGACCACCACGATCCATCAACTACACCTACCGGCAGTCCCGGAATATATAACAACTACAATTGTAATCTTCATAGCTGTAACAATAATTTTTTCAATAATTACATACCTTAAGAAGTATATAAATAAAAACAAACATATTATAAGTACAGTTTAAATTGTTATTATAAGTAAAATAATGAAATAATTAAACAAAAGTAAAACAAAGTAAATGATTCTATGGAAAATTTAAGATCTAAAATCCAAATATGAAATTTTAAGACAAAGTTGGAACAAAAAACATTTCTCTAATGAATGAGTTACTGTCAGAACTTGAGAAAGAACTAGCGAATTTAAGAAAATCTCCAAATAGGCAGTACACAGTCGGTACACTGCAACAGAAATTAGAAGCATTAGAGCGACTAAAGTCAAATTTTGAAGAACTGTTAAACGAAGACAACAATTCGGTAGAATATCTCCCAATTAAAACAGAATTCCAAAAGATATACTTAAAGGTAAAAACAATATTAGAGGAAAAATTAAAAGACAGAGGAGACAGTTCAATTAAACAAGACCAAGACGCAGACTTAACAAAAAAAAATGGCAACCTTTAACATAGAAACGGCCATGAAGGCCATACCCCAATTCACGGGAGCATACAAAGAGATAGACAGTTTTCTAAAAATAATTGAAATAATATATAGAAATCTTGACACAGACGGTAAGAAACAGCTAATAGAGCTGATATACTACATAAAACTATCAGAAAACGTTAAAACGGCACTCTGCGGTTGCACAGAACCAACCGATTATGATTCCCTAAAAAACTTACTTAAAGAACGTTATAAAACAAACGAGACGATACCACAAATCCACACAAAACTGACGACATACATACAAAGAAACCAATCCGTAAACTCCTTCAAAGAAAGGTTATTAACCACAATTAATGACCTAAATAAATTGAAAATCAATGAGCTAGGTCAAAATGCAAGCACTGCAGAAAAGTACGTAGTCATTAGTATGAACGAAAAATACGCGCTTAATATTTTTAAGAACGGTCTAAACGACAATTTAAAAAACACACTTTTCGCGGCGCAACCGAAAACGCTGACAAAAGCTATCAACCTTGCACAAGAAATCGAAAGTGCACAGTTACAGCAACGGACGATAAATAGGGTAAGGTGTCAACCAAAGCAACGGTTCAACAACTCTTACAACACACAGCACAACAACGGCTACAACAACTACCGCAATAACAGCTGGACAGTGACAACAAGTAACAACAACCTCCAACGACGACCGCACTATAACAACAACAACAGAAATTCACACAAGAACAATAACAGTAGAAACCGATATCAAAATAACAACGATAACCAAAGAGGTTTCAACTCAAACAATTACAACGGAAGACGGAACGAATACAACAACAACAGAAACAACAGACAAATAAGAATAACACATGCGGAAAACGTGCAAGGCCCGGAATGAATAGTCATTCCGGAAAGCCAAAAATAAAAGTAGTTAATCTTATTATGTTTTTTTGACCAAAAACTAGTTTTTAGCTAGAAATTAATTAATTACTTTCGTGTAGGCTTATGGTCGAATTTGTTAAAGTTGCGAATAAAAAGACTTTATTTATTCAAGTTTTTCTACTCGACGTTTCGTCGGATTTTTCCCGACTTCTTCAGGAGTACGTTTTATTTATACTAATATTCTTGTTTTCACTAAAACACAAATAATTTTTTCATTTTAAAAAAGTATAAGGCAATAAGAATTGTTAGTACATACTTATATTAACATATGTTGGTTTTTGATTATAATTCGAGTGGTACAACGATACACCGTGACTATGCTTCTTTGTGCGATGATACTGCCATATGATAAGCTGAGTGGATACTGTCCTTGTCTTCTTTTGTGTTCATTGTTTTGTGTAATTTTTCTTGGATTCGCAAACTTTCCAATGTGAAACGTCTGTTATGTTTTCTTTCTATGCCTAATATATTCGTCTTTGATAAGTCCGCTTTGTGTCCCGTTGTTGAAATGTGTTGTGCTAAATCTGTTGATGTTTTTCGTTTTCTTATGTCTGCTTCATGCTCAGAGATTCTGGTCGCTAATTGTCGTTTTGTTGTGTCGATGTAAACCAATTCACATTTTTCTCTGTCATTCCCTTTGCAGCTTATCTCATATACCACATCATGTTTACAGTGGTCATCAATACGATCTTTGTTTTTAGAAAAAAGTGTTTGAAGTGTTTGATTGCTTTTGTATGCAAAAGAGACTTGTTCCTTCTGTGATATGTCCACTTTTAGCATCTTCTATCTGTCAATCCAGTTATGAACGTAATACCGTAGTGCTTTTTTCTGTTTTCTATATGTTTTTCTTTGTCCAATTGTTCGCTGTTGTCAATGTGATTGGTCATATTGTTTCTTGTAGTGGTTGTTTTTAGTATATCCCTAATAAATCGTTCTGTGTATCCGTTTTTCTTGAAAATTTTTGTCAATTTGTTTATGTTTTCTGGTTTGAAACTTTCATCACTGATTTCTAATACATTGTTTGTAAGATTCTTGATGGTGTTTATTTTCTGGTGTAGTGGTTGTGCTGAATGATAGTTAATTAACCTGCCTGATGCCGTAGGTTTTGTGTACCAATTAGTGATAATTCTGTTTTCTTTTCGAATTAATCTGGCATTCAGAAATGGAATGCTATTGTCCTGTTCCTTTTCTAAGGTGAACTTTAGTCTAGGGTGATATTTATTGAAAGTGGATAGAACAGTGTCTACGTGTTTACCAAAATCATCTACATATTTGACTATAAACTTTATTTCTATGTTTCTGCTTTTTAGTTCCTTTATGGAGTCGTTGATTAGGTCATCTAGTACTATGTCTGCTATTGTTGGGGATAGGGGATTGCCCATTGGCATGCCGTATTTCTTATTATCTAGTATCTTTTATTGTATGTGAAATAATTGTTGTCTCTTAACGTGAACTCTAGTAACTTTAAAAAATAAGATTCGGGAATGGTTGTGTGTTTTTCGATTTCTGTCCAATGTTTCATTTGGTATGTTTGTGAATAGTGAAATGACGGCTAATGAGATGATAATGTATTCCTTGTTTGTTTTTGTATTTTCCAGTTTGCACTTCAGTCTGGTTGAGTTTCTTATGTTGTACTCTTCTGATATTATGTTACGGAGAATTCCTCCGATGTACTTAGAGAGTCCATAGCATGGGACTTTCATTGATGCCGAGATAGGTCGTAGCGGTAAACCGGGCTTGTGTATCTTCGGTAAACCATACAGTTGGGGTGCTGATGCCGCAGCACTGCTTAATTAAAATTTCTGTCGTAAAGGGATGTATTTATGTTTGTATAATTCGTTTACCAATTTGTTGTTAATTTTCCGTAGTTTTTCCGTTGGGTCATGCCGTGTTGAAGTGTAAGTGTCCTTGTCGTCTAATATGTTTTCCATTTTTTCATTGTAATCCTGGCGGTACATTATTACTGTCTTGTTTCCTTTATCTGCTTCCGTGATGAGTATGTTGTCCTTGTGTTTCGATAGAAATTTCCGTGTGTTGTTGTAGATCGCGTATAAAAATTTATCTTTTGAGGCGTTATTGTTGGTGAGTCTTCTTTTGAAATTGGCTACTCGATTTGTTATTTTTGTTCTGGTTGTTTCTTTTTTCTTTTCATCTGGTATAGTTTGTATATATTGTTCAATGTCAGCTATTATGTGTATGGGTGAGAGATTATTTTTGTAATGAAAAAAGTAGTTAAGATTTCGGATAATATAACAAATTCAATAATAATAAAACACAACAATAAAATTATGTCATTTTTGATAGACACTGGCGCAGATGTCTCTTTATGTAAAATATGCACTCAATTAGAGAACGAAAATTATTCTACAACTAATAAATCTACAACTAAAAGTTAACGGGCATCTCTAACGACGAAATCCATTCACTTGGCGAAATTCACTTAAACCTAGAAATAGGAGATGAAATCCTTAAACATGACTTCCAACTAGTAGATGAGAAATTCCAGATAGAAACAGACGGGATAATTGACAGAGATTTTCTACAGAAATTCCTTTGCAAAATAGATTATGAGACCTTTACGATAACAATGTTAGTAGACGAAACAGAAATCACACTCCCAATGCAAGCGAACGCGCATGAAATATTGAAGATCAAATTACCACTCAGAACATAAATAGTGCAAGCAATAAAAACAAAGTTCAACGAAGAGAAGGTAATTCTTAGCAAAGAACTGAAAGAAGGAATTTTTCCTAGCAACTCAATAGCACCAAAGAACGGAATAACACAAATTAGGATACTTAACACAACAAACTCAGAGATAACCATCAGTCAGTCAGTCAGTCTTGATCAGTCAGTCTTGTGCACTAGCCGTATCAGCACGTACTCTTTTTTACTCCTCGTGATTTTTAGTTACAATGCCGTGTGTATGTAATCTCAAAGTTGACCGCGGTCAAGACAAAATAAAATGCGTGGACTGCAATGAATTCTTTCACTGCAAATGTGTAAATATTTTGCCAGCTGATATTGCGTTTATGGAGTTGTCGAAAAATCATTTTCGTTGTTCGAAATGTGCGGCTGCTAGACGTGGCTCCCTCCGTTCCAATACCGTTACGCGTGAAGCGGAGGCTTCTCCCACAGAGCGTAACCCTGATCAGAAACAGAAGCAGGAGCAACAACAATCTCTGCATCTATCTAAAAGCCGAACTACATCAAAGGCAGTGCGGTCACATGGAAAAGACGTACAAAAAGCTGACGCTGCTGTTTGCAGCAATAACACATCTTCTAATTTGTGCACTGATGCTTCAGTCAATCTTGAAGGTCAAAGAGTACAATGCAGCTCTCAGCCTGCTCTATTAGAAGCTGTAACTCTTGAGACTCTTTATCGTGAAATTTTATCTCTCAAAAGTCTAAATACTAATGCTCTCCAGCTTATCGAGTCTCTTCAAAAAGATAAAACGGTACTGCAAACACAGGTGCTGGCTCTCCAGAAACAAGTTGATTATTTGACTGAGAAGAGAAGAGAAAAATGCGTTGAAATTAGTGGTGTACCAAGAGAACATTGCAAACAAAATGGACTTGAAGCTGCTCTCAAAATTTTTTCTGAAGGTGTTAAGCTGAATATCGGTCCGGAGATGATTGATGATTGCTTCGTTAGGTCAATAAATAAACAGGGTGATTCCTCTATTAAAAATATTATTACAATTAAGTTTGTGTCTAAACATGTAAAAAGTGCTGTGTTAAGAAATAAGTATGAGAATAGATTAGGGCTTACTACGCGTCTCTTCGGTTGCGACAACAATAAAAAAATCTATATTAATAATTGTCTGTCACCTACAACTAGGAATATTTTTAAAGCTGCGCAAAAAGTAAAAAGTGATCTAAACTATAAATACCTATGGGTTGGAAATGGTAAAGTTTTAGTGAGGAAAAGGGATGGTGTTAAGGCAGTGGTGATTTCATCTTTAGATGATCTTCAAAAACTAACTTAAATTTTAATGGTTAGTACTTTTAACTCCAACTGTTTGTGCATCCCACCTCGCCTTTGTGAGTCCACTTCGTTTGAAAGTATCACTAATAGGGTTGAACAAACTAGCTTTTATGTAATTCATCAAAACATTCGTAGTCTACGTAAGAACTTTGACCATTTCTTGCTATATGTTAATTCTCTGATTTCAAAGCCAACCTTCATATTTTTATCTGAAATTTGGATTTTTGATGGAGAGCAATCGATATATAATGTTCCTGGTTACATTTCTTATTATAACTGCAATAATTCTTATGCCGCTGGTGGCGTGGCAGCTTTTGTTCGTGATGACATTATATGTGACTATTCATGTCTCTGCTTAAGTAGTCTTGATGGAATTAAGCTAAAGTGCAGAATCTCTGGCTTCTCATTTACGTTTATTGCCATTTACCGATTTCACTCACGCGTCCCGAATACAACGTTTCTAAGCGACCTTAACCAAATATTGGCTACCACAACGGCGAATAATCTTGTTTTACTAGGTGACTTTAATATAAACATCTTAGATGAGTCTCCTTTTGCAAAAGATTATTTGTTGTTATTAATGTCATATGGGCTTGAGTCTTGTATAAATGATCCCACTAGGATTTCAAATACTTCGGTATCATGTATTGATCACATTTTTATCCGTTGTAATGCAATAAATAAAATCGGAGTTAGTAGCTCAACTGCTGATCTGCATTTCTCTGATCACTGTTTAACTTGCCTTGGATTTCATGATGTCATGATGAAGAAACCTATCGCTCGATCCTGCACGTATTCTGTCCGCAGAACAGATTTTGCTGCCTTAAATCATAAACTTGCAACCGAGACTTGGGCAACAGTCTACAATGCATCTGATCCCAGTGTGGCTTATGATAACTTTATTGATATACTGTCTAAGCATACTACTAGCTGTTCGTATGGTAGTTGTCAGCGTGCAAAAGACAAGAGGCTAAAACCCTGGATGACTTCGGCGCTTTTAAAACTGATTCGTCTAAAAAATAAATTGTACATAAAAACAAAAAAAAAACCCTTGGATATGGCGTTGCTAGCCCGGTATAAATATTTTTGTAAAACAATCATCAAAGATGTAGCTTTAGCAAAAGAAAAATTTTATATAAATGAGTTTAATAAGCTAAAGGGTTCTCCAAAGAAAGAATGGAGCCTTATAAACGACTTGCTGGGTAAAACGAAAAATCACGTTATCATCTCTAAAATTAACACCGAGGATAGTTCTATTTCATCTCCAAAGGCAATAGCTAATGAGTTCAACACTTTTTTCTCAAATGTAGCGACTGATGTTATCACAGCCAATGGGGCTAATGCTGTCTCTTGTGATTGTAATTTTAATGATGTTTTTTATGCTGAGAGCTTCTTCTTCGAGCCTATTTCTGCCTCTGAAATATTTTCAATCATTCATTCCTTAAAAAGCTCCAATTCATCTACTTCACATTGCTTCTCAAGTAACTTTTTAAAAAATATTGGTCTTTATATTGCTGAAATATTGTCAGTTATTTTTAATGATAGTATGGAACAGGGTATCTTTCCGGTTGGACTCAAGGTGGCTGAGGTTATTCCTCTGCATAAGAAAGGTGATAAGTTGTCATTGAATAATTACAGGCCGATTTCAATCCTGCCGACGTTCTCGAAAATTTTTGAGAAAGCAGTTAAAACAAGAATCGTCAACTTTCCCAATAAAAAAAGTTTCTTTAATAATTGTCAATACGGTTTTCGTGAGGGAAAGTCCACTGAAGACGCTCTACTTAACTTTTGTTGCAATATTTATAACAGCATGAATAATAAGCCGATTACTGCGGCGCTATTCATTGACATTAAGAAAGCTTTTGACACTGTGGATCATATAATACTCTTAGATAAACTGTATGGCTGTGGATTTAGAGATAACGTCCAAAATTGGTTTCGGTCTTATTTAACCGATAGACAGCAGAGAGTTAGAATTGGTGGTGACTTCTCGCCTATGGCTACAATCAATATTGGCGTTCCGCAAGGATCGGTGCTAGGGCCAATTCTGTTTCTAATCTTTATTAATTCTCTGCTGTCGATCGGCTTCTCCGGCAAGCCAGTCGCGTTTGCTGATGATCTGGCCTGTACTTATACAAGTGATTCGATTCCTAGACTGACTGTGGCCATCAATAACGACTTAATACTACTGAGGCACTGGTTTCTTATGAATAAGCTTGTTCTAAGTGAGAAGTCTAAAATTATGTTATTTTCTGCTAGAGGTAAACCGCCTGTTATTGATAACTTCGTATTCCATGGTCCAGCCTGCAAAAATGTACCTTTGACTTGGGATATATGTCCCTCATCTACCAATTACCTGACCAATAATAACTCTGCGAACTGCTGCCCAAGTTGTTGTATTATTGGTTGCGTTACTTCATATAAATATTTAGGACTTCATTTAGATAGCAAAATGAATTGGACTGGTCATACTGACGTTCTAACTAAATACCTACGATGTGCTACTAGGCAACTATTTCTACTAAAAAAATGCTGCTCTCCTAACCTCTTACGTAGGATTTATTTTGGAATCTTCCATTCTAAACTTGAGTATGGCCTAGTCTGTTGGGGTGGAACTGTTAACTACAATATTAATGCATTATACTCGATTCAGAAGCTTGCAATTAAAACAATTAGTAATAAATCCCGGTATGATAGTAGCTTTCCAATTTTCAAAGAACTCAATATTCTTCCCCTAAAGCACCTTTATTTTTATAAAATTCTAAAAACTTATTTTACTAATCTGGCTAACACTGGTTTCTTCTTCGGCACAAGAAATCCAGCATACACACTGAGAGGTCAGACTTCTGATTTTGCAACAGTTCCATCGCATAACCTGCAACTCTACTTTAGATTCTATCTGTCTAGTGCTCCTCGGCTTTTTAACTGCTTGCCACCTGGTATAAGAAGTCTTCGCGTAGTGGGTCGGTTCTTACAGGAGGTGAAACTGTGGCTAATGTTGTTCAACCCTTGTGATGTCACTGCACTTGTGCGTATTGTGTCCTAGTAATTTCGTTAGTTAGTGTTTAATATTCTCATGTTTATTTCTCATATTTATTCTGTTTCATTTATCCTATTTTTAACTTCCATTTTATTGCAATTTAAATTTTTTAGTTTTAATTTTACTCTTCATATTCAAAAATATTTATTTTCTCTTTCTATCTGTATATTTTTAATTATCTGTCATATATTTTTATTTTCAAATGTTTTAATTTAATGTCAATTTAATATTAAGTTGAGATCGACACTAGTTTCAACTACTGATCTCGCAATGTACACTGTTGGTTAATTTGTTATATAATTGTTATTTACTGAAGAATAAATTTACTGAATTACCATAGATGGCATTCCACTTGAAACAGACTCCCTATCAAATTATGAAATTTTAAATTATAATACAACCAAAACACATGATAAAAATAGACTCAAAAAGATACTTGAAGCTATAAACATAAGCTGCGTAGACAACAACTCGAAGCAAGAATTAATCTTTGAACAACTCGAAACAAGAAACATCTTTGAAAGATATTAGAACGTCTTTCACCTCGAAGACGAGATCCTAACAACAAACAATTTCTATACACAAAAAATTTCGACTATAGATGACAACCCTGTCTACATAAAAAACTACAGACTGCCACACACAAACACACAAGTGATGAATGAACAAGTGCAGAAAATGTTGACTGAAGACATAATAGAATCATCAATCAGCCCATACAATGCTCCAATTCTTTTGGTACCTAAAAAGAACACCGAAGACAAAAGAAAATGGAGAATTGTCGTTGATTTCAGAAAACTAAATGATAAAATAGCAAGTGACAAATTTCCTCTAACTCGCTTAGAAGATATTTTGGACAAGCCAGGACGAGCAAAATGGTTCTCAACACTAGACATGACAAGTTCATTTCACCAAATACGACTCGATAAAAAGTCACGACCATTAACAGCATTTTCGACCAATAATGGACACTACCAATTCAAACGACTACCGTTTGGACTAAAAATCTCTTCCAACAGCTTTCAGCGCATGCTTACAATAGCTCTATCAGGATTAGAGGCTGAAGCATTCCTTTACGTAGACGACATAATTATTCATGGATGCAGCCTCAGCCACCATAACCAAAATCTATTAAAGGTATTAGACAGACTAGAACGCTATAATCTCAAACTAAACCCACAAAAATGTTGTTTCCTACGCCCCGAAGTAATATATTTAGGCCATCTAATAACTCGTGACGGAGTAAAGACAGATCCAGCAAAATATTAAATAGTAAGAAATTACCCTATACCAAAAAATACGGACGAAGTAAGACGATTCGTTGCATTTTGCAATTACTATAGGAAATTCATTCCAGAGTTCGCAGACATTGCTAAAAGCCTAATCGCACTACTAAAGAAAACAGCAAAATTTGAATGGACAAAAGAATGTCAATTAGCGTTTGATACACTAAAGGAAAAACTAATTAATCCACCGTTACTCCAATATCCTGATTTCAGTAAACCTTTCATACTAACCACAGACGCTTCAAACTATGCCCTCGGAGCAGTACTTTCACAAAGCGAAATAGGAAAAGATCTACCCATATCTTATGCAAGCAAAGCATTACAAAAACACGACCTTAACCAACCTGTAATAGAAAAAGAACTACTAGCAATTCACTGGGAAATAAACTACTTTAAACCATACCATATGGTACCAAGTTTATTGTAGTTACCGACCATAGACCTTTGATATCGTTATTTTCTCATAAAAACCCCCCATCAAAGATGACAATAATAAGGTTAGATTTAAGTGACTATGATTTCGAAATCATTTACAAAAAAGGCAAAATAAATACGAACGCCGACGCGCTCTCAAGGATACAAATAGATTCACACCAGACCTTGAAACTTTTATGACTTTTAACAAAAAGTCATACCCATAACTCTTATCCATGACTTTTAAATATAAAAATTCATACCCATAACTCTTATTGAAGACTTTTATTTTTAAAAGTCATTGAAAAAACTTTTTCGATGACTTTTATTTTTAAAAGTCCTCAATAAGAGTTATGGGTATGACTTTTATATTTAAAAGTCTTCGATAAAAGTTTTTCTGATGACTTTTTCTGGTGACTTTTTTGAAATAAGAGTTATTTTAAGAGTTATTTTGACTAATTGCGGAGAAGCATGAATATATGGTTAGGTTTGAAATAAGCTGCTTGAGAGTGAAAATAATTAGTTTTAGAAACTGTGTGCCGCTGAGATTTGTTGTTTATTCATTGATCGCAGTGTGTGTGTATCTAGCATTATGTACACCGTAGCCCTTATCGGCAGCAGGTACAGGACAGCGGCGACACTGCTTTGACACAACAACAACTCATCGTTCCGCTTGTGTGTAAATGACTGTGTTGTTGTTGTTCGTTGTTTTCGTTAAACGGTTATAAAGAATTAAAGCAGAAATGCAGACGCAATTATTTAGATAGAAAATATATTATTTGTATCAAAGTCGAGATAAGCATTAAACACAATCGGAGCAACAGGATACAAGATACACTTTTAGCTGTCAAATTTACATGGGCTCTTATGGAGATCGAGAAAAAAGTTTGATTTCCAGTTTGTTGCTCTGGTTTGCTTTCCATTTTGTATCTTGTCTCCGGGCTAATTTCTAATTTTGACAGCAACAGAATCATTCTTGTTCTTCTTCGGTGTGTTTGTTTACATTGTGTCATGTAAAATTTGACAATTTGCATTGTGAGGGGTGTCACACTAGGCATCTTAATGCCAATTTACTTAAGTTAATATTTAACGACATTTTTATTATTATTATTACAAGCAATTTATTTCTGAAATAGAAAATATACGTAATTCCTATTTACAAAAAATTAGTCAAAATATTTATCAATTGTTAAAAGAAATGGAAAATCCTCTAAAAAAGGTTGCTGGAGAAAATGTAAAAAACAGTTGAAGGTTTTCTAAGGCGGCCTCAAGTGGCCTAGTGTTACACCACCATTAAGAATTTGACATATGAAATTTTTGCTGCTGAGCAACAGTTGCCCAGCCATTATAATTAACGCCATGGAATTTCTTGTTGCCTGGAAATGTTGCTGTATCCTGTTGCTCCGATTGTGTTTAAAGCAATAGTCGCATGTCAATTGAAAGTTAGTTAACTCTTAAACGGCTGCACGGATGTTGATGCGGTTTTCACCATTCTGCTCGAAACTATGAATTATTCGTATTTGTAAGGAAATATTTAATTATTTTGTGACTGTAATTTTGCATCTCAAATGGGATGATATTTGTTAGACTTTTGGGCCGCTATTTCGCACAAAGACAAATAAGGTTTCGCCTATGAGTGCATCTATTGTACGATTTATTGACGTCAGGTAGAGGCATTGCATTCCAAGAGAAGGCATTGCAAATGGAAATTCCGCCACTAATTACATTTTTTTTACAATACAAACTTTGAAAGTGAAAAGCAGCAACAAAATATCAGCGACAAAAACATATCCCGTTAGTTTTGTCTCTTGAAATGCAATGCGTCTACCTGATGTCAATAAATCGCACAATGGATGCACTCATAGGCGAAACCTTATTTGTCTTTGTCGATAGGTAATATATAGGAATATTACCGATGGCCGAAGCCGATAGGTGAATGATAGGGCATTCACCGGTGACCGAAGTCGATAGGTAATATATAGGGATATTACCGGTGGCCGAAGCCGATAGGTGAAGTCGCAAGATTGGTTTAAGATCTTAAGTATAAGGCTTACCTTATACTCAGCGCAACTCGAATTGGAATATTTTTGCCGTGACCTTTTATGAGCTGGCTGTCGTGAACGGAGTGTGAATTATATGCACGTAGTGAGCGCAAACTACAGGCATTTGATCATTACATTGGGTACTATGTATGTGTATGTATGATGACGAAACCGGTTTTTGTGTTTGTTTCTTCTGTTTTCTCTTGATGCGTGTATACAAGAGTACAAACGCACATACTAAAAGAATTGATGTGAAGATAAAAAAAAATGTTTTGATCGCTGGTGGGATTTGAACCTGCGATATGCGGTTTCCTAAACTCAGTTTTGTTTTTTTTTTTGAAAAAGAGAACAATAAGAATGTTTTTTTTTGTCGCTTAACGCTGCGACTGCGCTGCGACTGTGTTTATGCTATTCTTCGTTCTATCTTACTTATTCCTATGTTCAAATATTTCAGTTTTCTTATGTTTCTAGTTTATTAATTTTATTTGTAATAATCTTATATTTAGCTTATTTGTAACGTTGTGCACGTTACAGTCTATCCTCACAAAGGTATATAAAAAAAAGAAAGAGAAGAAAAAAAACGATTTTGTTTTCCGGGTGGAAACAAAAAAAACCTTACCTTAATTTTTCTTATGTATAAAATTTTCTTAATTTTTCATTTGAACTCCTAAAATTCTTTTTCTATTGTTTGAGTCTAAAATGGTTTGTGTGCGGTGCGAATCTGGTTGGTGGTCATCACCCTTCCTTCGGCAGTGTGAGTTCATTCGGCTCATTCACCTCGTACTGTGACGGTGACTACTTCTTCTGGTCGCTGCAATGTACGGTGGTCGGTGGTCAGCTGCGGTCGGATGGTGATCTGGTGTTGTGGTGATTTTGTTTGTCGTTTGGTTTCTTGAGGAGTTGGCGGTGTTCGGTGTGGTTTCTGGTTTCGGGTTTTTCCGTTTGTTTGTTGACTTTGGTGTGTTTGGTGATTTCGGTGTGTTTGTTGATTTCGGTGTGTCTTTCCGTGTGTCTCTCGGTATTTTTGTTGATTTCGGTGTGTTTGGTGATATTGTTGTGTCCCTCGATTTTTTTGTTGATCTCGGTGTGTCTGTTGATTTCGGTGTGTCTCTGGGTGTGTTTGTTAGTGGTATTTTTGTTGATTTCGGTTTTGTTTTGTTGTTGTTCGTTTTTGTTGCTGGCTGTTTTTTTGTTGCTGGTTATTGTTGTTTGCTGGATTGCGGGTAGTACTTCTGTTTAAAAGGTATGTCACTATTTGCACGTATGACATGTTGGACGACGTTGCACGGAGTGTTGATTTTTCCCATTCGTGTTTTTACGTCATTAATGAGTTGTTGTAACTGGGCGTGTTCTGGTGTTTGGTTTATTGTATGCAAACTATGGTGGTGGTTGGTGACACTGGGTACTACTTCCTGGTTGCCAATGGTGAGGTGGATGCCTGCTTTGTTCAAGAAATCCATTCCTAGAATTAATTCTTTGGTAATTCCTGGCATGAAATATATTTGGTGTTGGTATTGGTTCGTGCCTATTTTGATGGTCACCTCTCCGTAGTTTTGGGCCGTGATTATTTTTCCATTCTCTAGTGTAACTGGAATAGTTTGCTGTTGTGCGCGTGGTTGACGTTTGATCATCTTTTTTAAGTCAGTGCCCATAAACGTGAGCGAAGCTCCGGTGTCGACGAGTGCCCTGACGGTGTGGTCATTGCATTGGACTTTCAGGTAGAAGCGGCCGATGACTGGTGGTACCTCGTTTGCGTTTTGATGGCAGTGACAGTCACGGGATAGTCTTCCTGTGGTTCCACAATACGAACAAAAGAGTAATTTTCGTCCCCGGCAGTTGGTCCTGGTGTCTCCCGGTTGTCTGCAAGACCAACAATGCGTCTCTCGTACATAGGGTGTAGAAGTTATGCAGTTGTTGGAGTGGAGGTTGCTTCTAGGTTGTCTGCAAGACCAACAATGCGTCTCTCGTACATAGGGTGTAGAAGTTATGCAGTTGTTGGAGTGGAGGTTGCTTCTAGTTTCCCCTCGAATGTGTTCATATTCTTCTGCCAGCGTCATGAGATCGTCAATGTTATCGACTTCATTGCGTTTTATATACAGGCGATATTCCGGGCGGAGTCCTTCATATGCTCGCTCTACTTGTTGTTCCATTCGCATGTGAGGGTGTTGACGTATCAATGAGATGAGACTCATTATGAAGTCTTTGGCTCTCTCGCGGATGTTTTGTCTCTTGCGCATTATTTCTTCTTCAAGCCGGTGTAAGTGCCGTGGTGGTTGGAAGAGTTTTTCAGCGGCTATTCGGAATTCCCGCCAGGTATGTATTTCTCCTTTCTTATAGCGCCACCATTCTCGTGCTCTGTCTTTCATGATTTCGTTGAGTGGTAAGAGCAGCTGGTTGTACTCGATTCTGTAGCAATCGGGTAACTCCTCTACGGTTTCCAGAAATTCGTTGAGTGGGCGGCTCCCATTGAAAGTGAGACCCCATTTTCTAACCGTGTTCATGATGTCTACGTTGTTGTTATTAAGGTTGCCTTCGACTTGTGTCTTCACCAGTGGCGTAGTTGCCAGTGTGTGTTGTGTCGACCGGGGGCTTAGTGCCGTTGAGGTTCCTCTCTCGATGCGTTCCGTTTTAAAAAGTCGCTCAGTCGCTGTCTGAGTTCTTTTACCGTTCCCTCTGCCTGTAATCCTGACTCTCTAAGACGTTCTTCTAGCTCCTCCTTTTTGAGAGAGTAAATCCCGCTTAGGTTGGACGTTGTGGCATCCGTGTTGATACTTAGTGTTTGTGATGTTTGTGCACTTTCTAATGTAAGTGCTTGACTCTCTGTTGAAGAGAGTCCCTGTTCGGGCGCCATTTGTAACGAGTTTTTAGTTTCCAGCCTGGATGAAGCTCAGTCTGTCCAGGGTTCGCTTATTCCAAATTTTTGAAACTTATGATACGTACAATGAATGTGGTTCACGCAGCAGACGGCTGTACAGTTTACCTACGTAAATCGCTTAAGCAGGAGTTCTTTAACCAGCGTGTTTCTCTACGGAAGGCCTACGGTAAAGGCTTGGAAGCTCAAGTGCTTATCGGCGGAAGGCCTTAATTTATACAGGGGAAAGCGAAAGTGCTTCCCTGCGGAAGGCCTTAATTTATCGAATCAGAATGCTGGTTAGGTTAATCTCCTGTTTAAGGGACTTTCCTACCGGTGGCGTGCAAATATGGTTGCACGCCGGTGGCCTGCGCCGATAGGTGAATGATAGGGCATTCACAGGTGACCGAAGTCGATAGGTAATATATAGGAATATTACCGATGGCCGAAGCCGATAGGTGAATGATAAGGCATTCACCGGTGACCGAAGTCGATAGGTAATATATAGGAATATTACCGATGGCCGAAGCCGATAGGTGAATGATAGGGCATTCACCGGTGACTGAAGTCGATAGGTAATATATAGGGATATTATCGGTGGCCGACGCCGATAAGGCTTACCTTATACTCAGCGCAACTCGAATTGGTATATTTTTGCCGTGGCCTTTTATGAGCTGGCTGTCGTGAACGGAGTGTGAATTATATGCACGTAGTGAGCGCAAACTACAGGCATTTGATCATTACATTGGGTACTATGTATGTGTATGTATGATGACGAAACCGGTTTTTGTGTTTGTTTCTTCTGTTTTCTCTTGATGCGTGAATACAAGAGTACAAACGCACATACTAAAAGAATTGATGTGAAGATAAAAAAAATGTTCTGATCGCTGGTGGGATTTGAACCTGCGATATGCGGTTTCCTAAACTCGGTTTTGTTTTTTTTTTAAACAAGAGAACAATAAGAATGTTTTTTTTTGTCGCTTAACGCTGCGACTATGTTTATGCTATTCTTCGTTCTATGTTACTTATTCCTATATTCGGATATTTCAGTTTTCTTATGTTTCTAGTTTATTAATTTTATTTGTAATAATCTTATATTTAGCTTATTTGTAACGTTGTGCACGTTACAATACTAGCTTAATTGAATCGATTTAATTTATGGATAAAAACACTTAAGCTAAGCAGAAATAACAATAAGAAAATAACATAAAGTAAGAAATGTTGCCTAATTGACAAAGAAATATTGTGAAACAATTTAAATTAAAAAGAAAGCCAAATTATTAAAAACGCTACATTAGTGCGCGTCAGCAAATTCGTAAGGTAAATTAATTGTTTTGAATTCTGTCATCGACCACCAGCGTAACATGAGTGCAGTCAATGAAACTGAGCCATGCTCGCAATCGATCACCCAGTTCAAGGTAGAAATTGATTATTATGCAAGCCATACACGTTACAACCGTTGGTACAACATGGTTAGCAATCAAGTTGTGTGTTTTGCCCACAAACGATACAACCTCTTTGTACAACTTCATTTTGCAAACAATTCATTTTGAGTAAAGATGACGTCTGATGTTTATAAATAAATAAATTTTTAAAATTTCATAAATTTTTATATATTCAAGTTTTATAAAGTTTTATAAATTTCAATAAAATCACGCATTTCAGCTGAGTCTTCCATTTTTGTGTTGTTTACTCGGCAATTAAACTCCCGAATCTTGCCCACACACGTGCTTCTCCCGAAAAGTCAAAATGAGAATGAAGTACCAAATCGCATGGCCAGCCCACAAACGTTACAACCGACTTGTACAACTTGCCAAAAAATGAAAAAATTTTGATTTTTCGTACAACCGAAACACAACTTCATACAACAAGCCCACAAACGTTACAATCTTTTATACAACCTGCTCAAGTTATACCAACGGTTGTAACGTATATGACCTGCTTTAGGGATGCTGCTTCAACCGCGGCTTCAAACTGTGTTTAGGACGTGTGCATTACTGTAGCTATGGTGAAATTTCCCTTAAGGCTCAGCATTGCGTTTCGTATTGTTCAATTGCTGTTTAATGTCAACATTCCTGTGTTAACCAACGAGAGCTGTTGTAACTCAGTCCCACATACAGATGTTAATTCGGTTTTAGTTTGAACCGAAAAAATCCATTGATTGCCCTTGCTGGTATGGCGCCATTCATCGTTGTTATTAGTGGAATATAATTGCAATCTGCTGTTGGTTTATTGGTTGGTTGGATCCCTACTAATGGGATCATTGTTTTGAATATGGCATGTTGGTCTGTCAATGTACCCTTGTTCATTGTCTTGTACAATTGTAGAAGGTTGTTGTCGCCGTTGGGAAGCAACAGTCCTGGCGATATATGGTTTTTAATTTCCTTTAATTGCTCTTGTAGTTGTTTCGGCGTCAGCAGTGGTGGACTGACGCACTCATGATGTACAGTCATTACATCCAAGATTGCGGTTTGAACTCTTCTTAGATTTACGGCCATTGCTGAGAGTTGTGTAGAAAACGATATATATTTACCATTGGAAGATTTTGAAATTTTTTAATTATTTGTCGATTTCATCCATTAGTTCAGCAAGTTGATCATTAATGTGTTTCAGATTAGCTTGTGATTCCAATTCCTTTCTTTTGAAAATATTTATTGTTGAATCTTTTATGGAGGTTTGGTTTTTCATTAACTCCAAGAGAAATTCTTCATTGTTTCGGACTTTATTGATTGTGGTGGACATTTCTTTGGCATATCTAACATAGTTGGCATATCACTATCTAACACTCCAAATAGGGACCGGGCGACATTTCCAACAATATCTAATGCTGCTCGTTTTTTGCGAGCCTCTAGTTCGTTTTGAAGTGGTAGAAGGTCGTAATATACAATTAACGTCCAGGCTGTAGGAGAAATCTTAGTGTATCCTATTCCTTCGAAATATATTCCAAGTCCGTTGTTGAAATTCGTTATATTTATAGAACCAGCGAATATAGAATATATCGTAAGTGGCAGCAAGAAAAGTGCAGCTATACAGTTGATCACCATTGTGGTGTGAGCTATTCGTTTTCTTTTTGACGGGGTAGAAGATTCTTCGGTGAGCTCCTTCTGAGGCTTCGGTGGGATTTCAGCTCCTTCGCGTGAATGTTTCTGAGCCACTGAGGCTGTGTTCAGAGTTTGATCGCTTTGTAATCGTCTCTCTAGAGCATAAAAACGGCTAAGAGCCATTGAAAATGATTCTCCCAATGCTTCACCCTTTTCTGCTAATGGTAACCGGACTATGAAACGCCCAGTTGCGGTCCTCGATACTGTTTGCGTAAAGCTGCTTTCACATAACTGTTCTGCTACCGTCAATTGTCTCTTCTCGTCCTCAGTGTTCTCTAATAATCTCGTCCTCCGGAAAGATTGCGCACGTGACAGGTTGATGAATTGTTAAGTTAATTTTTCCCGATACAATCCTAATTTTGTATTTTGTAGGATGGGCATATCCTTGCCGAGGGTTATCTCCTCGATTTGCTTTAAATCGTAGAAAAACTCTGCTCCTAGGAGTACATCGATTTTGCCCGATGCAGAAAGTTGAATCTAATTTAACTTTACTTGGTATGGACCAGTTTGAAATGTCTAACGTTTGTGGCGGCCGTGGTGCTACAATTTGCGGTAATACATATGCCTCGAGCCGGATGTAGAAGGTTCCATCTTGTGATTGAAGTCCTACATTGAGCCGGTTGCTGGAATTGCGAGTTTTGCGCCCGATGCCTTCGATTTGAAGTGAGGAAGTTCGGGGCGATAGGGATAGCTTCTTGACGAGCCTCTGAGTTACCAGATTAACTTACGAACCGGAATCTAAAACTGCCTTAAAATTGAATATCTTGCCATTGGCTGCAGAAATGGAAACTACAGCGGTGACTATTATAACATACGCCTGCTTGTTGCCTTGTTGAATGGCTGGTGTTACTGTAGTTGGCGCGTTATCTGTCTTAACAGGTGTAGAGTTTGTTGGCCGAGTGCTGTCTTTAACTTGCTGATTGTTCTGACCTGTACTGGGGTTTTGAGTGTGCTCCAAATGTAATAATGTGTTGTGTTTTTTATTACACCGGCTGCAACTTCGCGAAGGACACTGAGCAGCCAGATGACCTGCCTTCAAACAGTTTACACAAAGATTTTGCTTGCGCATAAAATTTAATCGATCTGATGCTCCAAGCTGAAGAAAGTGTGGACACGCAAATAAGGGATGCGTGCCACATTTGCATGATCGACATGTGTTATTGCCCTGAGGTTTGGAGACGAATGTTGCATGGACATGTGCCGGTTTCTGAGCTACTGGAACCTTATCCCTTTGTCGTATCATTTCCAGTGATAAGAATTGTCCTTCCAATAAGGTAAGAAAAACGGAAATTGTTTGTACTTCTCTGGGACTGGAAATTGTTTGCTCATATCGAATCAATGACTGCCTGTCCAGTTTTTTCGTAAGTAAATTTAATAATAAGAGATCCCACTGTGCCGTGAGAATTTCCAAATTGTTTAGGGCCAGAAGACATTCCTGAGGTGTATCGTGTAATCCCTTTAACGCCATTACTGATCCAGATACTGATGGCTGATCGACGATTGTTTGGATTAGAGTTGATACCAATACCCTTTTATTGTTGTAGCGCTGTCGCAGCATTGTCCAAGCAACATCATAATTTTCCTCAGTGGGTACTAGAGAGCTGCACAAGATGTCTTGAAACGCACATCAAGCCACAACAAAAATTTCAAGCCTTGCACTGCTTGCTTATTTTGCTTTCGAATCAAGACATTGACTGCCGAAAGCGTGCTGATAGCAAAGCACAACAAGGCAATAGTATTCATTGTCATTCGTTGCTTTTTTGAACGAAAAGGCAATGCATAGCAATGCATAACAATTGCTATGACAACTGATGACGCATGGCAATATAAAGCAACGAATGGTGCTAAACTCAAACGAAGACTCATGCAAAAGAATGAGATAGCTTCATATAACTGCGCATCGTTGCCGACATCATAGCAGTATTGCTATTTTCGATGTCTTGTTGCCTTCCTAAAGGCACTATTGCTTTTCTGCTTACAATTCAAGCCTTTCATTGCCTTCACAGAAAAGCAACGCAACACAATGTCTTGTGCGAAGCAGGTAGACGGCAAGGCAGTCACGGCTTGTTCGGGTAGTTGCTTTGAAGTGTTCGTGTCAAATCGTTCATTTGTGCACGACAGTGCACAGCAAGGCAATACTGTGGCATGGTGCCTATAGCAATTCAAGATATCTTGTGCAGCTCTCTAGTGGGTACTAAGTGACTGACTACTCTTTTGGCTTCTCCACCAAGGTTTGATTTCAAGTAAATAATTGTTTGAACCTTGGGAATTCGCTGGTCCACCATTTGCGAAAAGAGATCGAAGAACTGACGCTAATGAAGATAACTCCCATTGTTAGCTTAGGTAGATGTATTTTAGTTTACAATGTTAAATTATTTGTAGTTGAAGTTGAAGTTGCTGACTGCACCTGTTTCTTTTCTTCTTCGAAGATTTGGATGTACGTTGCCGTTAACTTTTTCATTGGTCGAAGAAGTCCGATGTGAAATATGCGTCCTCCTGGTCCACATTTTCGTCCTCTCGAATTCTCCTGTCTCTATTCACGAAGTCGGGACGACTCACTCACTGAGGGACTCATATGTCCCTCAGACAATGCAGACGATCAGTGAAATATTTCTCATTTTGTTTGCGTGAAGCCGAATCCTTCTTGTAATTTCGTATGATAGTCTGGATTTGATTTCCAGCGTTTTGTTGATCCTTTATCTATTTAGTAAACCCTTCCATGTCGGGGTTATCCTTGTAGACTCTTCTTGTAGACTCTGTGCTGACTGATGTGTGTCGTTTATGTGATCCTTTAAAGGATCACGTCGGGGTCACCAAATGTTTTGTTGTGTTTAATAGGTGATTGAATTTGGAACTTGAACCAATTCCAATCCCTTTTTATTTATTTATAAGTGTAAATTCTGAACTTGAACCGAATCCACACTTTGTACTGTTTGAGTGATAATAGGTTGGTTTAATTTAACACTCTGATTATGTGTTGAATACTAGCAATTTCTTTATTGAGTCGATTTAATTTATAGATAAAAACACTTAAGCTAAGCAGATATAACAATAAGAAAATAACATAAAATAAGAAATATTGCCTAATTGACAAAGAAATATTGTGAAACAATTTAAATTAAAAAGAAAGCCAAATTATTAAAAACGCTACATTAGTGCGCGTCAGCAAATTCGTAAGGTAAATTAATTGTTTTGAATTCTGTCATCAACCGCCAGCGTAACATGAGTGCAGTCAATGAAACTGAGCCATCCTCGCAGTCGATGACCCAGTTCAAGGTAGAAAAAATGCTTCCGTTAGCATAGCAAATCGCGACAATGCGGTTACTGCTCTCTAAAGCACTATATATTTTCTTAATGTTACTCTGTAGGTCTGTACTATTTTCCTTCATTAAGTCAACTGAATTTGCGACTTTTTCTTTCATTAGTTGTGATTCTTGTTTAAAAATGTGACAGGAATGTCTTTTCAGCTTTTTTGAATGATGCTCCTCGAATTTTTCTCTACGTATCTGCTGGTCGCTCTCTATGTTCGATTCTGCAGGATTGCCGCAACTATGTTTCAATAAAAACTGACTCAAAAATATCTTTATCGTCAGCATCGGGAACATCAGAAGCATCAGGATCGCGTTTAATGACAGGTGGACCGTATCGTTTGCACTAATTATTCCTCCTACGGACTCACCCATGCCGCTAATTCGAATTATAGCATCTGAAGCTATGTTCTTTGAACAGACCACCTCCAGCAAAGAGTATTAATAGATAAAGGGATTTAGCGAGACGAATGATGCTATCAACATTTAGTTTGAATGAGTCGAGTTAAGCTCAGGTCGAAAAACTGGTCGATACCGTGGTTGACCACTTTGGCTGCGAACTCAAGACTCCTGCGCTCGTAACAAAACAAAATTGAATAATCTACTAATGAGTGAGGGGTTCGAAAGATCTTTTTTAATGAGTATGAAGGGATCGGAAGATCGACTTTGCTTCTGTTATTTTGCACTAACAATGCTAGCGAATATGCGTAAGAAGAGGTAATCGATTCAGCACTCGTATGGCAGGTAAAGTGTGAAAGAAAGAATCGACCAATTCGTGGATTACAGCGGGCGATGAGAAGAACTGTGCGTTTCGTCTTTTTTTTCTTCTCTTACAATAACAAACCATGTGCAGCCGTCCGTCCATCTGGATTCATTTCAAATTTTGCATTTTATGGTTTTTGAAAGAAATTTTGCTTTTCGTACCTTTGTTCTGCTTGTTGTTCGATGTCCAAGCTATGTTAAGCTTTAACCACAACCAAGGCTACCAGCTACAAGATACAAGCTGCAAATGCAGCTGACTTCCAGTGATAGTGGCGTGAAGCCAGCAGCAAATGTCAAAGCGCAAATCTGTTGATGTGTAAAACGTAAACAAACATAAAAGAAGATGAAGAATACCTCCGCCGCCAGAGAAAAATAGAATTCGATCGACTGCATTCGGCGTGAAGCTAGCGGCTAACCACAGATACGTAGCGGCGACTGGAAATCAATGTTTTTTTCTTGTTCCCCATAAGGGCCAATGTAATTTTGACAGATGCAGCTTGTATCTTGTAGCTGGTAGCCTTGGTTGTGGTTAAAGCTTAAAGCATGGCACGATCTACGTTGCGATCATAGCGTGCTGTTGAAGAATTTGTATAGGCAGAAGATCTACTTTAGTCGGCATATCAACACAGTGAATACGTTATACGAGTAACATTAAAAAGCTAATGGAAGCAAACTTATGGAAATATTTATATTATATGTCTGTGGTAATACAAGGTATAATTTGAAATAAATCTATTACAGCCTAATAACCCCGATTTCATAAGTAACACTTATTAAATATTATTTTACAACAATTATTAAGTCACATAATGTTTTGTAGTTTCCGAGAAAATTGAAAATTACGAAGCATACTTTCCTTTCAAATACCAATTCTTTTTGCTACTTGTGTTTTATTACTGGTGCAAAAATATGGAAGAAGATCACTCTGCGGAAGTTTAGTTCGTAATTTTCACTTTTCTCGGAAACTACCAAACATAGATACTGTTGTAATGAAAATGTAATTTTTATTAATGAAAATCTAATTTTCATTACAACCACGGGTGTAGAACCTGGCCTGCACCCCACCTGAGCTGCCCCATGAAAACCGCTTTCAAGGAATGCAGTAACCTTGAGTTGCGCGGTCCCAACTTAAGGTGGAATCAATTTGCAAACACAGCAAAGCAATTTGCAAACACAGCAAAACAATTTGCAAACACAGCCGAGAAGAAATTTACAACAAATACACAAAGGATTATTAGATTATTGCAATAATACAAACAACATTCACACACACACGGACACACACGGAAACTTATCGACGACAACTATACATAAAAAGTGCAGCGACGATTAATGAGAGCCTGGAACCACAAGATGTTACGAAACCTCCTTTTCGACCTGTCCGGATGTGATGCACCGCAGCTAGCTCAAGCTTTTTTCTCTATGTTTTTCGTGTTGTGGGCGTGGTCCTCAACCCTTCGCATCCGGCCATGGTAAGTAACAATAAAAAAAAATCATTTATCTGCTAAATGATGAGAATCTAAACTACAAAAACCAAGAAAAGAAACACCCGTATTCAACTCACACTCGAGGTGAATATCTCCTCACCATCCCTCTTGCGTCGCTCCCGCGACGTCATTCCACAGTCAAAAAAATAACTCAATGCATGTTATTCATCTTATTTCTTATTTAATACTGATACATTATTTGGCCTTTTGGCGTACATATGCTTACAACAATACTTCACTTAAAACAAAATATAATACATAATTTAAAAAGACTAATTAAAACACAATATTATTTTTATTCTTCCAGAAACTAAATTTTTTTTTCTCTTCTATTTATGTTGATGCACATCAATTCGCAAAACTTAACCACAAACGGAAATCTACTATCCGTCGTTGTTCCTAGCGCGCGCCCCCCGAAGAGCTCACCGGGTTGCCTTGGCACTACCACCACAAGTACAACAAAAAATATCGGCTTTGTCGGTTAACAATTGCTGTGCTGTACATATGCAAATGGAAGATAATATGTAAATATAATATGTATACTTAATGTTACGACACTTATACTCTATACAAATAACACTTGATAAAATTTGAAAATATAAAAAAAGGAGTATATTGATTCCGCAAACTCCTACCGAGTTTGCGGTCTCCGATCTTTTCCAACGAATTCTCACTTCTTGTACAGCCACAAGCCTTAAGTATATATATATCTTCCTTTACTTCCTCCCTTTCCTGTAAGATTTTATATTTTTTTTAAAAAGATCAGCAGTCTAACTTTAACTACTTTATTAACTACAATATTTTTTTTTTCCTTCTACGAATTTTTTATTTTATACCATTTTAAACAAATATTTTACCTTTTCTCAACCCGTTTCCTTTATATCTATATCTTTAGCCGCCTTTTGTTCTCTTTGTATCTTTTAATTATTTCTTTAATTCTGCACTACATAATATATTCTTTCACTGTTTTAAAATATTTCACCCGCCACAGTCTACTGTTCGATTAAGGTCATTACCTTACTAGCAAGAGGTCGCTGATCGGTAACCTTCATCGAATTCGACTCAAAATTTTGATTTCTTGTAACTGCCTTTCTAATTGAACTATTTTCTCATTTCTTTAGTGTCTTTCTAGAGTGCACTCGTCTACCATCCACCCAACTATGGTTCGTGTGCCCGCTAACCTTTATACATCTACGTTATCCAAAGTCAAACTCGAACCTGTTCGATTCGCCACCTTTTCTACCACGCGAAAATGTGCGGATATTCGCATCTGGCAATGTCGGGTCAAAGCAACGTTGAAGGCAGAAGTGAAACGCTTAGGTTAGTTGCTCTGACAGCTAATTTTTTTAAAGATTTATTTTATTTTACTTTTAGCCACCCGCAACAAAACTCTGGCGTTGTGGTGACTGCACTCATCGGGTCACAACAAAGACAGTGTGCTGGGTGACGTTCCTCTATGCGGCGCTCAACGTAGGCCATCGCCCATCAGGTCGGTGTCTCGTGCTCTTCACTGAGCTAGCCGGAATATTCTCGGATCATCTCTTTAGCCCTCTCGTGGAAGTCTTTCGTTGGTCTAAAGTATCAGGGACGCATTGCATTTAAAAAAAAACATTTACTTTTTGCACCCTTTTGGTACTTTTAGAGTTCTGTCGCGCTGATGATGATTTGGAAAATGATTGGAGTAATGAAAAAAAATCCAAACATTAGGGTCAGTCGGAGAGGTGGATATCGACCACAGCCTTGACTTCTGAAATAATGATAATCATGATAAAGTGGTAGAATCATTGATAAAAAAAACTACGGAAAAAAATTGAAAGTCTATTTTTTTGGATGTCGCGTCACCGGTATTGTCCTGCCCACGCACAACTGACTGGTGAGTTCATTGCTTAATATCTTTTGCGTGGAAAACACCTAACGATTTCCCTTGCAAGTTCATACATATCATACATACATTTCCAGTTCATACATATTGCTTCCAAGAACTTTTCTCACGCGGCATTTGGCAAATTTCGGACAAAATTTAGCATTGATGTTATCTTTAAAGCTACTGAGTACGAAGTTCCTTTTGTATACTTCTTGGCCTGGAACAAAGCAAACATCTCTAGCATGCCTATTGTATCTGACTGCACTTCTTTCGTATGCTGAGTGTAGATTGTTTTTAATATTTTCTCGCACTATTTCTAATTTACTTTTTCTATCCAAAACTATTAGATCGGGATCGTTTAATAGGTATAGTTTACGTGCTAACTTATAGTCTGCACCGTTCATAAACATATTTTGCCCAAACAAGGCAAAGAATGGTGTTACACCAGTAGCCGAATGAATCGCGCTTCGCAGAGCACATTCGATCTCAGGTAGATAAAGATCCTATTCACGATGGTCACGTTCCAAATAAGATCGAATCGCTGCTAATACCGACTGATTCTCGCGTTCTGCTGCATTTGATTGGGGTGAATACACTGCCGTCTTAAGATGGACAATTTGAAAAGTTTCAGCCATTCTCTTGAACTCTTGTGATAAACTGTTTCCCATTGTCACTATGGATCACCTCGGGAACGCCAAATTTATAAAACACTTCATTCGTGAGAAATTCAACGACGTTAGCAGCAGTGGCTTTTCGCATGGCTTTTAATAGTGTAAATTTCGTGAAATGATCTACGACACTGAAAATATATGCATTTCCGCGCTTTGAACGAGGATATTTACCCATAAAATCGATGTAAATTTTCTGGAACGGCCTTACTGTAACGACCTCATGTCCAATACCGGGTTTCAAGTTCGTATTGGCTGATTTGGACTGTTTACAGACAGCACAGCTATTAATATAGTTTCTCACCTGTATCGTCATCCTTGGCCAATAATAAAAACGACGCAATCGATGCAACGTCTTCGCAATTCCTCCATGTGCAGCGGTTGCTGGATCGTGTGCCTTCTCTATTAGCGTTGTCGTCAACGACTCTGGGATCCACAACTTCCATTTAAACTCCTCGAATTCATCTGCACATCTGGACGAACGAAATGTGTTCGCTTGAATACCATTCCGTCTTCTACTTTTAAATGAGGTAATTTTTCCTTATTATTTTTAATGTTTTCTACTAATTGCAGGTATTCTTCGGATTCAAATTCTGTAGTCTCGAAGTCGAGGATTCCTTGGTTGTCTATCTGTATTTCTTCGATGGACCTGGACAGAGTATCGGTCACTACATTTTCGGACCCTTTTCTATGTTGGATGTCAAAATCATACGCTTGGAGTTGGAGAGACCACCTAGCCAATCTTCCGTTTAGGTCCTTAATCGACATAAGCCACTTTAAGCTGGCGTGGTCGGTCACTACCGTAAATAGCATAAGTTCTGTATATGGCCGGAAACTTTTTATCGCGAGAACTGCAGCCAAGCACTCGTTTTCCGTTACGCTATAGTTTCGTTGATGACCGTTCCACTTTTGAGAAAAGTAGGCTATGGACCTCTGGCTTTTACTCTCGCCTAGTTGGTATAAGACTGCACCAACACCAACATCGGACGCATCACATTGAACCCAAAAACGCTTCGAAAAATCTGGGTGTTTCAGTACCGGAGCAGTCGTCAAAGCCAGTTTCAGTTGCTCGAAAGCCTTTATCGCCTCCGGAGTCATCGCAAATTTGTTTTCCTTTTTTAACACGTCGGTCAAGGGCGCGGCGATCGCTGCGAAATCATTTATGAAGCGTCTTTACCAGCCGGCGGTGCCTAGGAAAGTTCGCACTTGTCTTACCGAACGAGGCACTGGTATCTGCTGAATTGCTTCTATCTTTTGAGGATCAGATCTCAGCGAGCATCCACCTACGATGAAACCAAGGTACTTGAGTTCCTTAAAGCAAAACTTTGACTTCTTTAACCCTATTGTTAAATTCGCGTTTTTCAGGCACTCAGCAACTTCTTTCAAGATTCGTAAGTGCGTGGCAAAATCTGGTGCGACAATGAGGAGGTCATCTAAGTACAAAAAGACATGTGATCTGAAATGTGATGGAATCACCTTGTCCATCAATCGGCAGAGACGTTGAGCAGCGTTACACAAACCAAAAGGCATTACCACAAACTGATAAAGTGGTCACCCAGCGACAGTAAACGCTGTGAAAGATTTGGATTCTTCGTCCAGCTCGATTTGCCAGAAGGCATACTTCAAGTCGACGCTGCTGATGAAATACGTGTAATCGAGCCGACTCAAAATCCCTTCTATGTTTTGTAGAGGATACGTATCTTTGACGGTAACCTCATTTAACTTCCTGGCATCCAAACAAAATCTATTTTTGTCAGGTCTTCTCACAACAGTTATTCGGTTACTCCAGGGACTTTGACTCGGCTCAATCATCCCCATTTCCAACATCTTATCTATCTCTTCATACACTATGTTTTGAACCGCAGGTGACATGGGATAGTGCCGCTCTTTTATTGGCACTGATCCTTCAATCAACTGAATGTTATGCTTCTCTAAGGCCGTACGTCCCAAACCGTGTTGCTCAAACGTCCTGTAATTTTTAAGTACTTCGTCTAATGGCGCTTGTTGTTCGACCGTAAGCTCATTTGATTCTACAGCTGAAATTTTTTCGACTAGTTGGTCTACACCTTCATCATCTTTAGCGTCAAACTCAGCTACTCCTAGAACCTCTACGGCCAACTCAAACGCTCGCCAAAAATCAGTACCTAGATATACATATATATTCTGTTCTAAATATGGACATAAATAACACAAAATAACTTTTCTCTTTCCTTTGTATTCTACAGCTTAACTTAACTTTCCCGATTATGTCATGTGAGTGACCACTGGCCGTCGCGATCTTGGAGTGGTATGGCAAAATGTCTATATTCAAATCGGCAACTAACTCTCTACACCCTCGCCCTAAAATGCTGACCGACGCTCCCGTGTCTAATAAACCTGTAACTACCCGGTCTCCAATCTTGATATGAGCGAAGCATCGAGTAGCTTTCACGAATTCAATTACCTGCTTACGAATCTGTTTACGCTTCTCGTATCGATCGCGCGCTTTCTTGACTGTCTTCGGCATCACATGTTCTTTTGCTGATTGCGTTGTTCCAAATAGACGATTTCGAACTTCGTTATATTCGACAATTCTCTCTTCAAGTGGTTTAATAATTTTGAAATTTTTGCTGTTAACTTTATCGCTAAATTTAGTTTTTAATAATATTTGAATTTTTTCAGTTTTCTCCGGTTCTTCCGCCCTTGGCTCTTCTATTGTGGTTGATTGGGCCGCTGTTCAATAGCTCTCGCGGGATTCATCTTGGAGCTTGCCTCCCCCGGCGCTGCCACGTTTCTCTTCGCGTTTTCCGGATTACAATTTGGACATCTTGGTGTTATCGTGTTTGCTAATCCGCATTTGAAACAAAAATGCGAAGTGTAGCTTCGGCATTTTGAAAATGCGAGTGTAGCTTCGGCTGTGTGGCACGTAGCGCCGTCCTGTTGAAACCAAATGTTGCCAATATCCTCCTCTTCAACATGGCCAGATAACGATCGCCATTGACTGTAACGGCCGCTCTTTGCTCATTTTCGAAGAAAAATGGCGCAATTATGCCTCTAGACCAAAATCCGCACCAAACAGTGACTCGTTTTGGGTGCACCGGCTTTTCAATGTATGCGTGCGGGTTTTCTGTGCCCCAAATGCGACAATTTTGCTTGTTTACATACCCGCCAAGATCAAAATGAGCTTCATCTGAAAAGATGATTTTTTGCAAAATCGGCATCGGATTTTCAAAGTAATGTCGCAATATTTCCCAGCGTTGTTCAAGCGTATACACAACCATATTCGTTCAGCGGAAGGATTAATTATCTAAGGACTAATTATCTGTCAAATCAGACATGAGCTAAGTGATACCATTCACGAAATAAGCACTAGTTGAAAAAAAAAAAACGTTAGATAGCGGACACTATACATGTTGTTGCGATGATTCGCAATCCATGTATACATGGCCTGTGTTTCGATAGTTCCAACAGATCAGTTTTCGTTCCATCACCGGCCGTTGCTGTTGAGTACGTGTACTTACTACATGTTGGGCTTCCTCTACCGTCTCTTGTTCCGGAATGCTCACAGCTCTGTCCATCGCGGGATCCCATTCTAGTTCATGGACACGTTTCGTAAACTGTGCCAGCGGTCGTTGAGGTGCGCGACTGTCGCGCCACCCGACGCTACTTACCGCTTCGTGGGATTCTTCGCGCAAACGTTCCACGGAGTAAATCGGTATCGGATTGATCAGTTTAAACAAGGGTTCTCTTAAATTTCTTCGCGTGTATGGATTCGCCTGAAGATTACTTTCGTTCGTTAATCTCGCGCATTACTTCAAAATCCGACCGATTTATGCGGTATTGTCACAAGCGAGCGTAACGCAAGGTTGGCCAATCTGGAACTAAGTGGGTTTTAACATGTAGCCAGTACCAGTCCTTAGCCTCAGCAGAAAGAAAAGAGTGAAACCCCCTCAAAATTTCTGGCCACGGACAGTCATACTGGGCCTGCAGATATTCGACCCTAAAGATGAAATCTTCCACGGACATTTCTTGTGGATGTCCATTGAAGTTGAGTCCCCATGTTTCGAGTTTGACTGTCGAGCTGCGGTATTCCGCTCGGAAACTTCGAGATTCATCCGAGCTTGTGAGCTGTGGAGATGCAGCGTAGGTACGCGAGGCAACTTCTGCGTAAGCTGGTGGAGGATTCGCAATGCACGGCCTATCTATTTGTGGTGCTACTACTCCTCGAGTGCCTACATTATCTACTCTATTTCTGTTATTTTGATGATTTCTATTTTTAGAAAAACCTTGATTGTGGTTAGCGAATGTATGGTTGGAAGAGGGCCTATACGCAGGATCTGGTCGTCCATTCGTTTGCACGAGCATGGATATCATCTTTTGCATCATGAATGACATACCCTCTTGGATCACTTTCTGTATTTGTTCCCTAATGGATTCGTCTAATGGTGATTTCAAATCGGAGCAAGCATGGGTAACTAGCCAGTTAACCTTATCGGTTTCATCATCATATATTTTTGTATCTAGTGGTAGTTCGTAGCTCAGCTGTGGTAGGATTGTTGCAGGTTGACGAGGCAGATCTGCAGGAGGAGATCGTTCAACTAATTTTTTTGGGATTGCGCCTGTAACCGTCCCTGGCTGCGTTGAAGCTGCTGTTTGAGCACTGTGCGAATTGGACGTCATTGTGGTTTTTGACAAATCTATAAACGATGCGCCCTTCTGCCGCTCTGCCTCTTCCACCTCTGTTGGCATGTCTGTCTGCTTTCTCGGTGTATGGTACATTGTTAACTTAGTTCTGGATGACAATCTATACGGATCACTATGCCCTCGACGTCGTTTTGTGTAACTCAAATGAGTGTCTCGCTTTGACATTACCTGGTATAACTCGTAGTTAGTGACCAAACAAGTTAAACAAAAAACCAGTAAGAAAACTATATTCGGCCTGGCCGAATCTTAGATACCCTACACCTTAAAAGTTTTTAGGAAGTTTTGGCATTTTAGGAATTAAGGTTTTATACCAATGCGTTTTTTATAAATTGATTCTATGTTTATATGTCTTATATTCGTTTTCTTTGCTCGTTTACAAATCCGAACAAAGATTATTTATATAATACAAAATTCCATATTAATTAATAACATATTATAAAATTACAGACTTATATAAGGATTTATGTAGGACGATTGTGCCATATTACCCTTTCGTCCATGTAACCTAAAAGTATGCGCGCCACGCCCATTTTCTGCAACGTCAAATATAATAATGTCGCTTGATATTGAAATTTTATTTTAATATCTTAAAAACTAGAAATTATATGTGGTTATAAGGAAAGCTATCTTATAATCACATTTAATCACAGACGGGTATAAATAGTAGGCGTGGTCGTTACCCGTTTTCAAAACAAAATAATTCGCTTAGTATTTTTATTATTGTGTTCAAATTTAAGCTTTATTTCCGTGGTAATAAATTTGCTTTCATGAACTATACTGTATAAGCAGTGTAAAAGTGAGCGGACCGCGCCCACTTTTGCTGTAATAATGTTTTATTATAAAATAAGTTGTTATGTAAAGTTTGATTCAGGATGTTTATATATTTAACAATATAACCATTTGAGAACCTCTTTTACCTGTATAACCTAAAAGTGGGCGGATTACGCCCATATTTCGCCAAACGGATGAAGTTACTCTATACCCAGAAATGAAATTTTGTTGACATAACTAAAAAATAACGGCTGATACCACATTTTTACTAAAAAATAGGCGTGGTCGTGGACCGATTTTGCCCATTTTCAATACCAACCTGCACACCCTAAGAAACAATATTTCTGTAAAATTTCATCACGATATCTTCACCGGTGCTCCTGTGATCGTGATTTCAACAGACAGACAGACAGACAGACAGACAGACGGACGGACATGGCTAAATCGACTCAGGAGGTCACGCTGATCAAGAATATATATACTTTTCTATACCTATCGTCTCTATTTCTATGCGTTACACATTTCGTGACAAAGTGAATATACCCTTAACCTTAAGGTGTAGGGTATAAAAATATGTATGTTCGGAGACCTTTATATGGATTGGTGTTTGAATGTTTGCCACCAATCACTACTTTCAAATGCGTAATTCAAATCGAAATTGAGAACACCCTTCGTATTCTTAAATAAGGTAGATTAAACTGAAATGGACTTAAATACTATTAGCAATTAAATACAAATAATAACAAAAAAAACTATAATAGGTAATACGATAAACAATACAGTAAAGTAATAAATAATAAAAACTTCTTTTTAGGTTGAATTTGTAATAAAATTAAAAAAAAATTATTAATAAATGAAGAAGTTAGAAAACACTCGTAAAGTAAAGAAAACTTTACGGAAAATGAGCAAGACTAAACTAAACTTTAATTTAATTGGACATTTATATCACAATGATCGTAAAACAAACAAAAAAAAAAATATCATATAAAATTCTCGTAACTAGATCAAAGAAAATTCAAAATTATAAATTTTTATTAAAAGTACGACGCACAGTGGACTATCGCTTCCGCGGCGGAACCGCGGCGAAAAGTCCAAAAAGTCGCGCCGAGTGAAAAATTTGGTATGCAATTTTGTTTATAATAGTTCAATACCTAATGAACCAAAATATCTCGGTCGGAAACCTTCGCGAATACTTTTGGTGGGCGATCAAATATGAACCTTTTTTCCATTCTCTAAAAAGTTGTATTATTTCAGTTTTTTGCCAAAATTCAAATGACTATATCTCAAAAAGTAGTCAACATAACTCAATGAATTAAGTCGTTTCTGAAAGGTAATTTAATTATCTATAGGAAAAATATGACAATAACTTTGTGCCTTGAATCTAAGTATTTTTCGGTAATTTTTGAAAAAAACGTTAATTTTTTTATATATTTTAACTTTGGGAGATTATAAGTCTCAGCGCTTATAAATGCTTATCCTGGAGTTTATTGTTTTTGAAACTATGAAGTGTTATAAACAAATGCCCCAAACGTACATGACCCGCCCGGACCCGCCGGAACCGTTTTTTTCCGTTCGAAAATTTTACCTACCTGCTTTGAGGATATTCCTGAGTACCTTTCGATTTTAGGAAGGAGTGTATTTTCTTACCTGTTTGATCGATTTTTTCCTGGAATAGGGTTTATTTCCTTATCTGAATTATTTACAGCCTTATAATGTAAATAGTTTCAAGGCGTAAACGAAAACGACACATATGTTTTTCATGAGTTTTGTTTTGTGCTTTTCGTCATTTTTCGTTTGTTTTACAAAAGGAAGATAACAGCTGACAAATGAAATACACCACGCGAAATTAACGTTTGTTGTTTGTATTTTCACATGCTTTGCAGCTCTTGTTATGTGACGGGGAATAATGGATGACGAATTGCCAAGAAAAAAGTTGAGAAATGAGGCGAAAGCACAGAGGCTATCGTCTAGAGTGAAAAATAGTTTGTGCATTTGCAAGTTGTGTCGAATTTTTATAAATTGGTTTTATAATTTTATTAATTTGTGTGATATTCCGGAAACAATTAACATGAGAAAGTAAATATACATCAACTAAATCGGTATCATTTCACATTAAAGTGATATATGTATATGTTAAAAAGTGAAAAGTTATTTTTTTTGTGTAAAAACTGATAAGGAAAAAGATGGCTGCATGTGTTTTTTGTGAAATTGCGTGTGAATATTGTGTGAAATACATAAATACTTTCGCATAAATATATGTATAATACTTTATAATAATATATATTATTTGTTCCAGCACAAAATGCACAACCGTGAAACAGTTCTCCATACTATTGGAAGAACTGCGAAAAAGGCCGCAGATGGCCAGAAATATTCCCACTTTCGGTCAGAATAGGCAGCAGTGGGAGAAGGAGTGGGAAGTGATTCGTGGAAAGCTGAACTGCCAAGGTCCTCCCACTAGGACAACGGCCGAGTGGAAAAAGGTATGATTTTTTTTTTATATTTGTGTTAGTTTACTTACATACAAAGTACCTCAATATCAAATGTTTTTATAATTTCAGGTGTGGGCGGATTTAAAAACCCGCACGAAGAGAAAACTCGCGGACAACGCTGCCGAAATCAAAAAGGCCGGGGGTGGACGCAGCTGTTTAAGCTTTTTATCAGAAACAGAGCAAGAAGTGGACGACATTCTTGCTCTGTCTACAAATGTAGCACGTCCTGGAGTCATCCATGGGCCGGTTCAAGGAGCAAGGAAGAGGTTGCATTTGGATGACGAAGGTAGTAATATTCCTTTGATAATATAATTATTTTTTCATTTTTTTTGTCTTAATGTTTATTCATCTTTTTCATTTCAGCGTCTACTTCTTCAGTTTTTATCTCTCCATCGCCAGCCTTAGCATTGCCGTCAGTCTCACCATTGCCGTCAGTCTCGCCATTGCCGTCAGTCTCACCATTGCCGTCAGTCCCACAATTGCAGTCAGTCCCAGCATTGCCGGAAACCCAACAATTGCAGCAACCTTCACCGGCTGTACAAAAACGGCGTGAGACCCACGAGGACGAATATCTAACTTTGTTGCGAGACCAGAATGCATTATTAATAGATATCCGTGGTTCTATAAAAGAGAGAACCGAATTGAAACGCGAATCAATTGCTTTGAAACAACAATCAACACATGCTTTAGAGCGTATAGCTGCAGCGTTTGAGCGGAATTTGTCTGCTCAAGCGCTGTTAGGTCTGATGGAATAACACCCTTATTCCAAGAGTAAAAAAAAGGTACTTAAAAAAATGCTAAAGAATGATGTTTAATGTAATAAAGTTAAAGTTATGTTAAAATGAATACCCTTATTCCAAGAGTCACGACGACGACGATGTCGGGTGAGTGTGTTTGTGGTTTTCGCCGACATTGACATTATATAATTTCAAATATATTTCAAATATATAATTTCAAATGTAATTGATCTGAATTTACTTGAATTGCTTTTGTTTTGTGATTGATCTCAATTACCTTGATTTGTATTGTAATTGATCTGAATTTACTTGAATGGCTTTTGTTTTGTGATTGATCTCAATTACCTTGATTTGTATTGTAATTGATCTGAATTTACAGTGGACCCTCGGTTAACGAACGCTCCGCATAACGAACATTTCACATAACGAACACTTTTTTTTGGGAAAAAAAGTTTCTCTTAACGAACGAAGTTTCGCATAACGACCAACGAAAAAGGGGGAAACCTTAATTGCATGTAAAATTTCTGTCTATGCTAAGCAACGAAACAGGGGAAACCCCGAATACACATTATAGTGCTGTCTGTGTTTAGCTTTTGTTTCATAATTGTGCATTTTGTTTTATTTTTGTGCATAATTGCCTGTGTTCGTAAAATTAACAAGACGTGTTGAAACATACAAATGTTCTATTTTTAATTTTGTTTTTATAAAAATTGCAAAATAACATACGTAAATGCCTTCAAAAAAAGATATTGGTGTATTTTTGCAGTTCTTTTGATGCATTTTATGTTACATTCTTTCAATAAAAGTTCAAATTGAAGCATATTAGAGTGTATTTTTTTCGACCTGGAACGCATTAATTCATTTTACATTGATTTATATGGGAATAATGGTTTTGCTTTACGAACGTTTCGCATAACGAACAGGATGCTGGAACCAATTGTGTACGTTAACCGAGGGTCCACTGTACTTGAATTGCTTTTGTTTTGTGATTGATCTCAATTACCTTGATTTGTATTGTAATTGATCTGAATTTACTTGAATTGCTTTTGTTTAAGATATATATGATATGAGAAATAGTAACTTAGAAAAATTAGAGAAGAATTAGAATTAGTTAGAGAAATAGTAACTTAACTTAGTAAGTTTTGAATTGTGTTACTGTTCGTGCCTTGAAATAGCTTTTCGTACCATGTACCTTTTTGTTTTACTTTTAAAAATATTTTTGGTCAAAAATATTTACTTTAATTATATTAGTTTATTTTTTTTATTGTTACATCGAATTACAATTACATTACATTTGAATTACAATATTTAATTCAATATTCATTTTCGGCCAATACTGATTTTACTCTTTTCTAGTACCAACTTCGGGATTCGTCGGTGTTTCAATTTTGTTTAGTATGTGTTTAAACTTTGCTTTTTTATCTGTGGAAATTAAAATACCTATATAAATTGTACAAGATTCTGATTATTTTATATAGCGAACTACTTACACTCATTTCTGCATTGCCCAGTACCTTGATTTCATTGATTCTTAATCTTAAAACCATCTAAATCCATGCCGCAGTAAATCTGAAATAAATACACAATAAATAACAAATTAGATTTCGAAAAGATAAAAACTCAAAAAACGTATAATAAACAATGAACGATTTTATATCTTTTTAATATTTCTGCTGGTCCTGAAAAGGACCGTTTGGGTGGCCTTGAAAAGGACCGTTTGTTATTACTGGCTTATGGCCAATGCTAATTCGTCTCAGAGAGCCGCTGCCGCAGTTGAAGGCGTCCTTTCATCACCCGTAAATATTTCCGAAACCTCGATTTCCTCGGCAGGTCCTTCAGCTACCGCCCAGTTATTTTTTTAAAAATGCACATGTTGTGCAATGCACAACAAGAATTTATAATCTGTGTAGCTTTAAGTGGAGAATAATGTAAGCCCCTTTCACCGATGATGCACCGGAGTGTGCCGAAACATCGTTCCACCACGTTACGTGCTTTGCACAACTTGCAGTTAATCGTTAGTGCTTCGTAGCTTTGTGGGTTCCGGTACGGTGTCATCAAATACGGAAGGTTTTGATAACCCGAATCACCTATAATTTTGAAAAATAGTAGTGTAAAAATAAAATTGGGTTTAAAATTATAAAAACCTTACCCAACAGCCATGTGTTCGTCTTCCTACTGTCGTATGCTGCCTTCAGGATGCCATCTGCCGGGCTGGTTCTCCACGCAAACGCATCGTGATTGGCTCCTGGAACTGTGGCATCAACGTATCGGATCACCATATCGAAATCACATATCTAAAAAGAAAGCATATTTTAGAGTCATATTACCATTAATGCATTTATACTATATAAACCCTTGCGGTTATAATACAAATGCCGCAAGTCGTCTGGTGCCTTTATTCTGACGTGGGTGCCGTCCACACATCCGATCACGCCAGGAATTCCGTACTTGCAATAAAACTTTTCTTTTATTGCGTCTTCGTCTTCCCCCGACATCTCAAACTGGATCCATTTTCGGCATATATGACGCTCGAAAATATCCAAACATTCAGATAATATTTGGGAAATCTTTGCCTGCGTCATTGACGCCATATACTCATTTCCTACAGCCGCCTGGTAACTACCAGCTGCAAGAAAACGCAAAAATGCCCACAGTTTGAGTGTCGGAGGAATTGCAGTGGATCTCTCAGGTACCTTCATATGAGGAGCTACATCCTCCAACAGTTCCATGAAGCAGTGTTTGTCCATACGGTAGTTGGACGAAAACCTGGTGATGGTAAAACATTCAAATATTGTATGAAGATTTTCCTACCAAAAGTTACTTATGGAGTTATAACACATAAAATAATGTAGCAATAAATAATTAATAACTAATACTACAACTTACATCTGCTCCGGCATCTCAAAAATATTCGAGCTATCCCTCAATTTTTTCCTTAGGATGTTCATATTTTTTTGTTCCTCATTGCGCCGCTCTGCAAGCAAACGGCCTAAGAAAATTGGTACTGCAAGTGCCATTTAAAAATCACAATGAAAATCTTCAAATATTACACCAATATTCACAAATTCACAAATAAATTTCACAACAACCGCAAACCCTTGATAATAGCATCAAGGGTTTATGTCTAATTTGTTTTATGTATAGTGTTGCCTACACGCATTTGCACTGAATTCTATCCGAAATCTTTGCGTTTCTAAAAATTACTTAGAAAATTTCTTCAAATATTGTACACATTTTCTATCTGCAAAGAACGACAGTCTGTAAATTTACGTAATGGCGGGCGAAAACGAAAATAACCCGACGAAAACCTTATATTATACGCATTGGGCTTCGTTTGGGTGTTCGTTTTCGTTTTTGTTTGTGTTTTCGTTTACGCCTTGAAACTATTTACATTATAAGGCTGTTAATTTTATTATAGTGAAGTTTCTAATGTAGTAATCGTTTTTTATTATTTACCTATTAAATAAATCATCACTTTAAGGAGTTCATCATTCAGGTATGAGGACTAATAAAATTCCGGTAGCCTTAATATCATCTCATCGACTCAAAGTTCTATAAAAGATATGTTTTCTGTCTACATGTATCATTGTTGAAAACAATTTCTGATAGAGACGTCATAAGCAAAAAAAAAAATATGAACAAATCTGTTACTTACTCTTTTCTTGCTGATCTCCGCTTGACAAAAAAAATGTGGACGACATAATTGGAGAAATAACTGGAGACAAAATTTTGAGTGGGAACACTATGAAGAAATTGAGAAATGGAATACAGACAATTCTAAAAAACCTGAAAGGTTATTATAAAAATTGCACCTACTACAGAAGTAAAATGAATAATAAATACCAAGAGTGGTTAAACAAGGACTTCGAAACAGATTTGGAAGATGAATACAGTGACGATGAACAGGCGGAGATAGCAAATGATATCGGAAGACTGGAAGCATCATTTGAAGTCTGTTCCGATCGGACCAAAAAAAAGGAAAATAAAGGAAATAAGCAAAACTTTTGGACATGGTATCAAGAGCATATCTTCGGACACCTTGTATCCATGGAGAACTATGTCATCGAGGAGGATATAATTCACCATCATATATTAGCCATTGCAGATTTATCGGAAGAAGCACAAGAAAAACGGAACAAAGACAATAGTTACTATAGAGAGCACAACACAAGAAAGTGTTCACGTAAAGGTACCAATGAGGATTTATTTAGAATGCTCTTCATTTCTTCTGATCCCTACATTTCGTCTTTGAGAAAAAAATTTATTAAGACAACAATACCTCTAGATAGAGAAGTTGAAGAACTTCTAATGAAACCTACAGACGAATATTTTTTTGAAAATAAATAAGTATGTGTTATTGTAAATTGTATTTGTGTTATAAAATATGTAATAATTTAAGTTAAAATTTTCCTAATTTTTTATATAAATAAATGATCATAAAAATGAAAAAATAACCTGGTGTTCTTATTTTAGTAATGTTTACATACGACTATGTTTCTTTTTCATAGTAATAGCCTGTTTACATAAAAATATTTAATCCGGTTAAGGTGTTCGAAAATCGATCAGCTGATCTAGTGTTTACATACATAATCCGGTCCGGGCTGTCAAACCGAAAGGAAGAAATAAACAGCTGTTGTTTTGCTTGTATATTTACGCAGCTATTTTAAAATTGTGCATCGTCACAATAATATTCAAAATTGTTGAAATGTATTTTGGTATGGTGATGAAATTCGCAAGTTTACAGAATTTGGAAAGCGAAACATCGTGCATCATAAATAACAAATTCCTCTCAGTATGTCGAGTTTTTTTTTGCATTTGGCAGAATAGTTTGGTGACATAAATTCTCTCTTTCTAACTTATTGGCACTAGAAAAGGAGAAAGATATTGTGTCTGCAATTCCGAACTTCGAAACAGACTTGCAAACTAAAAACTGAGGCTAAAAACCAAACGCATTTTGGTTTAGCGCTGGAATAGCAACAACAATTTCACGGGAGTTAAAACAGTTTATGAGTGGTTTTGGGGCTTAAAACAGTTTATTCCAAAAACCTGGAAAACCCATTTTATGTAAACACCTTATAAAGGCACACAATTTTAAGTATTGTGACATTTTTTTTTTGTCGAAATTGAGTATCCCAAACATTTAAATTATTATACTGAAACAATAAGCTTTTAATATTGCATGAATAATACTTAATAATAAAAAAAAACAAATAAGATAAAAAGGTTATTTTTTGACGCGACTTTGATTGAACGCGACTGACGTGTCGAAATTGTTTAAAATTATAAAAAAATACCTAGATATTCCGTACTTAGATCAGCGTAAAGATACGTGTTTATTCTTTCATTTGCAAAAAACCGCATTCAAATACCTTAATCTGATCAAAAGTTACAGAATTTTGACCGCCACTAAGTCGAAAACTGCAATTCTAGTCCACTGTGCGCCGGTGAATTGGAGATCCACTTCCGTAAAGTGAACCCTCCAGCCTGTAAAAATTGGTGTAATTCAATGTGCATTTGATTCGCCTCAGCCACTGTGTCAGCACTTGACAACACGTCATCAACATAGAATTTTGACAGAAGGATGTCGGCAGCTTTTGAATAGCGTTCCCTCTCATCTCGTGCAAGTGTTTGCAAAACTTTGATCGCCAGGAATGGTGAACAATTAACGCCATAAGTTACGGTTAGCAATCTATAAGTCTCTGGTTCATCTTGTTTCGAAGCTCGCCACACGATGCGCTGCAAATCAGCATCTTGCTGATTGATCAAGATCTGGCGGTACATCTTTTCGATGTCCGCTGTGAAGCCAATACGATATCTCCGCCAGTTCAATATAACGGCAGCAAGGTCACTTTGTAACTTTGGCCCTGGGCATAAACAATCATTTAGCGAAATACCATACTCACTACGTTTCGATGCATTAATCATTACCCTCAATTTAGTAGTGGCACTTGACTCCTTCCACACACTATGATGGGGCAAATAATTGACACGCTGTTGATTGCGGTTGCGACTGATTTCCATGTGTCCGAGTGCGTGATATTCTGCCATGAACGTATGGTATAAGTTGTGCAACAGAGTGGTGCGATTTAAGAGACGTTCTACGTGCCTCAGTGATGCTATTGCTGCATATCGCGTTGATGATAGTTGCACAAGGCTCGTTTCCGACTTGACTGGCAATCTAACCACCTACCGCCCATTGTCAGTGCGTGTAGTCGTTGTATCGAAAAACTCGATACAGAATTCTTCTTCCTGCGTTAGCTTGTGGTCCACACTGACCTCTTCTAGCTCCCAAATCTTCGGAGTAGCTGATCCAGCTCGACCTGGACGTGGAAGCAGTTGATTAGGTCTTTACCTTGAAAACGATCGCGCGTAAGCCGACCACCAAAAATAACCCAACCCAAATGGGAGTTTTGTGCAGTGAGTAATATAGCTGCATAGTCAGCTGCGCTGAGAATGATGTCAACATTTCCAGAAGTGTTGAAATTAGGATCGGCTAGGGTAAGATGCTGAAATTGTTTGAAGTGTTCTGCTGGAGAATTCATCGCTAGACTGGGACTTCCCACACGAGGCAATACCAAAGCGGTGCAATGCATGTAGAACTGTGAATGAAGAGAATGTAAAGTAAATCCTACCGCTTCAGTAGCGATGGTTAGCCACTTTCCATCAGCACCACGCAATGGAACGTTGACTAAGGTTCTTGGCAGCTTTAGCTGAGCAACAGCAAACTCGCTGATGAAAGTAGGTTCGGATGCACTGTATAGTAAAGCACGCAATTTTAATGAATGACCAGTGCTGGAATGTACCTCAACTATCGCGATGCCAATCATCCCAATCATCCAATCTATTGGACGATTAATATGCTCTAATGCTCATAGTGACGACGTAACACTGTCCACCAGCGCCCGCAAATCAGCAGCCGATTCCTTTCGCATTAGAGGCAATTTAATAATTTCTGTTAAATGTGCATTAATAACTATGCGCTTATTATCATATTTGCTCTCTAACAGTTGTAGGTCAGAATCATTGCTCTGCTAATAACAACGCTTAACGTTGCTATCACCACATACCTTTCGGCCCAGCAGTTAACAATGCTTAAAGTGTGGTAATACATACTTCTTGGCTGTTCTTTAATTGTGAAGCTCGAAAGTACAAGTGAATCACACACCACTGTGGCCTAGATAAAAGCCGAACTTGATCGCATTCCAATAAGTGGAACAGCGCGCAAAATTGATCGCATTCCAATAACTGGAACATCGCGCTCAATTCAAAGAGCAAAGCAAAATTCACAACTTGTTGTCAAGAATTATTGTCAAAAATAATTCTTGAGATAATTGCAAAAACGACGCGGAAATGATTTTGGCAAACAACGAATCTCAGAAGAGATATAAACCCATCTTTCGGATTGAAAGAGGGCAGTTAAAATTAGGCAGTCGAAGTTATACAGTGGAAGTCAGAGATTAAGTGCAGTCGTAGACATATACCTATTGTGAAACCAGCCGGTACCATACCAGGAAGTTGGAGGACCAATTAAATAAGAATAAAAGTAAGAAACTTAACCGATTAGCCTTTTATTTCAGCACCTGTCGAAAGTCGGCATCACTGCCCGACAGCTTAAAGGACCACAAAGGCGGCACCTTGGTGCCCGTGGTAGCAAGGCGAAAGGCCTCCACCTGCGGCCTTTTGACGGATCCCGATAGGAAAGTCCACACAGTCGGCACATCCATGCCCGTGGCACCGTCGTTCAAGGGATCCACCTGCGGCACCTTTGCCGGATCCCAACAGTAAGTCCACAAAGTCGGCAGATCCTTGCCCGTGGCCCTTCACTTCGAAGGATTAACGACGAAACCCCGTCAGTTAAAAGCATTGTCGGTGATCTTTCTCGAGGAAGGATCTACGATGTTACGTTTGTTCTGGTATCCTACTGGAGGATACTAGATACAACATTTTGGCGCAGCCGTTTTTTCGATCCAAGGATCGCTCCCGTTATTGAAGAGAAGTACAGTAAATTAAATAACAATGTTTTTTTTAAATAGCATAAACAAAAAGAAAAAAAATCACCAACCAAGATCGATGTCTACGAAACCTGTATTATCCCTCGAAGAAGCCCTTAAGGACAAGCAAGCAGTACCCAGACCGATAACAATAGAAGAGTACAGGCGAGCACAATTGAGCAACGAGCTCGAATCACAAAAAAAATACATAATAATAATATATATATAAGCGTACGAATGTACGAATGTTTACAACGTGTTCGGCCAAAAGGGTGTCCATGAGCCATATTAAAGCTGAATAAGCAAAAGTTAATTGCTTGTAGAGAATCAATTAAGGTTTTAATTGATTCCAAAAATATCCAAAATACATACTTAGAACAATAAGTATAGGATAATTAATGGCCGAATCGCTACAAGAACAAGCATATTTAGCCTTAGAAAAAGAGCACAAGGATTTGAAGAGGCAAATAGAAGAATTTGCATAAAAAATTTGGAACATCCTGAAAAACACCGTTTCCAATAAAGAAACTTTAGAACTAATCAAGACTGAAATCCAAACCATAGGAGAAACATTAGAAAAAGCAGATGCATTCATAGGAGAATTGCTGATTTTTTTAAAAAATATTATACAAAATAAAAACCAAAGTCTAAAGGACTGCTTATCAGAATTCAACACGTTAAAAAATAAGTTCGATACTTATTTAGAGGAAAAACATTTTCAAGAGAACATACTAAAGACCTTAGAAGACGAGAACGAACAACTAAGGAAATTACTGAAGGACAAGGGTTTAACAGAAGAAACATTAAATAAAACGCTAGAACAGGAATCAGCACAAAAATCAAGAGAGGACTGTGCATCCTTAGAAAAGGCGCATGCTAGAATACAAGAACTAAAAGAGGAAAATAGACGCCTACAACAGGAAATAGAGCTAGCGCACGAACAATCACTATACCATAAGGAACCTACCCCAGCCATAGCCATAAACATAGCCATAACAGAAAGAAATGTCTCTTTTCCTACATTAAACCATCAGTGGCAGAACAAATCAATATGGGTATAGCAGAAATAGCCAAAATAACAAGCAGTATTGTTCCACTGTTTTCAGGGACACAGTCACCAGATTTGAGAGGTGAGGTGTATAAATTTATACGTGTGAGTTAGCTGCAAGTGAAGCGACTCCAGCTAATAAAACAATTTACATTGATTGTATAAAACAAAGACTATACGGAGACGCTTATGATCTTGTAGGCACACAACGGTTTAACAGCCTGGAGGAATTATACCTGGTGATACGAAGGGCCTACCTACCAACAGTTTCATTAGACGTGACGTTGGCAGAACTTCAGAATTGCAGCCAATTGCACAATGAGAATATTCGGCAGTTTGCAAAACGCTTAAATACGAAAAAAGCGCAATTGTTGCAAGTAATAAAAGATACATATAAGGGAGAAGGTGACAGCGCACTCGTATCTATGGCAGAAACATCAGCAAATATGGCGTTTAGAACAGGGTTAAAAGATGCAACCTTACGAATACACATGCTAAGTGTCACAGGAAAAAGTATGGAGGAAATGGTAGAAATATCAGTGAACACACTAGTCGATATACAAAGAAGTAACTCCATACATCAACCAACAATGACACCAACAATTAATATGAATTCGGTAGAACCCAACATAAGACCTCCTGTACAAAATCGCGTGGAGTATAAAAGACCAGAAGAAAGGCAGAACGTCTCGAGAGCGCCACAGGAAAAAATAATTTGCTCATTCTGCAATAAACGTGGGCATACTAGAGAAAAGTGTTTGATTAGGGAAAACACGCCGTATCACCAAAAGTGTCTAGAATATGGACACGAGACAACCTGGAGGTGTAGCAAAAAGGAAAGCCAAGGAAGTGGGGTAAATAAGAAATATCAAATGCCCTATAATCAGAATCAAGGACTACAAACCTGGAAAGCAAACCGACCACAACAAAACTGGCAACCAAGCCAAGACCAACAGAATTGGCAGAAACAGACGTATGGAAAGCAGAAGCCGAATCCAGCGAACGGAATACAAAAGACTCAATCTCAATGTGAATGGTGCAAAAGAGTAGGACATAATACACTCGAATGTTATGCAAAGAAGAGTTGGGAGAAGTCCCAAAGTAACAGTCCGGGAACTGCCAAGGGCCCAGAATAGGCCAATAATCTGGGGACACAAAAATATTAGTAACTTAAGGCCAAATGAAGGAGTAACAGTAATTCATACATCCGAACCGATTGTGGATGCGTTACCAACTTTAACAAATAAAGTGGTAACCGTAAGTCCGACATCGGAAGCGATTGTTGAAACGTTACCAACTTCAAAAGACTTAAAACTTAATATCAAGTTGACGAAGACTGACAATAATAAAAACAACGTCACAAAGAGAAATCATACGTTTGGACAAAAAGTTGGTTCAGAGATACCAATCATAGCGAAAGAGAAAAAACAGAATTCAAACCCAAAAGTAGCTTGCTCAATGAATAAGTTAGCAAATAATAATAGAAATACAGAAACAGGAGTATCCAACTGGAATCAAACCCAGTTAAATGACGTGTTCATCGAATTTCCTTGCGCAGAGGCTATAAATGGAAAACTCACTGATAGATACAGGAGCAGATACAAGCCTGATAAAGAAATGTGCAATAAAAGATAGCACGATAATAGACAAGTCCAATAGGAAAGTCTTAAGCGGAGCATTTGGAGGTTATGTGACCACAGAAGAATCAACTACTATATGTTATAACGTACTGTCCTTACGTTTAACGCTACACGTTGTGTCACTTAAACAAGGAGTACCGACAGACGGACAAGATAATTTGTGGAACAGATCCATTATAAATAAAATGGAAAAGATTTTAACACTTTTCAATGAAAAGAAAGAGGTTATTTTAGAACTACCGATAAAAACTATCGAGCAGATAGAAGAGGAAAGCACACAACACTACATACCAGTTGATGCAAGAACAATTACGATAGTACCATTAAAACTTCGTACAAAATTTAATAATGTTGTCATTCATAAAGAAGAAATAGATCCAGGAATCTATATAGCAGACACATTAGTAAATGTGAAAGATACGGTTTATGCTCCCATATTGAATACAACAGAGTATGATTACGAGATAAACAGCGAATTTACACCAAAATTCACAAATTTCGACGAGTAGGCAATACAAAGTACTGAGTCAGTTAATAGTATAGGCAAAATAGATGCCAAGAGAAGAATAAGTGAATTGCTCAATGAAATTGAGTTAGATAAAAATTTAAATATGGAAGAAAAGAATTCCATAGAAGAAGTAGTAAAATCGTTTAATGACGTCTTCCTTTTATACGGAGACGAACTTTCGTTTACAAGTGTATTGAAACACGAAATTCCAACAGGCGCAGATCAACCGCCAATAAACAGAAAGCAGTATAGATTACCGCAAATACACAGGGAAGAAATAAATAAGCAAGTAAACAAACTTCTAGATGATGGCATAATAACACATGGTAAAGGGTTTTCCAATAAGAGGTGTAATTTTGATATTCAAAGAAAAATGCCATTTTTTGAGATAAATTATTGCATGTTTATTTCGTAATAAAGAGGAAGGTATGCCGTTAATAATGAAAAACAACATCAGCCAAATGGCCACCACGACCACGCTTACAGGACCATATCCTTTTCAGGAAATTTTCCATAACCAAATCGCAAAGTGGCTGCCCTATGTCCTCGATAGCCTCACGAATTCCATCTTTGAGGTCTTGAATCGACGCTGGGCTGTTGGCGTAGACCTTATCTTTCATGTGGCCCCAAAGGAAGAAATCGCAAGGTGTTAAATCACAAGATCTCGGTGGCCAATTGTGATCACCTCTTCGAGAGATAACACGGTCAGGAAACTTTTCCCATAAAAAATCAATGGTTTCGTTGCTTGTGTGGCACGTAGCGCCGTCTTGTTGAAAGTAAACGTTGTCCAGATCAATACCATCTAACTCCGACCATAAAAAATCATTAATCATCTCTCGATAGCGGAATCCATTCACCGTAACTGTTGATCCAACCTCATTTTCGAAAAAGTAAGGTCCAATGACCCCGCCGGACCATAAACCGCACCAAACAGTCACATGTTGAGGATGGAGAGGCTTCTCAACAATAACTCTTGGGTTTTCCGAACCCCAGATGCGACAATTTTGCTTGTTGAGGTAGCCACCTAGGTGGAAATGGGCCTCATCAGTCAAGATGATTTTTCGATGGAATTCCGGATCATTTTCATGAATTTCAAGGACCCAATCAGCAAAGACACGACGTTGTTGACGATCGGCCGGCTTGAGTTCTTGTGTTAACTTAACTTTATAAGCCTTAAGACCCAAATTTTATGCAAAATACGGTGTAATGATGTTTGTGGAATGACCAATTCCAAAGAACGACGAGGAATGGACAAACCTGGGTTATGCTCAACACTTTGGGCTACAGCAGCAATATTCTCAGTTGTTATTGTGCGACGTGCACGGATTTATTCTTCACATCACTAACTTGTCCCAACAGCTCGAATTTTTCCACCAATTACTGTATTGCGGTCCGACAAGGTGCTTCACGACGACCCAAAAATGCTTTAGTTTTGCGAACTGTGACTGCAAAATTTTCACCGTTTTTGTAGTGCATTTTAATAATTTCAGTGCGTTGTTGCAGTGTGTATCGTTCCATTTTTAGTAATGGCGTAGTTTCTACTTGTCAAATCTCAAAAATAACAGCTTCAAAGGTGACAGCTACCGAAATAAGAAGAGAGATTTTCTATTTAGGACACAAATGTACAGAACAGGGCGCACTCCCTGACCCCAACAAAGTGGAATGCGTTAAGAGCATTCCGCAGCCTAAAAATAAAAATGAGGTGCAGGCATACTTAGGACTAGTGAATTACTATACTATACTTTTCATTCCGGGCACAGCAAAGATAGCTCTGCCTATTAATAAACTACTACGTAAAGACGCTAAGTTTATTTGGACACAAGAATGCCAGAAAGCGTTCGAATCATCGAAGAAGGCAATAATAACACCACCGGTTTTAGCATACCCGGATTTGGAAAAAGAATTCATATTAACTACTGATGCAAGTAACGAAGCGTTAGGCGCAGTACATTCTCAGGGTAAAATAGGCGAAGATAGGCCGATAGCCTTTGCTAGCAGAGCTCTGCATGACGCAGAAAAGCGTTACTCAACTATAGAAAAGCCATTGTGTGGGCCACAAAAAATTTTAGAGCTTATTTGTTGGGAAGACCATTCAAGATAGTGACAAACCATCAACCATTAAAAGGAATAGCCAACTTCAAGACTGGCAAGGTTTAGACACAAATTGTCAGAATACGATTTCGAAATCTTATATAAGCCAGGAAAGAAAAACTTAAATGCAGACGCGTTAAGCAGAATTCCTCAGGAAAAACACAAAACAATAGCAGCAGTACAAACACGGTCGAAAGCAAAAACAGCTCAGCAAGATCAACAACAAGGAACAACCGTCGAAATATATAAAGATTATGAGGAACCGGGAAACGGAACAAATAACACAGCAACATTGCTGTCCGACCCGAAACAAATAGAAACAGTGATTAAAGACTTTCACAATTCACCACTGGGATGACATCAGGGTGCAGTGAAAACGTATTTGAGAATCCGGAAACAATTTAGATGGCCAGGAATGCAAAAACAAATAAAAGAATTCATCAAAAACTGTCCGAAGTGCCAAGCGAACAAAAGTTCGAAATTGACAAAAATGCCCAAGGTGCTAACAGATACACAAATGCGGCCGTTCGACAGAGTTTACATGGATATAGTACGTATTCTACCAGAAACTGTATCCGGTAACACACACACACACGCCATTATCCACAGGATAATGGCTCATTAGAGAGAAGCCACAGACCTTTAGCGGAATACTTGCGTAGTTTTGTAAGGAAGACGGGTCGAATTGGGACCAATTGTTAACTGCAGCTATGCACGTTCTCAACCACACACCCCACATTACGACGAAGCAAACGCCATTCCGTACTTTATTTGGATTCGATACAGAAATGCCGACTAACTTAAAAAGAAAGTGTAGTCCGGTATATAATTCCGAAGATCCGAATAAAGTTCTAAAATTCCAAATACAGAGGGCTCACGAAATAGTGAGAAAGAATCAGGATTTAGCTAAACAAATAGCCAAAAATCAGTACGATAACAAATTAAATTTAGTAGAATTTAAGGTAGGAGATAGTGTAATAATTAAGAATCAAACTAGGCCATATAAGGTAGTAGGGATCAAAAGTACAATTACAACAGTTTTAAATATTAAGGGAAGGGAAAAACCTTTCCACAATAATTTACTTAAGTTATATAATAGCAATTAAGGGGAAAATAGGATTAACCACAATAGACAATTATGTAGGTAATCATTAAAAGCATTAAACAAGGAAAATTTTATAGGAATAATCAGAAAATTAAATTAAGTTAATCTAACCATAATAGGCACATTATTAGAAGTAGGATACAATACATTAACATAGAACAGGGTTATTAGGATAATAGAGTAATATGAAATTAAAATTTTATTAAGGTAGGAATCAGTGGAAGCACTGATAAAAAATTATATTCCGAGCAGATACTTTAGGAAAAAGTTTTGTTTTGTTTTTATAGATACATAAAAGTTACGCAACCAACGTCAAAAGCAAAACACACAAGATGATAGGAAAATTTATTTGGGTGCTACTAGCGGTTACGCAGGTGGAGGCACGTCTGCCAATAGAAGTGGAAAAATTAAAAGAAACACCAATGGTATTCGAAACAACTAATAAGGCATTGTTTTTCAAAGATACTTGGACAATATTAACGAAAATAAAACGTAATGACTTCCAGGGGATAATAAACGAACTGGAAGAATACATAGACAACATGCACAACATTTGCGAAAATTTAAACAGACAAATATAAATAAACAATTTCAAGGAAGCCTGCCTAAATTTGAACCAGCCGTTGAAAGCCGCAGTTAAGCAACTAAGAATTAACGAGGACATTATAAATCACTCTAGCAAAACGAGCAAACAACAGAAACAGAGCAAACAGAGCAAACAAACAAGCAGAAACATATAAGATTTTGAAGCAGCAAGTCAGTATAATGAAAACAACATACAACAAAACCACCTCAGAGTTAAGACAATCGGCAGCCACCGATCGGCAACACCATAAATAATCAAATAACAATAAACAATCGAAACGAACAGAAAGTAGCGCAAGTAGAATACCTATTGCGCACAATAGAAATACAAGCCACAATACAGGCCACCCTAGTGGAGATACAGGGAAAACAGGAGTTGGAGATGCAGATATTGGATGATTTGTACAGAGGAACACTGCACCCTTCCTTATTACAAGAGGTAGACCTGAAAGACCAAATAGAAAAATTGGATCTTACAAACAAAGCGAAATGGTTACTAAGTGATGAGTTCAGAATACACCAACTAGCAAAGGTAGGTAGGTAGGTAGGTAGCTAGGGCTTGTAACCCCAACTGGGGGTTACCGACACCTAGGCCTAGTGGCCCATTGTGATTGCCCATAGTTCTGTCAGTGGGAACCCTCTATCTCGTGAGCCGGGTCTCCAGCCCCCGCTACCAGACCCTCCCTGTAATGGTCGGGTAGAGGCCGCGTGAAAACCAGGCCGGCGCTCTTAATAAGCTTTAGAAGACTAGTAAGCGGTCGCTCCGCCAGCTCCGACAAATTATCCAGGAATCCAGCCTCCATAAACTGGTGGCGGCTTCGTAATAGGGCCTGGCACTGGCAGAGCAGATGTGTTATAGTCTCCTTCTCGTCTATGTCATTGCAGCAACTGCAGTGATCAACAACAGCCCCAGGTTTCCATCTGGAAACCATTAGGCCTATTGGGCAGTGCCCCGTGATCACTCCAACTGCGACTCTCAGCTGCTCCCTCGGTAAGGAGAGGAGTGTCCTCGAGTTTCTCAGATTAATTCTTGGCCATAGAGACAGGGTCGTAGCACAATCTGCCCTACTTATCCATGCACGATTGGCTGCGCTCGTTGCCAGGTTTTCAATCTCTTTAGCCTGGGACGAGATGGGTATACCAACGGAGGTATCAGCCTCTGCGGGACTTGCTGAGGAGCCCATCCTCGCCAACCGGTCCGCCTGTTCATAGCCCTCAATGTTAGAGTGGCCTGGAACCCAGCAGAGCCTGACATTGTGTGTCCTCTTAAGTTCCCTGAGCAGCCCTCTGTAATTCGAAACAACTTTTGATTTCACCTCCACGGAATCCAGCGCAAGCAGAGCGGCCTCACTGTCCACGAAGAAGTGTATATCGGTGTTTGATATCCGTTCCTCCAGGACAAAATTCGCCGCCCGCTCGATCGCAAATACCTCCGCTTGGAACACGCTACAGTAGTCTGGCAACCTCTAATGGCGTTCGACCTGCAGCGTGCTGGAGTAGAAACCAGCTCCCGTACCTTCCTCGGTCTTTGATCCATCCGTGAAGATAGCAATACCACCTTGGGGGATTAGTTCCCCTATCGCCCAGTCCTGCCTACTAGGTAGGAGTACCGGGGGTCTGCCCTCAAACTCCAGTCTCGGGAGAATGTAGTCCGTAGTAGCAGACAGGTTCAACCCTTGACCAGAGTCTAGCAGTCTAAGCTTCTGAAGCACGCTGGCATGTCCGACCCGGGCCTCTTTGCCAAGACCCAGCTCTTTGAGCATAAGCAGGCTTTTGCCTGCAGTGCCCATCAAGAATAGATCCAGAGGTAGGAGATGTAGCAGAGTGTCTAGTCCTGCTTGCGGTGTACTTTTCACTGCTCCAATGATTGCCCTGGCAGCACATCTTTGTACCCTTGTACCAACTAGCAAAGGTAAATACGCTAACAAGTGCGGCGGATACGTTGATCAAAATAACAATAACACTACCAGAGGAGGACCTTTACACAATATACAAAGAATACCAAGTTGTACTATTTACAAATACCACGTACGACCTAACAGTAAAGCCAACCTTCGAGTACATAGCCGAAGCAAAGGAAGAATGGCAATTCGTGGGCATGACAAAATCTGATGTAGATACCTGCAACCTCGTAAACGGTGCAATAAGAGGGAACGCATGGACACCCCAAGATGATATAATAGTATGCAGGAGTAAAGGAAAGAAATTAAGCTTTAAACATCCAACGTGCGAAATAACATTACAACAACACAATAATGCGAATATAAAAAACGTATGTATCGCCACGGCAACCCCAGCAAGTGAAGGAATATTAGTGAAAATGGACACCCCCAACAAATGGCTATTTCAATTTCCGACGTACCCACACATTTGAAACAACGTGCGGTACAGGAGTCAACACAACATCTCTGGGCTTACTAACAATTACACAAAAGTGCACAATAAAAAATCACGACAGCACCATAGAGTTCGAAGAACACAAAACAAGCAGTTTATACCGCAAATTAATAACAAGATAGATCATTCAGAGTTAATATCGTTCCTAAAGGGCAGCGTAATAAACTCAACAATAGGCACGAGGAGCGAAACAAACCTACGGCCGCTCGTTATAACGGATCACACCAGGCTGACGCAAACACTGGAGGCAGGAGAGAAAGATTTAGCCGAGCTACAGGCAGAGATAGAACATCCGGAGTTGACGGATACAATTCAACTAAAGCAAAAGGTATTCGAGATAGCAGGCGCATCTGCAACATTGGGAACGATGCTTATGATAATACTAGTAGTCCTATACATACGGCAGAAGACGAAACGACCAATTAATACATCGGTGCAGCACGTGGTTCAAAGACCGACCATTGAGGTGCTACACGAATCAACACTTAGGGAGGTGCGCAAACAACGGGCAGAAACCGGTACTGAGGTGCGCAAACAACGAGCAGAAACCAGTGCTGGAGTGCGCAACCAACTAGCTGAAGCCAGTGCTGAGCGTCCTTTCAACTCCAATGCCTGAAACCAGATACAGGTTGAGAAGCTGGGGCATCCGATTAATGAATTAATAACCCGGTTACAACCTAAAATGTAACAAAACCAAATGGTTGTTTAAATAAATAAGAGTGTACACCATTTGATTTCATTTAAATATTTCATGTAGTTCTTTTCAGTACTCCAATTTCATTTTTTCACAAATTTTAATTGATTCCATTAGATAAAATTAAACTAAGAAAATAGGCTTAGGAGTAAATTAAAGTAATTAATAATAATCCTTATAAGTGGGTGAAAAGGGGCATAACCGAAGTAGTGCTACGGAGAAAAGTGTTGCTAACAAAAAGATAATAGTATCTGTTATTTTGCGAAAGAAAACTGTTAATAAACCCCAACTCACGGAGGTCTTTCCTTGCCTAGAGGGCAACTCCAGTACCAGAAGACCACCCCTAAAAACAACTATAACGACAAAATCCAACTACTTACAACAGTTTTTACTTAGTTTGCGACAAATTCCAACTACTTACAACACTTAGGCCCAGTTTTTCAGTGCTCGTTTAAACGGCGTTTAAACGGAGATTAGTTAAACGCCAAACAAAAGTTAACTGAGATTTGAGTTTTACAGTGCCAGTTTAACTTATCTAGGTTAAACGTATCTTTTCTATATTTCATACAGAATTTATCTAAATTCAATTAATATTTAGCGTATACCTAAACCTTTTTTGGCAGCACTGGACAATATTTTCATTTTTACAAAGAGAACAGCTGTTCTGGTGCAAATAAACAAAATTATTAGCATAGTGTTGAACAAATGTAAATGTCTGTACTCGAAGAAACAGCTGTTTCTTTATCTATTAAAAAGATAAATTTACCGGAGTTTAACTGAGCAATATCGGCCGGTTAACCTCCGTTTAAACGAGCACTGAAAAACACAATGTGTCGTTTAAACTAAGGTTAACTGAGAAACGACGATAACCGAGCACTGAAAAACTGGCCCTTAAAGAGAAAAAAGGTCGAAATAAAATTTTTAATTTTTGGTTTTTATTGCATTTTTCACAAAAGAAAATTATAAAACATCGGCTAATCAAGCAGCTCGTTTAGGCAAGGGTATAGCGCGGGCAGCTCCCGCCAAGCTCGACGTAACGTCTGGAGTAGTCCAACGAAGAACAGGAGCCACTCCTCGGTGGGGTTAGGACTCAAGGACTTCCTCCAGCTGGACCAGCACGGGGATGAGGGTTCATGCATACTACACAAATACAGTACATTAGCACAAACAAACATACGCACATATGCCAATAGGTCACTAAGCCATAAGATTTGTAAACTAACCAATAAGAAAAAAAAAAGAATCGCAGCATGCAAATCGGTCAATTAAATGTAAAAGCAGGTGTAAAAGTAGAACAACTGAACTGCGAGCACAATGCAGCGTCAGTTTAAAACCACCAAAAAAAAAAAAAAAACAAAAAAATAGATAATGAACAAATTCAAAAATAATCAGAACAACGAAAAAAAGAAGTAAGACAAAAATTATTATATACATACATATGTAAACATATGAAAATATATGGAGAAATAGAAAATACTTATAGTACAACTAATATTATAATATTTAAAAGTTAATTTAATTTAAAAACAAATATGTACAGTTAATTAATGAAAGGAAATTATTAAAAGGAAACAAAGAATATAATTATAATAAAATTAAGAGGAGAAATATATTTGAAACCCTACATATTAAAATAAAAAAAAGGATTATATTAAATACTTGTACAGAAAATTTTTTCCATGATGTATGTATATATATCTTTAGTTAATAACGTAGCAAATTATGTTCAACTAGAATAACGTCGATATCTATTGTAAGAATTGAAACTTGTATTGAATTAAATAAATACTAGAAATTATGTAATAGAATTTTATCAAGATAAAATATCACTAATTAGTTAATATTTCTAAATTAAAATAATATACGCTACGAAAATGACCTCAATTCTTCTTAATTGCAAACAAATTTAATAAGAATATATTGTAAGAAAAAAAAGAATATATATAAAAAATTTATAGTTAATTGTAAAAACGTATAAAAGAAGAATTCAGCATGCAGAGAAGCTGAACTGAATACCAATGTACACTAGGGTGGTCCTTAGCTATAGGGGCCGAAAATTTTGTTGAGTTTTTTTTTCTTACCCTCTTAAAACATAATAGTAGGTCAGGAAATGATATGTGCGAAATTTCAGCGAGATCGGACATCGGGAACCCGTGCCGCATCATGGACGAAGTTTTCAAATTTCAGTACAATCGTGAATTTTCAAATTCCAAATTTTTTTCTGTTTACCCTCTTAAAATATGATTGTAGGTCAGGAAATGATATGTGCGAAATTTCAGCGAGATCGGACAACGGGAACCCGTGCCGCATCATGGACGAAGTTTTCAAATTTCAGTACAATTGTAAATTTTCAAATTCCAAATTTTTTTCTGTTTACCCTCTTAAAATATGATTGTAGGTCAGGAAATGATATGTGCGAAATTTCAGCGAGATCGGACAACGGGAACCCGTGCCGCATCATGGACGAAGTTTTCAAATTTCAGTACAATCGTAAATTTTCAAAAATTTTTTTTTTATGACGAAAGATGAAAATAATAAGCAGTTCATTTTACAAGTACTAGAAGATTATCGGCAACGCTATCCAGATGCGAATAAATCAACCTTAATGAAAGGCGTACATTAACAAATACATATGTAATATTTTATAAGATATTACAATTAATTTTATAATAATAACGGTCACAAAAACTCGGATTCATAACTTTTAAATTTTCGGAAAGATTTGAATTATTACTTCGAAAAATGTACTTTTCTACAGCACGGTAGAACTTCTGTTAAATGCGGCACGGGTTCCCGTTGTCCGATCTCGCTGAAATTTCGCACATATCATTTCCTGACCTATAATCATATTTTAAGTGGGTAAACAAAAAAAATTCGGAATTTGAAAATTTACGATTGTACTGAAATTTGAAAACTTCGTCCTTGATGCGGCACGGGTTCCCGTTGTCTGATCTCACTGAAATTTCGCACATATCATTTCCTGACCTACAATCATATTTTCATTTCATTTCATTTCATTTCATTTCATTTATTTTATCCATTTATAAGTACAATAAGAATAAGTTCTTTTGAAGTACACTGATTCAAGGTTAAGTAAATGAAGATTAAATTTAAAACTAACCTAACTTTAAGTAAGAAACAGTGAGAGGAAATTAAAAAGAATAATAAGAAAGACCAAGATAGTTAAGAGCAGGAAAGAGAATAGTGTTTGAGAGTCAGTCGTCTAAAGGCACCCCCACCATTTACTCCCCTCAAGCATCTTGGCAAGGAATTCCAAAGGCGTATCGCGTTGACGAAGAACAGGCGCGATGATATCAGCGAACCACATTTGGGTAGAATCAAGGTGCGACTACGTTGAGAGATGCAAAACCGTATTTTATCAAACAGATAGCGCGGTGTTTTTGTCATGATTATTTTATGTAGAAAAACACAATTTCTGAATTTTAGGTAACTAAAAATGTCACAACCTAAGATTGCAGTTTTATATTTAGAAATATGGTCGAATTTATGCAAGCCAATTACATATCGTGTTGCATAGTTAAACGCCACCTGTATTTTGAGTTGTGATGAGGAATCTAGCTTGCTGTACACTACATCAAAGTATGTCAGCACAGGTAGAATAAGTTGCATAACTAGCCTCCTCTTTATTTCAACTGGGGTGACATAAGAAAACCACCTGAGGTTACGGAGTGCAAAGTATACTTTCCTTAGAGCCGAGTTGGCATGATCTACGCAAGTGAGGTGGGTATTAATAACAAACCCCAAGTTCGATATCTTAGTCACAAAGTCAAGCCGATTAAGCCCTAGGCATAAGTGGGGGATGTTATTCAGAGAAATTTTTACTCTGCATATCGGGATAGCATGCGACTTCCTGGCATTTAACTCTAAGGAGTTAGTCCCAGCCCACTGGAAGATTCTATTGAGGTCATCATTCATCATAGTCACCAAACTACCAATAGAACTAATAGGACGAGAGAGATAAAGCTGAATATCATCAGCATATGCATGGATAGAGGCATACTTACATAATGAGAATACCTCATTTATGTACAGAGAAAATAGTAGAGGGCCAAGAATGGATCCTTGAGGCACACCACTATTCATACTTATGTAGGCAGACGAACGATTTTTTACTCTTACTCTCTGTAACCGATTTGACAAGTAGCTTGTTATTAACCTAACCGCACTATCCTTAAATCCAAAGAGATTCTCCAATTTATTACATAAGAGAGAATGATTAACCCTATCAAAGGCCTTGGTAAAGTCCAACAAGCAAAGCAATGTAACCTCGCCTTCATCATATGCAGGTCTGATATCATCAAGTATCTTTACCAAAGCTGTAGAGCAACTATGGCCTTGCCTAAAGCCAGATTGAAAGGACGAAAGCAGACCTACATCATCTAAATAAGCAACAATTTGCTTTGCCATGACCTTCTCACAAACCTTTGATAGCGGTGATAAGATACAAATCGGTCTAAAGTCATTATAACTGCTCGGTAGCGCCGTTTTTGCTACCGGTAAGACGAGTGAGATTTTCCAAAGGTCTGGATATGTAGATGACGCAATACAAGAGTTTATAATGTGTGTAAGCGGGCAAATAATGTGCGGTAGAATAATCTTGAGAAACTGCAAGGATACCTGATCTTCACTTACTGCATTCGACTTGATGCTCATTAGGGTGGTTCCTACTTCGAACTCATTAACCGGCTCAAACTGGAAAGTTTGTCGAACCATGGGACTTGATAAAAGACTTATAGAGCCACTAGAGCTAGTCGTTTGAGCAAAAAAGGAGTTTAGTTCATCAGGATCCAAATTGCAGTCCGCAGTACTCCTGGCTGCAATTCCTAGGGTTTTCAGGTTTCTCTAAATGATCTTAGAAGAAAGGCCGGGACTTAATTTTGACATGAAAAATTTACGTTTCGATTGCCTAGTGACAAAAACAGCATAGTTTCTTGCAATTCTAAACCTCTCCCAATTACTAGTACTAGATTTTCTTTTCCAAAGCTTATGCAATTTATTCCGAGTGCGGATAGCGTGCTTAACAGCACTTGTGAACCAAGGACAGACAGAGTTCTTGGATTTGGAAATTCGCAAAGGGACATGAGTATTAAAAATTTCATTTATCACGGTGGTTAATCTTGTTATTTTTTCGTTTACATCACTGTAGTACAAAATTTCATCAAATGATATAAGGCGCAGGTCGTTATATAAGGCCGGATAATTAATTGACTTAAAATCCCTATAGACAAAATTTGACTCCTCATTGCTGGTCCGGTTAAATGCATTTAATTTAAAGGAACAGAAAATTAGGTCATGGTCCGAAATAAAGTTAATCTGATCAAACAGTAAAACAAGGCTAGGATCTGATACGATAAAATAGTCGAGTAGGCTAGGACTAGCGTTATTACAGGCTCGAGTGGGCACGGTGTCGTTAACTATAACTAAGCCAAGGTTCTCCAGCTTGGAACAGAACCCATTTCTAGCATGGTCAGCACACAGTAGGTTAATATTAAAATCACCACAGAGAATCATATAGTCAAACTCAATAAGCTTCCCACTCAAGGAGGAAATTAGTGGATCAATGCTATTCACTTTGCTAGGATTATATGCGCAGGACAATAGAATCTTACAGTTATTGTTTTGAATGCAGAGATTCAAGAATTCAATTCCATGGTCAGTAGATCCATCTAGTAAGCAAGCATGTAGGTAGTTTCTGCAGTAGATCGCAACACCACCACCTCTCTTATCAGATCTGTCGTTTCTAAAGAGGTTAAAGTTATGCATCCCGCAAACGTAATCACTCAGGTCACCACCCCACCAAGTTTCAGATATGCATATAATATCCACTAAAGAGTCATTGAATACATGCTTAATGTAATCCAGCTTCTCTATATTCAAGCTGCGAGCATTAAAGTGTACCACATTGAGCCCACGATGCCGATTGCACAATATCCACACAAGGGTCCTATGATCTCCACCAACGCAGCCATCATAGTTAACATTCAAGGCGAAACGAAGTAGTGGTGGGCAAGCGAATAGACTTTATGCTCTCAAGGAATTTCCTAGGAAGAAATAGTTTTAGCAACACTAAAGAATAAATAGTAAATAATAAGATATAAAGACTGAAGTGAAGGAATAGACGTGAGTAATAAAAGATGGTAGTAGATAAGAAGGGCGATAGAGAAGATAAAAATCTTATACTAAACTTAATGTTACTACAACAATTTAATAGCATTATTAAAAATAAGAATTTACTCTGCGTCTTTACTCTGCGGCTGTAGTGTTCGCAGTCACGCCAAAAAGTTTAAGTTCCTTTAAACATTTAATTAAAGTTGCTTCACCTCCTGAGTCTTTTATAACATAAACTGATCCTCTTCTTGAAAAAACAGCCGTCAATTGATGTTTTCGTTTTAGTTTAACCGCAGCTTGTAAAATGGCTCTGTTAGCTCTTGTCAAACTCTCATTCAAGAAAAGGTTCCCATCTGCATCAAAACCAGCATCACGTAGTGTAAGCTCTCTTCTATTTAATTTGCGAAAATTTACGGCCGATGTTAACACATTTGCTCTTTCGGCTGAATTTTTGAATCTGATAACAATGGGCGACGGCTTGTCTCTTTGAGTTCGAAAAATATTTGTTGGCAGAATGGATTGACAACCAATAGCAGAACAAAGAGTATTGAAGACATCAGTCAGCTGCTCACCACGTGAGTACGGTACACAAAAAACAACAGCATCACTAGCAACTTCCCTTCTCTCAAGAATCTCAAGTCTATTGAGAACATTGAAAACTTCCTCAGCAGGAGCACGAACATCATGGGAGCAAGGCTGAACTGACTCCAGTTTCATGCATCGACTGGAGAGAGCCTTCTGAGTCTCTTCCGAAGCCTCAAATTTAGCACACAGCAATTTCAATTCGGTACTCAGTTTTTTTTGCACTCTCTTTGTAATTTTTTAAGTCTTTATTAACACACTCAAACTTGTGCCCCCAACTCTTTTCTAGTTCAACAATTTTTGTGCTGAATTCAGCTCTCAGTAGAGATAGCTGATCACTGATCTTTAAAAAGAGACTGTTGCTAATCTTTTCAAGGCGATCATCAAGAACATCTACCGTTAAAACAGGTTTTGAGATTTCATCACTCTCCGAAATTATGCCGTGCGTTGACTCAGCAGGTGTCGATTTTAGTTGGTTCGATTTCAACCTTTTCGCCATGTTAAATATAACAAATTAATTATTCAGAGTCAACTAACCAAAGTAATTAATTATAACGAAATCACTTAATAAAAGTTGCAATACTTTAACACTACTGGGTTTCGCGGAAATTAGAGTTTTGACCCGGAGGGTTTTACGGAATATTTAAAAGTTGGCGGACGTTTACAAGCACACGTCTAGTCAATGCGAACCATACGAACACTTTTTTGTTCGTATGGTTCGCATTGACTAGACGTGTGCTTGTAAACGTCCGCCAATTTTAAGAGGGTAAACAAAAAAAATTCGGAATTTGAAAATTTACGATTGTACTGAAATTTGAAAACTTCGTCCATGATGCGGCACGGGTTCCCGTTGGCCGATCTCGCTGAAATTTCGCACATAACATTTCCTGACCTACAATCATACTTTAAGAGGGTAAAAAAAAAAAAATTTGGAGTTTGAAAATTTACAATTGTACTGAAATTTGAAAACTTCGTCCTTGATGCGGCACGGGTTCCCGATGTCCGATCTCGCTGAAATTTCGCACATATCATTTCCTGACCTACTTTATATTTTAAGAGGGTAAGACCGAAAAAAATTTGATTTTGAAAATTAAGGACCACCCTAATGTACACCCATCACAACAACAAAACTCCAACAACACACGACAACAGGGCGACGAATAGCGCCCAGCCAACTCGAGGGGGGAAGGGTAGCTGGAACAGCCGATCAGCGTAACGACACCAACCATCACAAACCAGGATAAAATTGTTGCAACAACCAAACAGATCACAGCAACAGAAGTGAAGGAAAAAAAAGCAAAACACGAGGTTACGTTCAAAGAGGTCTAAAAGCAGCAACAATCAGAAACTGACGAGTTGACTTAACGTCAGCAGCCTTGAAACCACTACAATAACGTAACGTAGATGGATGGTAGTCTCATAAGAAAAATAGCCAATCGTCAGTATTATGAATCCATGGTACGGCAACATATTTAGTGATGACAGCTTTGCAATAAGTCCTGCGACCGAACCGCCGGCCTTGTCACCAATCCACATGCAAGTGGAAGTAACGTCACGCGTATGTGACAGTATAATCACGTCGCGGCGATAAAGCCGCAAGTAGACAACTACTAATGTAGCCACAGATACGCTAGTTAAATTTACGGCGACATATTCTTCCGTGGTACAACGCATGTTCTACAGCATTACCTCAAGGGGCAGCGATTCAAAACGGACCACCATTATCGACAAGCGAAGCGAGAACATCAACAGTCAGCTCATGTTACAAATGATGATTTTGGCAACATCTCAACCATCGACTACCGTTCAAGCGAAAAACAATTGATCCCAATTGCGGGACAAACAATTCTACATACAACAAACAGCTGCATCTGATCACCAAGCATACCACGTCAGCTACCCAGCAGCAACATTCCCACAACACACCGAGAAGAAGACAACGTACATTGTAATTATTGTTAATAATAATTGTATTGTAATTATTGAAATTATTACTAATAATTAATCATTATTGACATGACACATAAGATATTAACAAAGAAAGAAAAACACAAACATACATAAGTATACACTAAGTAAAGCCATAATAAGCATACGCCCACCCACAATTCAACAGAACGTAAATGTACAAGAAAAACTTAATATCGTTTTACGATAATAAATTTTTCTTCCCCTAGGGTGGAGGGATGTTGTAGTTCAGAATCATTGCTCTGGTAATAACAACGCTTAACGTTGCTATCACCACATACCTTTCGGCCCAGCAGTTAACAATGCTTAAAGTGTGGTAATACATACTTCTAGGCTGTTCTTTAATTGTGAAGCTCGAAAGTACAAGTGAATCACACACCACTGTGGCCTAGATAAAAGCCGACCTTGATCGCATTCCAATAAGTGGAACAGCGCGCGAACTTAATCGCATTCCAAGAACTGGAACATCGCGCTCAATTCAAAGAGCAAAATTCACAACTTGTTGTCAAGAATTATTGTCAAAAATAATTCTTGAGATAATTGCAAAAACGACGCGGAAATGATTTTGGCCAACAACGAATCTCAGAAGAGATATCGAAACCCATCTTTCGGATTGAAAGAGGGCAGTTAAAATTAAGCAGTCGAAGTTATACTGTGGAAGTCAGAGATTAAGTGTAGTCGTAGACATATACCCATTGTGAAACCAGCCGGTACCATACCAGTAAGTTGGAGAACCAATTAAATAAAAATAAAGGTAAGAAACTTAACCGATTAGCCTTTTATTTCAGCACCTGTCGAAAGTCGGCATCACTGCCCGACAGCTTAAAGGACCACAAAGGCGGCACCTTGGTGCCCCTGGTAGCTAGGCGAAAGGCCTCCACCTGCGGCCTTTTGACGGATCCCGATAGGAAAGTCCACACAGTCGGCACATCCATGCCCGTGGCACAAGCGTCCGTGGCCCTTCACTTCGAAGGATTAACATTGAAACCCCCATCAGTTAAAAGCACTCTTAGTGATCCTTCTCGAGGAAGGATCTACGACGTTACGTTTGTTCTGGTATCCTACTGGAGGATACTAGATACAATACAACACAAAAATTAGCATCGGTTGTTGTGATGTTATCCAATGCCGTTTTTGCACTGCAAATGAGACTGTCTTTCAAATATTGTAAACGCTCAGTATTGAATATCGACATATTTTTGATGACGATGGAACTGAACAGATCCTTAAAAGAGTACCAGATTAAAAAAGAGTCATCGAACTGCGGAATTTTCACTCGCGGTAACGTCGGCGAAGGTCTAGAGTGCACCGCTGTCTGTCGTTCAAATGACGTATTGGAACTATGAGCAAATGAGTTGTCTGGAAAAGGTGTCATTAATTCAGCGCTCAAGTCTTCTAACTCACCCAAGATTTCTACATAGATGCGCTCCACTTCGTCGTATGTCATTACGGTTCCTTCTTCCTGGCGTTTTGCCAACTTGGAGTCGGGATCTCGATCCAGTTCTTCATGAAGAATGACGTATTTACTCCAATATTGTCGTAAAAGAATGCAGTGAACAGTCAAAAAACCCTTTGTTTGTTTTGTTTTTGCCGTTTTTCGAGTGTTTGTTGCAAATTTTATGTTGCGCCTCAATCTGCGTTAGTGCATTAATTTTTGCCACCATTTTGATTTGACGGAATACCTGACACTTTGTCGCAAAAATAGCTTGGTTGTCTATAGATGTTCCAGTTGCCTTTAAACTGTTCCGCCCTAACCTGTTCTCGCCCTGTCCGATTTTAACCTCAATCGGAAAATCAAATCTGCAGACTTTCAGCAGGGCGCTCCGTCATCGGAATAGATCCGCGATTCGCTCGAAAGTTATGCCGGAGTAGATCCGTAATCTGCGACAGCAAAGTTCGCACGGAATTATGCCGGAGAATTTCCGCAATATACGACAGCAAGGTTCGCAAGGAATTATCGAAGAATTTCCGCAATCCGCGACAGAAAGGTTCGCAGGAAGAAGGTCGGAGAATTTCCCCGCAAGGGATGCCAAAAATTTTCTAAATTTTAATTTTATTAGTTGCTAATTTGGTCGTCCTCCTAGGCGAAGTAACTTATCGTCACTGAGGTATGGGGTCAAGCTCAATAAGGGACTTTTTCTTTTTAATTATGTACCCTTGGTTAATTTGTTGATGTCAAGTCGAATGCTGGAATGCCTCGCAAAATGGTAGTAAGCGCGCTTCTCTGTTCGAGTGCTGTGGTGGTTATCTTCTTCTCGCGATTCTCATTTTTGGTTCTACTGTGCTCAATGAAGCGATGCACATTGCGATTATGTGGATTAGTGTTTGAAACGACTGATGGTGATTGATGCTGTATACCAGATCTGTCATACTGGAATTGGATACGACAAAGGTATGAAATGATGATGACTGTGCATTTATCCATGCGAGCACCATCTCTGAATCTGTCCAATAGAATGTTGGTGTAGCGGAGATATATAATGTTATGCTTGCTTAATTGTAAATAATGGCAGCTCCATATGCCTTTTTGGAAGCATGGCAGAAGGCATGGAGTTGAACAGAATTGTCTATTCCATATGGTAGCACCCGCCTGTCGAATTTTGTATTCTTTAAGTCTGCAAAGCTTTCCCGAAATCTTATCCATTTGTCATGCCATTTTGGTAGCAAGTCTTCGTCCCATGAAAGTTTGCCAACTTAGTCCAAGTGTTTTAACTGTAGCGTTATCATGTGAGTCAAAATTCAAATTAACTTCTAAGTTTTGGATGATTGGCGCACCATTTCCTGAACCTAAAGCCTTCGGTTTCTAGTATCGCCGTGAGTTCCTGCTGGATGTCCAACGCAGTTGTTAAGCTATCAGCACCTGTTAGGCAATCGTTGACATAGAAATCGTTTAGTAGCGCCTTTGCACCTAATGGCAAGGTGGTGCTGTAATTTCTTCCAAGCTCTTGTAAGCATTGTAGTGTCTGCCCGTTCAGTACCTGAAAATAAAATAGGGATTCTAGTTTATGTGTTAGTGTAGACCTTACTTACCTCCGTCCTATGATGTCCTCAGTGTTATATGTATTATGTGTTATATGTATTAATATGTTGTACTAGTCCTAAAATAAATATAAACATATATTGTATGTTATTTCTGTGAAATTGGTTATCATTAATTTATTCATGTAACCTTACCTGCTTATTTCCAAGTTGCGCATGCAAGTTCTCCTAGGGTTGAATGTTTATGTAAGAGGAACTTGTGTGTAAACGAGCCGAATGGTGTGTGGTGAATGGGTGGGGAAGGTAGAAATAGAAAAGGAGAAGATAGGAGAAAAAGAGGAGAGTTGGATTCTTGGTTGTAAAGGAGAAAAGGTTGATTTTTTTTGTTGATATTCTCATAAGGTGCAAGCGCGGAAAATTAATGAAAAAAGGGATATAGACATTAATTGACAGTATTGAAAATTAGTTAAAATTAAACAATAATTCAGCACTTCAGAATGCTTAAAAAGATTTGGTGAAAACCTAATAGATTTCTTGAGTGCATTTCAAAAGAAAAGTGAACATGAACAATTTTAACAATAATCCACAATAGAGTTAGAAAAAAGGAGGAAAGGAATAAACTAATGAAAGTCTAAAGTGAATTTAATTGGACAGCATTCCCAAAACGTGAACCAATAGTTATACATAAGAAAAATTGCTACCGAATTATTAAAGGTGAACAGAAAAAAAAACTTGAGTTGTAACGATTTGCATTTTTTTCGGTATATAATGTTGTTTCTAAATTTTTATTTTATTAGTTGCTAATTTGGTTGCAGCAAGCAACACTGCTTTTCAAAGTACTAAAAACAAGTGACAGGCAGATACACGTGTCGTGCAGAAAAAAAACGATACACTCGTAAAAAGTATGCAGCTCACTCGTACCAAATTCGACAATCGAAAAAGTGACAGGGATAGCACATTCAATAATTTCGAACAAATGTTTTCGCAAAGTAAATACGTCCCTATGTAATAGCAATCCCCGCCAAGTGAAGTAGTATACAAAGATTCGCTACCGAATTATTAAAGCTGAACAAAAAAAAACTTGAGTATTTTTTTATTATTTCTACTTACCTTATCGTTACTGGAATAAAAAGAAAAATAGATATACTTACGATATACTTCACAGCAACATTACTACACTTACAATTAAAACCAGATTTAAAAATCAGGATAAATTCAAACGTAACGTAAGATTATATGTATGTACTTGTTAAAAAGTACACTGGAAATTGTAAATAGCCATAAGTATTCAAAAATTAAATTGAGGTTAAAAATAAAGAAATGCATTGAACACTATTTCGCTTATCTTGGGTCTTAACTAATGAAAGAAAAAACAAATGGATTGCTAAAGCCGAACATTTAGGCTGGTGTGCTGGTTAGCCTAAGGGGAGGCGCCGGCACTGGTAGGCGTGGCAAGCGGACGGACGAACGGAGACTTGGACGGACATCAGAAAAGGGAACCGCAAGTCGCTGATAGCGCGGTTCATGGCTGTAACTCGGCTGAGTTACAAAGGGGATGGGTGGCTCATGTCATACGGTGACGTAGGTTGGACGTAGTACATATATGGGTGAATGGTGATTCCGGTGAGGTAAAGAAATAATGAAAGGGTGAATGGGAAAGGATGAATGTGGGTGAGTCTGGCGAGTGGGAGGAGCGATTATTATGGAAAAATGCAAGTGTTTGTGGATATGAGTGAACAGACCCACTAGCAATTACATGGTGTATGAGGAAGTGACCTTGTGCAATCGTCCCTCAACATTTCTCCTATTTTTCTCTTTGCTCTTTCTTTATAATTAATAATAATCATGGCACGATTTTGTTTTCTGTGTGGGCCAGGGTGGCAGGAAACCATCCCAAAGTGCCGGCGAGCTTAGCCGCATGCCACCGCCACCCGAACCAAAACTCACAACCAGGGTTCGGAATATATCCCTCAAACGAACAACTTTTTTTATATCCCTCACAAAAAAACGATCACAAAAGATGAAAATCTGTTTTGACTCATGAGCGATTTTTATTTTTTCATCTTCGTTCAAAAAAATACATATCGCTCACGTTCAAAATAATTTCGATCTTCCAACAAAACTATCACTTGGGATGAAAAAAATTCTTATCTTCAAATATTTCGATCCCTCAAGTTGAAAACATTTCGTTTGTTGACGAATAGCGATCGCAGAAGATGAGAAAACTTCGGCTTTCGTACCAAAACGATCTTCGGTGATGAAAAAAAGGCTGCGCAGGCAAAGAATCGATCTTTGAAGATGAAAATAATTTCGACGCAGGGATCGAAAAAAGCAGCGGAATAGAGTTGAACAGCATGGAATTTGTTGGTGTTTGGATGGTTTGCTTCGCGGCAGAGACTATGTTTGAATAGATTTTTGTTGGATACGTTAAATATTTAGTAAATACGTTTAATAAGTAATTCTAATATATTTTATACATATTCCTATTACAAATTTTTATTATGTATGTATTAAGTAATGTATTAGAAAAACATTAATTGAGAGTTTTGCTGGAAATGGTTAACCCTTTCTGCGAGCTCGTTACGAATATATGCAATAAATTTTGCAGGTAGGCATTTGAATACATATGTACATGTACATATGAATCGAAGGCAAATTTGTATATCGGCCTTGAAAATAATTACTTTTGGAATGAAAAAGGTTTGATTATTAGAGGGAAAACAGGTACCAAAGTTTATTAAGGAAGAAGTGTTTGAATTCATGTTTCAAATGTCCGTCGGATAATAAAATTGAAGAATGTAACGCGGCACAATCTGTACTTTGAATCGGGGAGCAAATATTCCCAATTAATGTTTTTCTAATACATTACTTAATACATATGTACATAATTCATAATAAAAAATTTATAATAGGAATATGTATAAAATATATTAATATAGAATTACTTATTAAAAAAAAAAACAATTTTCTTATTAATATTTTTACACATTAATATTTTACGTATTTACTTCTACAAGTTTCCCTCACACCCCACAACTTGCAAAATTAATTTTAATTCATCGTATACCAAATCCAACAAAAACATATTCATACGAAACACAAACAAAACTTCATTTTCAAGCAATTGTCTCTGCCGCGAAGCGAACCATCCAAACACCAACAAAACACATGCTATTCAACTCTGTTCCGCTGCTTTTTTCGATCCTGCGTCGAAATTATTTTCATCTTCAAAGATCGATTCTTTGCCTGCGCAGCCTTTTTTTCATCACCGAAGATCGTTTTGGTACGAAAGCCGAAGTTTTCTCATCTTCTGCGATCGCTATTCGTCAACAAACGAAATGTTTTCAACTTGAGGGATCGAAATATTTGAAGATAAGAATTTTTTTCATCCCAAGTGATAGTTTTGTTGGAAGATCGAAATTATTTTCATCGTGAGCGATATTTATTTTTTTGAACGAAGATGAAAAAAGATATTTATCAGTGAGGATGGAAATATTTTTATCTTCAGTGAGGGATATAAATTGAGCGATATAAAATAGAAACGTTTTCCGAACCCTGCTCACAACAGCATTTAATTGCCAGATACGGGGCTGGTCGGGTTCCGCATGTAACAGTGTTAAGTTGATAGCATGCTAATGTGTCCTTCTTGTCCTTTCTCCACAAGATTAACTGGAATTTTCGATCATCTCGGTTCACGAGAATCTGGCGATACATTTTCTCAATATCAGCGGTGAACACGGTGATAGCCGGTGGCAGCCGAAACTGGAGTAAAATTGAGAACAGCTCGTTTTGTATGGGTGGTCCATACAAGTGGACTTATGGTTGAGGTAAGTGGACGCTCCGCTATTGGTGGTTCTTCAAATTTCCCAGAATCGTTCTAGAATTGTGTTGAGTTCGTCTTCGCTACAAATGCCACAGGTGGCTGAGGTCTGGAGGTTGCCTTCAATCTTGCCAGTGCACATCCATCCAAATACTGTGTTTTGAAGAAATGGACGGTCCGGAGAAATTTTATGTTTTCCGGATAGCATTAGCACGTGGTATAGTTCTGCTCCTATTAGCAGATCTATATGACTCGGCTTGTAGAAGTCTGGATCTGCCAACTGGTAAGTTGGTAACTTCCAGTCTACAAATTGTAAGCATTTCGTTGGTTGCGGTGAAACGATTTTTGGTATGACAAATGCTGTAATGTCAATTGAAAATCCGCCAATACAGGATCCTATGCAAGTGCTGATAGGGCTGCTGGAGCATCCCTTGGCCCTTCCTCACCCTCAATGGTGAGAGTGGACGGTTCTGGATGCAGCAGTAATCTTTGGACTAGTCCTTGTGTGATTAGATTTATTTGATAGCCTAAATCTAAGATCGCCTTGCAGTGATATATTGACCATCTGAAGCTAACGACGATGCCGAGTACTACGTATTCGTCCTGCAGTCCTCGAGCAGGTTGCGGCGTAGTAGATACTAAGCATGTGGTAGATGACTCGAAACCCTTTACCGGTAAGTTCTGCGTTGCTGCCGAAGACCTACCAGAGGATGATGTGCTGAGCCCGTTGACCGCGTTTGATGTTGCAATGTCTTTTGCTTCATCAAGATGCAATTATGTATTGTGCTTTTTATTGCACTTAAGGCAGGACCGAGACGAAAGTGTTTGCATGCGAAGAAAAAATTACTTGCTTGTTTCCCTGGACGGAAGCAGCTTCCAAATATTGGAACCGTGACTCCAGGAAGTTGAGAAATGTCTTGATAGTTGGCATCTCCTTGGGATTCTGGAGTGATTGCTCGAATACCAAAATGGTTCTGGTTTTCTAACTTTTTGAGTAGTGAGTGCAGCACTGAGGTTAGAATTCTCTTGTTGTTATAGCGATCTTGAAGCTGTGAAGATGTGACTCCAGTCATATGAGTCTTTATATACCGCATTTTCTGGATTTTGGCGAGTAGTTTCTTGTGGATCAATTCTTGAAACATTTCGAAGAACTGTCGCCATTTTAAATAATTGCCATCAAATGGCTGAAAAGTAATGCACGTCATTGTTGAAATGGTGCAGAGGTACTGGGTTTACTGTAGTCGCCAATTCTTTGGCCTTCCTGGTCATCTCAATTATCTGCTGCTTGGGCTCGTTCTCAAGATGTATGTATCCCTGAGAATCGTAGCCCTCTGTTGCTGAATAAATGCTGCACTCATAAATGAGAAAATGCAATTCCTCGGTCTGCCGCCAAAGCTGGCGAATACTATCTAATTATACTTCGTAGTATTCACGTGGTTGATCTTCAATAGTTTCGTCGAACATCACCCGCTTTAGTGACGTCATTATTGCCTGTTGGCGACGAATCAACCTTCCGATTTGTAGGTCAGCTACACTACTCTCCACTGCTTGATGCAATTGGTTGGTGCTGGTCTGATCAGCACTTGTAATGCGTGACGGTGGGACAGGAGCTCTGACTGTTGAGAGTCCTTTGTAGTGTAACCAACCTCTGGTTCACTTCGCCAACGGTAGAGTGCATTGAGTGAACTTCAAGCTGCACTAAAGCACTGCACTGCACTCATTGCACTCAACACTTAAAATCGCATATCGGCCAATGAAAAGAAAGCAACTTAGCGTAAGAAAGAAAGCAGACACTTTCTTTAAAATTAAGTAGGAGTAAGAAATGTAAATATGATATTGTAATAGTTTAAAATGTAAGAAATAATATATAAAAAGACGGCGAAAGCCAGAATAAACAGAACTTGTAAGTCCAGCACTGGAAGCAAACACTCTTTTCTTGATCAGAGTAAGTACGGCCTTGTGGCCATATACCATGATATAGCGGGGTTCGCTTGATAAACAAAACAATAAATTCGGCCTTCTGGCCAAACTTTAAAAACATAGCGTGGCTTGCTTAAAGCCAAACAAAGCAAGGCCTGGTGGCCAAACTAATACAGCGTGACTCGCTAAAATAAAAGTCAACTCCCCTTCAATTATTTATCCTCTGTAAACTAACCTCCGTCTACCGCATGGCGATCCTTCCTCCACATGGCGATCCTTCCTCTACACGTTGAATCGGCGACGTCGTCGGAGCTTCCATACTGGCCAAATACTCGGCTTCCTTCGTAAACTGCGTTACGTACGCCATGGCTAATTCCGAGATTTCTTCGTAAGAACCACTTGCAAAGTACTGAAATTCAAGTGGTGTCTCATAGATGGTCCTGAGCGTTGAATCTTGCACCTCGAATGCGTCATTAAGTGTTTCTAGCTTCGTGAGCCTCTTCTGGAAGTATTCGTACGGCGTCTTCCGTGATGATGAATCCTTCTTGAAGTTGGAGATCAAGCGTTGAATGTTTTCGCCACAATCTGCTTGGATCCTTAGTATCTCGTTCAGGTTAGCCATGGTAGAACGTGTCAATTGAGCTGAATGAAGGATCACGTCGGGATCACCAAATTTACATAATTTGGTTTGGAGTTCCCAATGTTATTAGTTCCCACGGCACATAAACCAGTGACAACTGTAGGGAATATGATGTTATTGCCTCGGCACTTAAACAGTAGACAATTGCTTTAAGATGATTATGTCTGTTCAGGCACCATGAACCATGTATTTGTTGGGCAGCCATCAATAGTGAACGCTCTCAGTGAATTTGTAAACATGGAAAAAATTGGGTGCCGCCGTTTTTTCTTGAAAACTCTGCTTTATTGCTGTGAAACTTCGCCAAACACTCGATTGAAACATTTTCACGACGCTGTTTTTCTTCCATTGTAAGTAATCGCGGCACCAAATTTTTTCCATAGTTACAAATTCACTGAGAGCGTTCACTATTGTACTGCCAAACAATTACTGAACAACGTAGCGTCGTCAAACTTCAAACTTAAGCTTTATAAAGTTGGTACTCTCTACCATAGTCATTCTTTTCAAACAACAACCGCCATCTATACGTCAGGTCGGGTACTTCTGAGACTACCCTCGTATTAGTAAGAAACGTAAATAGAAAAAAGCATCAAAAACCATATCACGGTCCTTACACTATAATATGTAAAAATGGAGTAAACTCGACAGTAATAATTAACGGCATGAGAAACAACTTATTGGAAAAGTTCATAACAACTTATTGAAAAAGTTCTAATAAAAATATATTTTTTTAGTTTTTGAGCCTAGCTAGAAAAAAGTTTTCCGCGTATGATTTTGTTGTAAAATATATTATTTCAAAAATTATTGTTATATTTTTATTTTTCTAAAAACTCTTAAATATTAAAGTTAGAATTGTTCGCAGAAACGTTGCAGTCAAATAACCATGTAATTCAATACATTGACTAAAGGGAGAAAAAAAAGAAGAAGCGAGTGTTAAGAGTTTTTTGGTTATGATGTAGAGATGAAAGATCGATCAACTAACGACCTCTAATCTCCCTCACTGTATTCCCAACACGTTTGTTTTCTCCTGCTTAAGCTATATTCTCCTAATTTCACTGATCTATGCCTACAATGGCTGTCGCGTACGTTTGGGTTTTTGTCTCTAGCTGTCCTGGAAACCAAAAAATTATTGTCAATAATCTATCCCTGTTACTTTGTTCTAAAGTACTCCCTGCATCATTACACAAGTGAAAAAACAGACCACAAAAATTGACAAATTTGTAATTAAAACGAGACGTATTAAAGGAACAATGCGACAAAATTCATTTATTATTATAAGTGACACGGATCAAACACAACCTTAGCAGGAACTCCCAATCAGCTTTGCCTTAAAAAAGGCATTCAATGAATCAAAATTTATCTTTTTATTTGATTGGCTGCTTTGTCCGTGTTCACTTAAAAAACTGCTTTTACCACCTTAAAATCTTTGATACCTGAGCTATTAGATTCAATGTTATACATATACAAATATTAAATGGATGAAAAAGTAAAACAAAAAACAGACAAAATAAGGCATTTTAATGTGACCAAAAAATAAAAGATAAAAATTTGAAATAACTTGAAGTATTAAAAAATGAGAGAGAGAGGGAAAAACTGCTTGGAGGCAGTTTTGGCTATCAAAAAGCTTTTCATCCCCAGCCACGGGGAATCATCAGTTGACTTTAAATTGAGGGGTCGATTGTAAGGGGTAATGGTTTTTATTTAAATTGTGATTGTCGTGTGTGAATTGTGTGATTGTCGGAAAAAATTATAGGTAATGAGCTATAATAATCCTTATGAATGCAAAAATTTTTTAAATTCTAGAGGAAAATTATGCAAGCAAGAAGCGCATATATGTGCATGCGTGCACATAGAAGAAACAATACAAGCAATATGTGTATGATACACATCATCACAGACATGCAGGTTCGTATGTGCACGCATATTTGATTATAATCTTTAGCAACGTAATTAGAAACTGAAATAGCGTACTTACAATGTGTATATGTAGCTGATTTGTCGTGAGTAAAGTTGGTTCGTGTGTTATGTAGAACAATTAAACACAATGTTTTACTAACACACAAGTACACAATTTTGTTGATGGGCCATGATGTAGAGTAATGTAAAACAAACATTTTTGGAAACAAACATTTTTTTAGAAAGGATCTTTGTTGGCGAACGACCAGTGAGTGAACTGGGTTTCTTTGTTGAGCAACTACGGTACTGTGTATTGTGAAACCGCGGTGAAAGGATCATTGGTTTTTTACTGACTGGCGTGGCTAAACACTTTAACACTAATAACTTTACCAATTTTTTACTGAGCAACTACGGTACGGTGTATTGTGAAAACGCGGTGGAAAGATCTTTGGTTTTTTCCTGACTGACGTGGTTGAACACTTTTTAACACTACTGACCTTTGCAGATTTTGGAAACAACTGTTGTAGACCGACACAAGGCACACACGGGATTGGACTGACTGGTCGGTGTGAGAGTGGTCTTGAATTTATAGAAAAAAGATCACGCCAAATTCGAGATAATTGCACGAGGTTTTTTCCATGAATAAAGGAGTTTACGTAATTGGTGGTGATGAATTTTAGGCTGCAATACAGGGTGTTTTATCTGTTCAAAGGAATGAAAGAGAGCAACCGAAGAGAACACGGTGTTTTCCACCCTGTAAGCGAGAGTAGTAGTGTGTGTTTTTTGTTTGGGTTCTGTTATGGCGACCTTTTTGTTTTTTAATTGTTTTATGACTGTCGTCATTATGATGGCGAGCAAAAAGGTTGTAAACAACGAATGAGGGTGTGAGAGGGAAACCGCAACTATAAGAGCTTGATGCGGAAGAAAAGGATCGCCTGTTGCTCACAGGCAGCGAGAGGAAGAGTTTTTTCTATAAACACGCCATCAACTGGATTTCAGGCTGAAGAATATGGATGACTGGAACGTTTCTGCCACAGCACTGAATGTTTTTATGTGCAAACAGCTTGAAAATGGTGTCTATGGGGGTGGAATTAGAATTATTCTAGCAACTAGCGATCAGAGGGAGCAAGAAAAAAATTATTAGTTCTAGGTAGTAGTCCTCGAATAACAAAATTACATGGTAGCGGACCAATGTTTGTTTGGAAGACAAGGGAGACAACATTTATTATGTGCACATAACGGCATGGCCAATAAATGATATAAAGAAAATATATGCCATAATAAGATCACCTTCTCATGTACATAAGGGCATGATCAGATGTGATCAAATTATAGCAACGCGCCTACTAGAAAATCCAACTTTATTATTTCGCATGGTCGTTGTGTGTGAATAACTTACACAAGCGATGTGCGAATAATAACATGTGTGTAAAAAAATAAAAATAATAAGCTTTGGCTCGCGCATAACAGCGTGACAAACGTGTTTTTAATATTAAGATAACAAATATGTATTAATGATAATATGCCATTATACAAAGGTTAATTCTTGTATGTACATAACGGCATGACAAAGAGCAACCCTTTGTACGCACATAACGGCCTGGCGTATAAACTAAGGATGCGATATAAAATACAAAATACACCTGCTTCTAAACTATTATTTTGTTGTACGTCTTTAACGACGTGTGCTAAATAGAAAGTGTTTTGTAATAATCCTTGAAGAAATATGACTTGAGCTAGGTCGACCTTGGAAGCCCCCATACGTGACTATAGTCCCGTCCAACTTTCGCGTTCATATATAAGCCTTAAGATATAGTCTAGTAGTACTAACTTAGTTAAAAGTATACATTTGAGACGCAAGAGAGCGTCAAATGTGTGAAGCAAGTAAAGAGATAAGCCTTAGGTAAGTTATGAGTAAGGAAAAAATATAAAAAATAAAAAAATGAAAAAGGAAAAATAATAATGACATGCTGCCACTTCTGGCACCCCCTTACGTGGCATAGTCCAGGTTAGCTAACATGTCATATATAACTCTTAATGTAGTTGCTAATGGACAAAGAATACAAGCACTAAACTTAGGATACGTTACAATTAATTTAGCCCTCGATATACTCTGATATATTCCTCACAAGTGTGTTAGAGATTAGGGCCTATCAGGTTAGCCTAACGTGTTAGAGGGGGTGTATCTATTTTTGCAAGATGAGGCTTGCAGACTGTTGTCAATAGTAGCATGAAACAAGGAGAAACCTGCATATGAGCCACTGGGTGGACCACACGAAGCCTATAAATTGGCCGACCCTACACATTTATTCAAGTATGGTGTAGCATCACATCTACATTTTCCAACTCCGGAAGGTTCTAACTATAAGGAGGCTTCGTATGGCACATTCCAACGGAACTATAGGCCGGTCTACCTTTATGCTTTTTTGACGAAGATTTGTCCGGTGCTTCTGGAGGTCGAGCTGCCAGCAACTAGGCGCAAATACTCTATCCGAATAAGCATGCCGGAACCAGACTGGGTTGCTATATGAAAGAAATTTTGCTTTTCGTAGCTTTGTTCTGCTTCTTTTTCGACCTGAGCTTAACTCGACTCATTCAAACTAAATGTTGATAGCATCATTGGTCTCGTGAAATCTCTTTATGTATTAATACTCTTTGATGAAGGGACCAGAGCACGCTAAGCCACTAATAGCCATCATTCACAAATGTTGTCAAGGCGCTGTTGCTGTTACCGGTGATGTGCAGGAAATGTTCTCGCAAGTTCGCATTAAAACTGCCGATCAAGACTCGCAGCGTTTTTTATGGCGAGATGGAAAACCATCAGAATCTATTCGCGTCTATTCAATGGCGTCGATGATATTCGGAGCGGTCTGCTCACCGTGCAGCGCAGAGTATATAAAAAATATCAACGTCGTTAGATACGTAGCCGATATGCAGAGGGGTGCCAAAGCAGTTATAGAAAACATGTACGTTGACGACCTTGACGTTAGCTTCAAGAATAGTGAGGAAGCCGAGGTCACTTTAGATGCTATTCAAATAAATGCCGCCGCCGGATTTAGACTTCGTAATTTTATATCGAACTCCAAACACCTTCAGTCAAAACTGAACACCGACACAACCGATCAAAGAACCGTTATTAAACATGGAACGTCAGTGAAACACCGCCAGAATACTTGGACTGTTTTGGAATTCAACAGATGACTCCTTTGAATTTAACTTTAAATTTAATAAAGTCTCATCTGACGTTACAAAAAGCAGGCGACCCCTACTACTCTGGTGGCTGTTGGGAGCGTCTGGTCCAGTGTGTCAAACGTATTTTGGCCAGTCTTGAAGGAAGAAGCACCTAGGGACGAGACCTTTCGAAGTGTCCTTATTGAAGCCGCCCATTAACTGACTTGCCGCTTAGTGCCGAAAAAACAAGCCGCTTACACCGAACCACTTTCTGAATGGTTGTCTGAACTCGACTCAAGCCCCTGCTCTGGAAGAAGAAAATATTTGTTTGCGTAAACAATGGAAGATTGCGCAGAACTTGAAGGGCAGATTTTGGAAGAGGTGGACAATGAAATATTTACCACAGTTATTACGCCGGAGTAAGTGGAGAGAGAAAGTTAAGGCACTCCGACTTGAAGAACTAGTCATCATCTGTGATCCAAGTCAACTACGTCGTCAGTGGCTAAGGATGGCCAAGTTCGCAGTGCTGAAATTCGAACTGCTAGAGGAGTCCTGCGCCGCCCTACCAACAAGCTACCCGCCTTGAAAATTAGTGAATTACCAAGTGTTCCACGGGGGTGGAATGTTAATGTAAACACAAAGTTAATGTAGGCACAAAGTAGTTAATGTAAGCGTAGTGTAAAACCATGTTTGAATGCAACGCTGTAAAAAATTAAATTTTTTGAGTAGAATAGCAATTTTTAAACACACAATACGTGTGTCTTTACTTATAAATAAATCTGTAATAAAATTGCTAATTAGCAAAAAAGAAGGAATTATTTTTATTTTCCAACAACAATTCAACTACCGACATATAAAAGAATTTCTTTGTGTGAAGTTTTCTCACTTAATTTCACCTTTTAGAAATTCAAATTCTAGCGTTTACAAATAAAATTCAACCTTTTGCAAATCAAATTCATTCAAAAAATAACGTTTTCTTATACATACGTATGGTATGTACAAATTAAATATGGTACAGGTGAACTTCAGTTATCCATGTTGCTCGCTTCCAGGCTTAAGTGGGATATAGAATTGCAAATTTTTATTTGGTCAATCTGTCAAATAAATCAACAATTTATGCTCCTTTGCCAAATCGATTTTGTGGTATGTTACATTGCAATTTATCAAGCGGCAATCTGTTAGAATCTTCGTAGTGTTCTTAGAATATTTCGACTATTTTGAGAATGAAAATTGGAGCTTTTTCGGTCCAAAGCACGAATACTATTTTATTTCATTTTACTAGAACACTGGTAATTTTGTGATATGGCCTCGCCGATAACAAATTTTGTGATTGCCCTGTAAAAGTTCATCGGCTCTGGATGAACTCAACTCTAACTGAAAGTTGACAGCTTTGTACAGAAAACGAAAGCATTTTTGACAGGTTGAACAATCAAGAATTTGCAATGTAATATCGGCCTACCAATGTAAAAAATCGACACTACCACACACGCGAACTGAATCCAATCAGTATATTTATGGGAATGAGTGGTCATTAAAAATCTCCACTGGGCAGGTGGGCCACGAAAGTCCATATATGAAACTAGTAATATTCCAGATTATTCGTACAGGTAACTATTTTATGAGTACGATGGTTTTTAACAGTCCATGGACAAAAAAGCACGTATTTAAATGATCTTAGATTTTATTCGTCAAAATTTCATTTTCAAATTTTATTTATTTTATTGAAGAAATTAACAATCTATTACTGTGCAGCGGCGATGCTTTATCATGCGTGTTGGGCATGATTGACCCCCATTTTTGGGGTCAGCAATGATATGTCTGTGTCGTTTTGAATATCCCAACCCACAGCGTACACTACAGTCTGACCAACTGGACCACTCTGACATAACACATCCTTCGGGAGAGTTATCGCTAGATTTAGGGCTACTATGTGACCAACCGCCTTCAACGCCAGTGTCAGGTTTTAATGATGTTGATATTGAAGAGCCTTGAGTGAAATTGCGTTAAAAAATTTAAATATAATTTTTTTAAACATAATCACCTGTCATGCTACACATGCGCGAGCAATCATTTTCTGTCAAAAAGTTGTTACGGTTCCCACGACAGCCGCCATAAGTAAATGATTCGCATACTCCAGTTACCTTGTTGTAAGCATAACGTATGTAAGTTCCACGACACGGACCAATATCGGGGTTGTTTGAACAAATATCTAACAAAAAAGAAAATTATTTGTCCCCAAAAACGATTAAATAAAATGTTTCTTTAAAAAGCATTGACATATCTTTTTGCACTAATAAATAATCTTCCTATGCAAGTTTACTTTTTAATTTCGACTGTAATCTTTCTTAAATTAATTTACAACCTACTTTGAATACGGATTTGAGTTGAAAAATGTCACAAATATAAAAAATAAAAATGGACGCGAAAAAATGTGATTTTCTCATTTGTTATCTTTGTATTTAATTTCCAACTAACTACAATTAATTGCTCATATCTTTATATTTAATTTTTCTATATACATACATATATTTAATATTAATAAATTCCTATCGTTTAAAAATTCACATATTGTGATGTTGCTAACGCAGAGCACATAGAAAATAGGCACTTAAGCAAGAATAACAAGCAAGACAATGATGTTAAAATAAATCTCAATATGTGGTCTAAACAGCATTGATTAAAAGAAGAGACTATGTTCATCTCGGATGAGTGAATCTGCGATGTAAATGTATGTACATACTATTAAAGATGTAAGAAATTAAAATATAATCATGCTATACATACTTTTGGCAAGTTCAAAATTAAGAGTGCATTCTTGACTAAACGTGCACTCCATCTGCTGGTGAAGTTCCAGCCGTCTTTTGCAATCCTCTTTTCTGACTTCATTTTCTATCAGTAGCAAACGTGTTCGAATGGTTACACCATGACCACAAGTCGCTGTACATGGGCTCCACTCACTCCACTGTGTTGTTGGACATTCTGGATCGGGCAAATCAACCTCCTCAAAGGTACATTCCGGCTGCATACATTTCTGCTTTTCAACTGTGGTAATATGTGGACAACGTTTTCTACCCAAGTGGTTGAGAAAAGTGCGTGTACGCATTATAATGCCTATTCCGCAACTAGCAGAACATGTCGACCACACACTCCAAGGTGTCGTCTTGCAAATTCCGACGTCTTTACTATCTTTATTAACGTGAGATTGAGTTTGATCAAAATGTTCAATCTTATCGTCGTCCTCGTCATCTTTTTGCGCCCTGTTTTCATGTTAAAAAATTACATAAATTAACAATCAAATATTTCTTGAAAATCACAATACTTAACACTTAATGAATGCAAAGAAAATTTACTTAAATATATACTATTTATCTTCAATCTATTCTAAATATATATCTATCTAGATTTATTAAAGACAATCCTAGAGATTTAGGCCAATCAAAAGTGAACTTCCTAAGGGTTCTTTCTACTGGCCAATTTAGGGACAATTTCAAAAATTGATACGAGAATTCCGTTCTCTTCAGTTAATGTAAAATTCTAAAAAACTAAACCTGCCTTTTCTATTTTAAAAACCTCTAATTTTTTTCATAAATCTTAAACCTTTTTTCTAAGTTGCTTTCAATTGCTATCAATCAATTTTCTGTTTCTGGGCGTATTCTCACTAAGAGAACTGTATGTTTGAACTAGGCTATCTACCTGTTTCTTTTCAAAAAGCTTTGATTGTATTCACTTTCGTAGATAACTTACTATATATGTTTTTGGCGATTTTCAGCGATTTTACTTCTTTTCCATTTAGCATGAAGTTTATTTCTCCTTTTGATAGGAAGTAAGGCATTCTGGGTAAACCAGGGCAGTATTTAAATTAGTCAGTAAAACACTAAGTTTTTCATCGACTGAATTAACGAACCAAACATCATTCCAGATATTTAAGAACTCACAAAATATATCGCCTTTACTCACGAACCTAGAAGAGGTGTGAAAAGCAGAAAGCAGAAAAGGTGAAAAGCAGAAGTGCTTCCCTGAGGAAGGCCTATATATTATAGGAATACTGATGGCCTAAGCCGAGAGTGAAGTCCCAAGATTGTTAAGATCTTCGTATAAGTCTTACCTTATACTCAGCGCAACTCAAACTCAGATGGTTTGGCCGCAGCCTTGTATGAGGACGTAGGCTTGAACGTCTCGCGAATTATAAGTATTGGCTTCCTCTGTATGTATGTATGACGAAACCGGTTTCGTGTTGTTTCTTTTGCCTTTCTTGAAGTGTGTGCAACAGGAGTGCCAATACGCATATTAAATATTAATAAAGGAATTTTATGTTTGTAATTTGCGTCTGCACTTTTAGGTTTTCTGGTTTTCGCGGCTTTTGAACACATTTTGTGATAAATAATTAATTAATAGAAGAAGGTAAAAAAAATGTATTGTCGCTGGTGGGATTTGAACCTGCGACATGTGGGTTTTTTAGACTCGGTCTCCGAGAGTTAATCAATGTATTCTGTCTATTAATGCTGCGACTGCGCTGCAACAGTGCTACGCTACGTTTCTCTGTGCTGTTTTATGGTATATTTTACTTATTTCTGCAGCCAATGGCAAGTCATTCAATTTTAAGGCAGTTTTAGATTCCGGTTCGTAAGTTAATCTGGTAACTCAGGGGCTCGTCAAGAAGCTATCCCTATCGCCCCGAACTTCCTCACTTCAAATCGAAGGCATCGGACGCAAAACTCGCAATTCCAGCAACCGGGTCAATCCATCTTCAATCACAAGATGGAACCTTCTACACCCGGCTCGAGGCATATGTATTACCGCAAATTGTAGCACCACAGCCGACACAAACGTTAGACATTTCAACTTGGTCCATACCAAGTAACGTTAAATTAGCGGATCCAACCTTCGACAAACCGGGCAAAATCGATGTACTCCAAGGAGCAGAGTTTTTCTACGAATTAATGCAAATCGCTAACCAGCTAACAGGTAGACAGCTAACCCTCGGCAAGGATATGCCCATCCTACAAAATACAAAATTAGGATGGATAGTATCGGGAAAATTGAACTCAACAATTCATCAACCTGTCACGTGCGGAATCTTTCCTAACAACAACGAGACCACAGACGAGTTAATCGAAAGATTTTGGTTACTGGAGAACACTGAAGACGAGAAAAAACCATTGGCGGTGGCAGAACAGTTATGTGAAAGCAGCTTTACGCAAACAGTATCGAGATCCGCAACTGGGCGTTTCATAGTCCGGTTACCCTTAGCAGAAAAGGGTGAAGCATTGGGAGAAACATTGTCAATGGCTCTTAGCCGTTTTTATGCTCTAGAGACGATTACAAAAGGATCAAACTCTGAACACAGCCTACTGAAACTTCATGGAAGAGTATTCTCAACTTGGACACATGGAAGAGATCGCACCCTAAGATGTACCAAAGGAACACTATTTCATTCCTCATTATTGCGTTCTTAAGCCGGATAGTAGTACTACTAAATGACGGGTCGTCTTCGATGCTTCAGCAAAGTCTTCGTCAGGACTATCCCTAAATGATATAGTACACGTCGGACCAACGATTCAAGAGGAACTCTTCTCCATTTTAATTCGATTTCGTCTTCACAAATATGCATTCTCCGCTGATATCGAAAAAATGTATCGACAAATCTTAATACATCGTGAGGATCAGAGATATCTGTTAATAATTTGGCGAAGCGATAGAAAGTAAGAACTAAGGTATTATCGTCTACAAACGGTAACATAGCAAGACAGAACAAGTTGGATCATCCCACGGGATCTCAAGTTCTACTAGATGGCTTTTATATGGATTACTTGAGCGGTGCAAACAGTATTGCCGGAACATTAGAAATTCAAGCGCAACTGAGGCACATCTTAGTCAGCGCAGGGTTTAAGCTGCGCAAGTGGTGCGCTAACGACTCAAAATTGCTCGAGAACATTGCATCTCATGATCAAGAAGTTGATCTTGATCTTCACTCTGCACATTCTCCTTACATAAAGACACTAGTTGTAATGTGGCGACCAAAGGATGATTAATTCTCAGTTCGGGTGAAAATGACTCCCACACAATGTTCAACAAAGCAATCAGTTACTTCAGACTTGGCTCGCATTTTCGATCCTCTGGGAATCCGCGCACCTGTAGTGGTAATTGCCAAAATACTCGTCCAGCAGCTTTGGCAATTAAAGCTGGCATGGGATGACGTCTTACCAGAGCAACTACAAAAGGAATGGCGGAGCTTTCAAGAAATGCCGGCATCTCTAAATAAAATTAGAATTAATAGACATGTCTTCAAAAAGGAAATACCAATCTCAGTACAAATCCACACATTTGCCGACGCCTCAGAAAAGGCTTACAGGCCAGCGGTATATCTAAGATCTACATTCAGAAACGGACAATTATATTGCGATTGCTGTGTGCGAGATCTAGAGTTGCCCCACTTAAAAGGCAAACTATACCACGCCTAGAACTATGTGCAGCTGTTTAAGGCGCCGAACTTACAACCAGGGTAAGAACTGATCTAAGATTGCAAGACGCCAAGGCCTTCTTATGGTCGGACTCTTAGATGGTACTATGCTGGATACACTCAACAGCGTCATGCTTTCACACCTTTGTGGCCACTAGGATCGCAAAAATTCAACAAAGAACAACACCTACGCAGTGGCGGTATGTCAATACGAAGGAAAATTCCACAGACGTCCTATCAAGAGGTCTAACAGCGGATAAATTACCAAATTCCGATATGTGGTTCTACGGACCTTTCTGCTTGCACGGCAATGAATCTCACTGGCCTGCAGCATTTTCAAAACCCTCCAGCCGTGAGCCCGAATTAGAAAGGAAATCAATCGCAGCAACCTCGTTAATAAGCACGGCGGGAAGAGAAGAACTTGGTATTAATCACAGGAATCCTTTTCGCACACTGCAACGCATTATTGCCTATGCGGTTCATCAGTAACGTACGACATACTGCACCACGGTTACAGGATAAGGAATTATCACCACAAGAAATACAAAAGGGCCTACAACTAATAGTGCAAACTTGTGCTTGGGGGAAAACGGGACTACAGGACGTCCCTCCGTAACTCTCCTGGGTGGGCAAGTCGACTTCTACCTCCACGCGGTGATCCCTGGTAACCAGGTCGTCTCGGTTGTAAGGGATAACTGAAACCTCCTGGGCAGACAGAAGCGGCGATTCCTCCCTCTATTGCCTGTATCCTCCCGTTGCCTGTACCCATGTTTCCGTCCCATCCTTCCTCCTTTTTGTCCCTGGGCTGGATTAAGGTGTTAGACGACCCGTGCCGATAATCAACCTGGCTGGGGGCCCAAATAAATAGCCCAGTCGCGAACGGAGTATCCGGTTACCTGGCGCCCACCGGATTAAACAGCCTTGCCTGCACAAGGGGCTCTGTGCGGGTGGACCTCTATTCCCCATTACTCGTGGGACTCAAAACGGACAACATAACAAAAACAAAACAGACGATGTACGAAGGGAGGGAAAGGGCTGGATTGGAGGCCCCGGTTGAGGCGGAACCCGATGAGGGATTAGCTCCGACTGGGTGTGGGACACCAACGGGAGGTGTATCTGATACCTCGAAAGAGGTCGCAGAACTTACCCTCCGGCTGAAAATCCAGTCAGCTGGACGACTCTGTCGTCAACGGGGTGCCGGGACTCCTAGCGGAACGGAACCGTTCATGGGTTTAGTTCCAAGGGACGTCAGGGCAACCATGTCGAGTCCGGATGGAAGCGGCGACGAGACGGATCCCAAGGTGTCTTCCAAGGGATTAGTCAGACGCAGCGGAAAACCGGAAGAACGAGTCGCAGAAGTGGTCGCCTCAGCGATCTCTCGCAAGAGGGAGAAGCAGAGGAGTAAGCGGAAGCGGCAGAAGACGAAGAAAGCATTGGAGAGATCCATAGCTAAGCTGACTTCTCGGCTTAGCGAGCTTTCCTCGTGTGGGACCAGTCCGGAAGAAGGCATGCCGGGCAAGAGGTTCAGAGGTGACACCTCAGCGACCTCGATGCCAGAGAAGCTGGAAGCCGGACGTCAGCAGAGTACTGCAGGTGGGGTGGAAGCCACAAAGTCAGTGCTGCAGGGTGGCGACGCTTCGACCAGCAATAAAGGGCGGACTGCGGTTCCTCGGAAACGATCCGCCCCAGCTGGCCAAAGCTCGTCAACACACAGCAGCGGGCCCGAGGCCAAACGGAGGTCTTTCGCGGGGGTCGCGGGGGGTGATCTCCTTGCCGGCATAGCGGACCTCTCCGGCGGGGGGCCATTGGAGGAAAGCCATCTGGCAATCTTCAAGGCCTCCCTGCTGAAGGCGCTGGACTCTCTGGACGGTGGAGGGGACATCGGGTTCGTTGGGAACGCCTACCTGGACAGTGGATTCATTGCCATTAGGTGCAAGAATCAGCAGTCAAGGGAATGGCTGTTCAAGGCTTCTGAGAAGCTGGGTGGTCTCTGGCAGGGGGCCAGACTGCGTCCGGATAGGCTTTACGCTTTGAAGGATGAGAGGAGGATGGTGTTGGTGGTCCACGGAGCTACCGAGACCAAGGAAACCATCCTCAAGAGGCTTCAACGCCAGAACGGCTGCGTAAGGGATACCTCCAAATGGAGGGTTACCTTCGCGGATAAGTTCGGCGAAGGGGCGAAGATCGGGACTAGGCTGACGGTCTGGTGCCCAAAGGAAGAGGCAGAGGCCATCAAGGCCGCGGGGGGGAAACTCAACTGTGGTCTTGATCAAGCTGTCGTCATATTCCAGAGGGATCCAGCCTGAAGCGAATACCGAGTCCGCGGGGCCGGTGACTCACTCCTTCGGGAATGTAACACCGGGGCGGGAGGTGGGCCTGCGCGGACAAACTTTGCGGGTGTGTCAGCTGAACATTCACCACAGTAGAGCAGCTTCAGCAATGATGATGCGACACTTTGAGGAAGATAAGCTGGACATAGCCTTGGTACAGGAACCCTGGATACTCCATGGTAATATTAAGGGACTATCTTGTAAAGGGACTAGCCTCTTTTTGTCGCTAGGTGAGGGAAGGAAGCGGACCTGTGTATTGGTGAGACGGGGTGTCCAAGCGATACTCATGACTCATCTGTGTTCTCAGGACCTAACGGTCGTGAGGATCGGTAGCGGGAACGGCTCCTTTCTGATCGCATCTGCCTACCTGCCATACGACTCATCAGAGCCGCCACCGCCTCTGGAGGTGGAGAGGCTGGTGAGATACGGTGTGGATAGGGGAGAGAATGTGATTATAGGTTGCGATGCTAATGCTCACAGTACAGTGTGGGTCAGCTCCGATGATAACAGCAGAGGCGAGAATATTCTCGAATTTGTGAGTAAATTTAACCTGCAAATCGTAAACAGGGGGTCTGAACCAACTTTTGTAAACTCGATAAGAAGTGAGGTTATTGACCTAACCCTGGCAAGTCTCGGAATATTAGATAGACTATCGCACTGGAGGGTCTGGGACAGGCTAACCATGTCTGACCACCGGGCCATTCGGTTCGATGTCTCGTATGGACTGAGACGGCGACGAGGAAGCAGGTTAATAAGGATCCCAAGGAACACGGATGGTCATTTGTACCGGGAACTTCTGAAGGGATCTATGCCTGAGGTGAACAGAATGCCCAGGAACACGACAGAAGTGGAGATCGAGGTGAGGAGGTTAAACTCTTCCATGATCTCTGCGTATGAAAGAGCGTGCCCTCGGACCGTGGTGGAGGAAGAGGACTCTGTTCCCTGGTGGAACGAAGAACTGGAATCCATGAAGAGGGAGACGAGAATGGCCTTTAATCGGTACATGAGGCACAAAGACACAGTGGCTTGGACTGATTACAAGGAGAAGAAGAAACGGTTGAAGAAGACCCTTCGCAAGAGGAAAAGGCAGACGTGGAGGGACTTCTGCACCAATACGAAGGATATCTCTGATGTATGCAAACTACAGAAGCTGATATCAAAGGATCCAGGGTCCAAAATGGGACTCATCCGAAACAAAGATGGAGTCCTGCTGGAGACACTGGAAAAGTCTACTCAAGAGATGGTAGACAGACACTTTCCCGGGAGCATCGTACACACTGCGGCCTGGCCATCTGTGCGTAGATGGTATCACAGGTCGGAGAGGACCGAGGCGGAAGGGATAGTGACGAGGAACGGGATAAGAAGTGCGATGATGACGTTCTCCCCGTTTAAGACTCCGGGACCGGACGGGATATTCCCTGATTTGCTTCAGTGGGGTCAGGAGCAGCTGCACGAGCGATTGCGGGGAGTATTCGGGGCATGTCTGGCAATGGGTTATGTGCCTGGTGTTTGGAGGGAGGGAAGAGTGGTATTCCTACCAACACCAGGAAAAAAGGACTACACGGAGGCCAAATCCTTTAGACCGGTCTGCCTCACCTCTTTCGTCTTAAAGACAATGGAGAGGGTGGTGGTGGACTATCTAGAAGGAACAGTATTTGTGGAACGTCCTCTAAGTAGATTTCAGCACGCATATAGAGCGGGGAGATCTACGGAGACCGCCCTCCACGACCTGGTCGGGGTGGCGGAAAAGGAACTGATGAACGGAGGCATCGCTATGACCATTTTTATGGACATAGAGGGTGCTTTCGATAAGATCTGTTTTGGAAGATTGAAACTAGCCCTGGAGGCCCGTGGGCTCAACCCAGTCGTTACTAACTGGATTGAATTCATGCTGCGCCACAGGGCGGTAAATCTGCAATGTGGGAGTCATAGGCTAAGAGCGATAGTGACGAGGGGATGTCCCCAGGGAGGGGTGTTATCACCAATCCTTTGGAACATCACTGTTGACTCCCTGCTTCATAGGCTGGACTCAAGGTGCATACATACAATAGGATATGCAGACGATATAGCGGTGATGGTGAGAGGGAAATATATTGACACCATGCGGGACGTAATGCATGGGGCGCTCTCCACTGTAGAGGGATGGTGTAGAGAGCAGGGCCTCACCATCAATGCTACTAAGACGGATATGATCCTCTTTACAAGGAAGAGGAAAATTCCGAACTGGAGTCCTCTAAGGATTTTCGGATCCGAAATCAACATCTCCCGAAGGGTTAAGTACCTAGGAGTAATCCTAGATAGCAAACTTACCTGGAAGGAGCATGTGCTGGAGAGGACTAGGAAGGCAAAGACTGTGCTCTTTCAGTGCAGAAGAGTGTGTAGCCTTCGATGGGGTTTATCTCCAAACAAGGCACACTGGATCTACACTGCTATGGTTAGACCCTGTTTGACGTATGGCTCAGTTGTCTGGTGGCATAAAGCAGATCAGATAACGATGAAGGCCGAACTGGATAGGGTCCAACGTCTGGCATGCATAGCCATCAGTGGTGCCATGCGCACCACCCCGACCTTCGCGCTGGAGGCGATACTCGGGCTGCTACCGTTGGACTTATTCATTAAGAGGACGGCGGCGCTGGCGGCAATGCGAATGCATAGGAACGCTGTATGGCGTGGTGCTGACTTACCAGCTGCAGGACATGGTCGCATTGTGGACATTGTCCGTGCAAAGGTCAGCGATGTCTGCATGCCTGTGGATGGTATGTGCAGGGTGCGAATCATCGATAGGTGGCACGACACTCTGATCGCAGACGGCCGACTGCACGATGAGTGCAGTAAGCATGACCTGAGCATCTTCACGGATGGGTCATTGATGGATGGATGGGCAGGTGCAGGGGTCTTCTCTTCGGAGTTGAACCTCGGCTCTAAGCTCCATCTAGGGAAGTACGTGTCCGTATATCAGGCCGAACTACTGGCCCTGATACATGCTCTGGACCATCTAATTGGCGATCAGGTGCGGAATAGCAGTATCCTGCTAGCACTGGATAACCAGGCGGTGATTAAGAGTATGGCGCGGACGAACGTCAATTCCAGACTGGTGCTGGAGGCTGTCCAGAAGCTCAATGAGTGTGCCCAATACAACAAGGTAACACTCTGTTGGGTCAAAGGGCACATAGGCACAGAACAGAACGAGAAAGCGGACGCTCTTGCTAAGGAGGGGGCTGCTGACTGTTTTTGCGGGCCTGAGCCGAGAGTCGCTCTTAGCGACGGGAAGGTAAGGGCCTCGATGGACGAGTAGCTGTACTCTGAACACGCACGAAGGTGGAGGAACCTCACCACGTGTCGTCAGGCGAGGATGGTTATTATCAAACCGCTTCGCAGCCGTTCGGAGGTTAGACTACTACTCGGATACAGAAGAGACAGTCTTAGCTGGCTAATCTCTTTGATCACGGGGCACGGCAATTTCAGATATCATCTCCATAAGATGGGTCTTGCGGAGGATGGCGTCTGCAGGCTGTGCCTAGAGGATGAAGAGTCGGCGGATCACATAGTGAACCATTGCCCGGCGCTGGCAGCCAGAAGACTCAGTGTGAACGGTCGTAACGACGGTGTTCGACGCTGGGATTCGTGGTTTAAGAACGCACTTGCGTTGACAAGGGACCTGGTCACGAAGCGGGAGCTCGACTCGTTCGGCCGCCTGCAGTGACCAAGGGACGTGGGGGCGAAAAGGGACCTACTCGTTCTGGTCTGCTTCGACTATTCCCCCAAGGAAAGAGGACGGTTTTAGTGGGTAGTCTGCAGCAAGGGAGTCCCACACTATCGGCGGACCTGGTTCAAGCAGGGACACTGGTGTGCGTAAAAGCATTTCCTACCTCAATAAAAAAAAAAAAAAAAAAAAAAAAAAAATAGTGCAAACAATACAGCAATCAGACTTCGCAACAGAAATCAAAGTACTTACTTAACACTCGGCATTAGACAAGGCAAATTCAATAAATAGTTTATCGCCATTTATGGATGAACACAATCTTCTTCGAGTGGGAGATCGTCTACAAGCAGCTAATCTATCATACGATGCAAAACATCCACTACTCTTACCATATAATGATTCATTGGTAAGGTTACTGCTCCAGGGCCTGCATGAAGACAACAAACATTGCGGAGCCCAGGCACTTCTGTCTATATCCAGACAGCAATTCTGGATCATAAAAGGCAAATATATGACGAAAGGTGTTATTCAAAATTGTATTCGATGTAATCGAGCAAAACCTCACCTATTTAAGCAAATAATGGGAAATCTACCAGCAGAAAGAATATCGCCAGCGCGACCGTTTATTACATCAGGAGGAGATTATTGTGGCACTTTGGGTGCATTTTTTTTGGGTGCACTATAAAATTCGAGGTAAAGAACCACATAAGATTTATCTCGCAATCTTTTGCTGTTTCACGACTAAAGCTGTCCACCTGGAATTGGTCAGCGATTCATTCATTGGCGCAATAAAAAGATTTATTAGCAGACGCGGAAGATGTCAAACATTATACTCTGATAATGCAACAAATTTCGTTGGAGCCAAGAACATGTTGACCGAGTTAAATTAGACGATTTTTTCGGATAAGGCGCAAAACAGCATTAAGGGGGCCTGTGGCGCCAAGGGAATCGACTTCAAATTTATTCCTCCTAGAGCACCACATTTCGGAGGCCTTTGGGAAGCGGCGGTGAAATCTGCAAAGCATCTGTTGCTGAGAAGCGTATCAACAGCATCTCTGACATATGAAGAAATGGAAACAGTCATAGTATAGAGTCCGCCAAATAACTTTTTTTTGAAAATGCGAGTGTAGCTTCGGCTGTGTGGCACGTAGCGCCGTCCTGTTGAAACCAAATGTTGCCAATATCCTCCTCTTCAACATGGCCCGATAACGATCGCCATTGACTGTAACGCCCACTCCTTGCTCATTTTCGAAGAAAAATGGCCCAATTATGCCTCTGGACCAAAATCTGCACCAAACAGTGACTCGTTTTGGGTGCACCGGCTTTTCAATGTATGCGTGCGGATTTTCTGTGCCCCAAATGCGACAATTTTTCTTGTTTACATACCCGCCAAGATCAAAATGAGATTCATCTGAAAAGATGATTTTTTGGCAAAATCGGCATGGGATTTTCAAAGTAATGTCGCAATATTTCCCAGCGTTGTTCAAGCGTATACAAAACCATATTCGTTCAGCGGAAGGATAAAACTAATTATCTGCCAAATCAGACATGAGCTAAGTGATACCATTCACGAAATAAGCACTAGTTGAAAAAAAAACGTTAGATAGTGTAGTGTATCCACTGACCGCACTCCGCTCCTGAACATAACAGCACTAAAACACTCAATAAATGCAGAGCATGCACTTTGCATGAGCTGACCTGCTTACTCACTTATAGCGTGACGACTGCGACTCAGCGTCACACATTGTAATACGATCCTTGAACCGCCTATTTTCAAATCATGTCAATGATTGGGTATCGGTTCAATGATATTATAAACAATTAGAAATTTTGAGTGAAAATAAAAATGTGAAGCATAGAGAAATGCTAATGTATAGATTTAAGTATATGTAAGAGTTGTTTAGCCATACATATTAATATTGTTTGTATTGTTACACTTTAAGAGAAATGGGATCGCTTAGGGTATAAAAAACCGAGCAATCCACAATAAAGTTCAGAGTTAAACTTGCCAGAAAACGATTCAAGGCCTTTTTTAATTCTCCGCCAGCGACTGAGCTAGGCGAAAACCCCAAAGTGCCACCTTAAGTGCAGGCACTAAAGTCTCGTCCAGTGGCGTCTCCACGCCGGACCAATATCATAGGGCGACCCTTTTTGTTGGGAAGTATTTCCTGCGATAAAACTTATACTTCTTTCATTACATGGCGATCCTGCGACACAACCCTGGAGTATTCTGATCCTCGACACATCCCTGGAGAACACCGATCCTGCAACGTATCCGTCGAAGAAATCTAATCCTGCAGCGTTCTAATCTCAAGCGTTTTTACAAGAACTTTAATACAAGGGAATATGGAATGGACTCCAAAACAAGGGCCACAAAGATTAACAATTGAAGAATATAAGCAGAGACAATTAATCAGGAAAGAACAAGCATCTACAATCATCCCAAAAGTGAAGATACCAAAACGCCGCGGTGGCCAATTGGTAAAAGACAGAAAAAGACTAGCAGCATTACGGGAAATATTGAAGCAGCCAATACCTTGGCACAGAGCAAATCAACTGTGGGAAGAAGTGGACCAAATAACTAAAAGACTAGAAAAAAGGAAAGCCAAAACACATGGGGACATTGATAGCGATATCAGGCGCACTGTTCGATGAAAACAACACAGACAAGGACGACAGTATGAAAGAAAACATCATCAACAACAACATCAACACATAGCATCATTCAATATACTTGAAGTGACGGGAATCAGCTTATTATCAATAATTTTATTTGTATTTATATTCAATAAAATAGGAATATATATAAAAAATTATATAGGTAAGCGCATAAATGTAGGAATTGTAAACAATGTTTAGTAAATAAATTCAAAACAAAAAAAAAAAAAGAAATACTTATGTCTCAAATCGACTCAGACACCGACTCCACTGACTCTCAAACAAAAACATTGGAAACAGAATCACAAACACAAACACAAGTAAGCAACATGACTACCTTTAATATAGAAACGGCGATGAAAACCATCCCAATTTTCAATGGAAATTATAAAGAATTAGATTCATTTGTAAAAGTTATAGAAATTATAAACAAAACCGTGTCAACAACTGCAAAGCAAGACTTAATAGAATTCGTTTATCACATTAAATTGAACCAAAATGTAAAAACAGCATTAAATTCTGTACAAACCCCTACAACATTAGACGAGCTAAAATCCGCGCTTCAAATTCGATACAAAACGAACAAATCAATTCCGCAGTTACATACAGATCTAGCAAATATGGTACAAAGAGGAAACATAACCAATTACAAATACAAAATACTAACGACTATAGCTGAACTGAACAATCTACAAATAAAAGAACTGGGTACCGATCCAACGACATTACAAAAGGCGACAATAACTAAAATCAACGACACTTACGCATTAACAATCTTCAAGAACGGCATTAACGAAAATTACAAACAAACACTATTCGCATCACAGCCAAAAACATTTTCTGATGCAGTAAGCCTAGCACTAGAACTAGAACAAACAGGCAATCAGAATCAATTCCAAATAAACCACGTACGTAACAGAAACTCAAACTACAGACCACAGACATACAATCAAAGAAACAACACCAATTACAACAATCAAAGATACAACAACAATTACAATAATCAACGATACAACAACAATAATAACAATCAAAGATATAACAACAATAACAGCAACCAAAGATATAACAATAACAATTATCAATACAACCAAAATCGGACAAATTACCAACCAAATGTAACACGATATAACAACAACAACAATTTTAACAACAACAATAACAATTTCAATCGGAACAGCAATAACAATTCCAACAGAAATTCCACATATCAAAACAGAAACAATAATAGAAACCAAAATAATAGAAATATAAACATTGTAACTGAATCGGGAAACGACATGGGCTCGGAACAAATGAACGTTCCAGACAGCCGGAACTAAATATATACAAAATATCGGATAATAATACCAATTATATAACACTTAAATTTAAAAATGAAAATCTGAGATTTCTAATTGACACAGGCGCTGACATTTCACTATGTAAAATAAGTTCAAAATTAAACAACCAACAATATTACACTGACGAAAAATGTGCATTAACTGGTATCACGACAGAAAAAACGTACTCATTAGGATCTACATCATTATCATTAAAAATAGGAGAAGACACAATAACCCACAACTTTCATCTGGTAAATAAAGAAACAGAAATTCCAATAGAAACAGACGGAATATTAGGACGAGATTTCTTTCAAAAATTTCTATGCAAAATTGACCATGAAACATTTACACTTTCAGTGTACACAAATGAAAATACAATAATCATTCCAATGCAAACAAAAATATTCCACATTAAAATACCTCCAAGAACAGAAATGATTCTACCATTTAAATTAAATTTCACAGAAGAAAAACTCATATTAAACAAAGAGATTGAACCAGGAATTTTCTTAAGCAACTCTTTAGCACCCAAAACAGGCATAACACATATAAAAATCCTAAATACCAACAACAACGAAGTGTCGCACGAGAAGAGTAGTCTTGTGGGAAACCCGAAGGAGAGCAGTCGTGTCTGCGAACCGGTGGTGCCGTTAAATCGTGCTAAAGAATAATTAATTGCTTTTGTAAAATGTAGTATGGGGTATTCATTAGATTATTGAATAAAAATATACCTTACCATTTGGATTATTGAATAAACATATACCTGACAATTCAGAAGTGGGATACGAACGCCAACAGGGTAAAATGAAATACGTAGCAACAAGCAATTTCTTTTATGTTGGTGTCGTGTGCACAATCGTAAGTTATAGAGAAAAGTACGAAGAACGAGTCCAAACGGTCGCTAAGTAACGAACAGCGACAGAAACAAGAACAAAAACACAACGAACGAGTGCAAAACGGTCGCAAAGAAACGAACAGCGACAAAACGGCAAAAAGAGGGAAACGTTAAAGAAACGGACAGTTGTGCTTGAAGACGCGAAGAAAACGAACATGGTTAAGTTAAGCGAGCTGAAAGTGGGACAATTAAACGTATTACTAGTGTTTCACGGAAGTGTTGTTTCAGGCAATAAGAACCATAAGGTGGCTCGGCTAACCGAGATCTTGAATATGGATGAGATTTCCGATGATGATTTGCGCTCTGCAGGAGCACTTGAAGAAGACACACGCCAGCAAATTGATGCATTGAGAAGGACTGTAGAAAATTTGGCACAGATGGTGGGAGAGCTCACCATGAATCGCCGAAGCAGTTTCGCACCAATTCCACTGGAGTCTAGAGAGGTTCCACAGAGGGCTGACGCACTCTCAGTCCAAAGCATGCATCAGCCACGCGATATAACTGGCGTTCTACCAGAATTCGATCCATTGAAGACGACCATGACGTCATCACAATTTATACAACGAGTAGAACAACTAACACATGCATACGGATGGACAGAAGAGACGGTAGTATACGGCTGGTAGGACTAGCTAAACAGTGGATGGATGCTCAGCCGGTGTTTCACGCATGGAATGACTTCGTGGCAGCGTTTATTAGAGATTTTCCAACAAGCTGCACGGCAGCCGAGATACATCGAGAAATGGCTGCTCGCAAACGTCAAAAAATGAAAGCCTGGTAGAATATTATTACGCCATGTTAACCATCGGAAGGCGAGGTGCGATAGACGATGAATTCATCAATTCATATATAATAAACGGTTTAAGCGACGCACACATGACTCGAACATTGTTAGCGGTAAGTTTTCCATCATGCGCAGCTCTGCTCAAGTCCATCGAGAACCTAGAAACGATGCGGGCAGCGCAGCCAACGTTACCGCTTCGAACTTCACCAACAACATCGACACGGAATGATATTTCGGAACTCAGGGACGGGCGAGGTCCAAAATGCTTCAATTGTAACGAGCGGGGTCACATTGCGACGAAATGTCCACGTCCGCAAAGAAAGCCACGTTGCAGTAAGTGCAACCGCGTGGGCCACGATGCAAAGGAGTGTCGGTCAGTGGCAAATGTCACTCAAATCACAAAACATACTGTGAATGGTACGCCGCCTCCAGTCATAAAGAAAATTACGTTGGAGGGAAAAGAGATCACTGCCTTTGTCGATACTGGTAGCGATTGTTCGCTTTTATGCGAGTCAATAGAAACCCAAGCTAAAAGACAGCCATGCATCCGATGTTTGAAAGGGTTTGGAGACTCACTGGTTGAATGTAGTCAAATGATCGCTACAACAATTATCATGGATGGACAGCAAATTCAGGCTGATTTTCTGATTGTGCCTGATGGATTATTGACAACAGGGGCGCTTTTAGGAAGAGATATATTGTGCGACGGATCACAGCCCATTATAATAGAATCAGGGATGCTGCAAGTGCAGCCTATAAGTCAGATCGACGTAGAATATAACTTGGACGGAAAACAGGATGCTACGATGAAGGCGCTGATAGCAGAGTACCAAACATGCTTCGCAGAAGATCTGAAGGACTTAGGCAGATGCAAAACAATGCAAATGCAGATAGAAGTGACAACTGACAAGCCAATTGTGGGAAAACGCTACATGGTTCCATTCAGCGAACGCGAAACATTAACCAAAATACTTGGCGAATTGCGGCAAAACAACATTATTAGGCCCAGCACATCACCACATGCGTCATCGTTACTTTTGGTAAAGAAGGCGAACGGCGAAAGTAGAATGTGCGTAGACTACAGGGCTCTCAATGCTGTCACGGTTAAAAAACATTATCCTATGCCAGTGGTGGAGGAGCAGCTAGCCCAACTATCGGGTAATACATACTTTACGACGCTCGACATGACGTCAGGCTACTATCAAATTCCACTGGACGCGCGAAGTAAGTCTTATACGGCATTTCTAACTCACGAGGGTCTATATGCGCACAACGTTATGCCATTCGGGCTAGTAAATGCACCGATGTGGTTCCAAGAAATGATTATCAACATCATAAAACCACTACATCACCGAAACCATATTATTAGCTACGTGGATGAAGTGATTATAGCTACACCAACGATCAGCCACGGCGTGGAAGCTCTACGAGAATTCTTGGAGGCAATTCGAGAGGCCGGCCTTACGCTAAGACCGTCCAAATGTAAATTTTTGGCTAAAACAGTCGAATTCTTGGGCCATAATATAAGTGCGGATGGAGTTCGTCCAGGCGAACTTAAAACACAGTGCATCAAAGAGTTCCGAGTACCTACGAATACAACAGCAGTACGTCAATTCTTGGGTGTCACCGGATTCTTCAGGAAATTCATAGATAAGTATAGCTATATATCTAGTCCGCTCACGAAACTGCTGAAGAAAAATTCTGTTTTCCAGTGGACCAAAGACCAAGAGGTAGCGTTTCAAGATTTGAAGACGGCAATTACCAGTAAGCCAATTCTAGTGCTCTACGATGCTAGTAAACATCATGAAGTGCACACAGATGCATGTGTGATGGGACTATCGGGAATTCTGTTCCAACACGAAAATGAAGAGTGGTTGCCGGTCTTTTATTACAGTCGACAATGTACGGGTGCGAGAGCCGATATTCAAGCCACGAGCTCGAAGTACTAGCTATCGTCGACTCGCTGCAAAGATTCCGCATGTATTTGTTAGGACAACATTTCAAAGTTGTTACGGACTGCAATGCGATCGTTACGATGAAGAAAAGTTCAACGATGTCGCCACGTGTAGCTAGGTGGTGGTTGAAATTGCAGGAGTTTGACTTCGAGTGTGTGCATCGGCCAGGACTAATGATGGCGCACGTAGATGCAATGAGTCGAGCTCCAACCCTACCTCCTGCTCCTATGGACACGGTCGCTGAAAGCGTCTTCAATATATCCCAGTTGGCTAACGATGATTGGGTAATGGCCATGCAACTTCAAGATGGGAAGCTGCAAGAGATAGTGGCAGTGCTCAACGGGAAAACTACTGATGGCTATGAACAAGTTATACGCGATTACGTGATTCGTTCTAAACGTTTGCATCGCAAGACGGATGAAGGCCCGAAGCTGGTGGTTCCGCAGTCAGCCAGATGGCGCATTTGCAAAGCATGTCACGATGAGATGGGTCATTTCGGCGTAGAGAAAACGGTGGATAGAATCAAGAAAGAGTTCTGGTTCCCGCGTATAAGACGGTATGTCAAGTCATATATTGCGAGTTGCCCAGACTGTTGTTTGAATAAAGCTGTAAGCGGCAAAGCAGAAGGACAAATGCATTTAGAAGAAGTGGTTCCAATTCCGTTCCGATGTCTTCATCTAGATCATCTTGGACCATTTGTGCGAAGCAAGCGTGGTAGTGCTTATGTACTTGTTGTAGTATGCTCATTCACGAAGTACGTCATAATACGTGCTTTACGTAACACGAAAACAGAACCCGTTATTGCTGTTCTACAAGATTGTATGGCGGTGTATGGACAACCGATGAGAGTTGTGACCGACAGAGGTACAGCGTTCACGTCAAAGGCGTTTGAAGATTTCCTGGCGAAAGAGGGCATTCAGCATGTGAAGATAGCTGTTAGGACGCCGAGAGCCAATGGTCAAGCGGAGCGCGTTAACAAAACGATATTATCTTCACTGAAGTGCACCGCAGGAAATGCTAAGGATTGGGATACCAGTCTTCCGAATCTGCAGTGGGTAATTAACTCCCAACGGAATGCCACTACTCGATTCAGTCCAAATGACTTAATATTTAATTTCAATTTACGAGATATAAGTCATAATCGACTTATTCAGGCGGTGACTTCTGATTTAACTGATGGTGACTCGTATGATGGCGGCTCGATTGAGGGGTATCGACACAAGGAAGCAGCTGATAATATCCGGAAGCAAAAGGCTAAATGGAAGGAGAGATTCGACGCCAGCCACAAGCATCCGACTAAGTATGAGGAAGGGTCTCTTGTGGTTATCGATCACGTTCCAGGACCAACGGGTCACTCACATAAGCTGGAGCCCCTCTTTAAAGGTCCATTCGTCATCACCAGGGTTTTGGATTTTGATCGGTATATTGTGGAGGATATACCAGGCGGTCCGAAGAATCGCAGACGCTACACTGGCGTTCTTTCTAGCGATCGGTTGAAACCATGGTGCGCGCCGCTACTGGAAGAAGACGACTCTGATGAGCAAGATGACAATGAAGGTGAGCAACGAGTCGGTGACCTATCAGGAGAGGCCGAACTGTCGAACGAGAAGAGTAGTCTTGTGGGAAACCCGAAGGAGAGCAGTCGTGTCTGCGAACCGGTGGTGCCGTTAAATCGTGCTAAAGAATAATTAATTGCTTTTGTAAAATGTAGTATGGGGTATTCATTGGATTATTGAATAAAAATATACCTTACCATTTGGATTATTGAATAAACATATACCTGACAGAAGCAACCATACAAAACTTAAACATAGAAACCGAACCACTTAAAAATTATGAAGTTCTTTACAACAACAAAGCACATGACGAAAACCGTTTCAAACAAGTCCTCAAATCATTACAAATAGACTGCCCAGACGATAAAGCGAAACAAGAACTAATAAAAATTTTACAAAAATACCAAAATATTTTCCACTCCGAAAACGATCCATTAACAGTAAACAATTTTTATACACAAGAAATTTCACTTTCAGACAAAACATCAATCTACATAAAAAACTATAGACTACCACACACACACACAGACGTAATAAATGACCAAGTAAATAAAATGCTACAAGACAATATAATAGAACCATCAACAAGTCCGTATAATGCTCCACTATTGCTAGTTCCAAAGAAAAACACAGATGACAAAAAGAAATGGAGATTAGTTGTAGATTTTCGTAAATTAAACGATAAAATAGTCAATGATAAATTCTCACTAACACGACTAGAAGACATTCTCGATAAACTAGGAAGAGCAAAATGGTTTTCAACTTTAGATATGACTAGTTCCTTTCATCAGATACATTTAGAAAAAATTCACGACCCCCAACCGCCTTTTCTACAACAAACGGTCATTTCCAATTCAAAAGACTACCTTTTGGATTAAAAATTTCTTCAAACAGTTTTCAAAGAATGCTTACCATAGCACTCTCAGGCCTAGAAACCGAAGCATTTCTATACGTAGATGATATAATTGTTTTCGGATGTAGTCTTACCCACCATAATGAAAATTTAATTCGTGTATTAGATAGACTAGATAAATACAATTTAAAATTAAATGCAGCTAAATGTTGTTTTTTACGACCAGAAGTAGTATACCTAGGTCATTTAATAACAAGAGATGGAGTAAAAACAGATCCTGCAAAATTCCAAACGATCAAAGACTATCTATTCCTAAAAACTCAGATGATGTTAGAAGATTTATAGCATTTTGCAACTATTACAGACGTTTTATACCCAACTTCGCAGACATAGCTAAAGATTTAAACAGACTTCTAAAAAAAGAATACTAAATTCGAGTGGAATGAACAATGTCAACGTGCATTTGAACAATTAAAAACAAAACTAATAACAAGACCCGTTTTACAGTATCCAGATTTTGAAAAACCTTTCATTTTAACAACGGACGCTTCAAACTACGCATTAGGCGCAGTTTTATCACAAGGCGAGATAGGCAACGATTTACCTATTTCTTATGCCAGTAAAGCATTACAAAAACATGACTTAAACAAACCAGTAATAGAAAAAGAACTTTTAGCAATCCACTGGAGTATAAACTTTTTCAGACCTTACTTATTCGGGCGAAAGTTTATAGTAATAACAGACCATCGACCTTTAATATCGCTTTTCACACACAAAAATCCATCATCAAAAATGACAAGGATAAGACTAGATTTATGCGATTATGATTTTGAAATTATTTATAAAAAAGGAAAATTGAACACGAATGCAGACGCACTGTCAAGAATACAGATTAACTCAGACATATTAAAATAAATGATACCAAGTGAAATCGATGAAACAGTAAAGAAAACACTAATTATTACAAGGGGCATGAGCAAACAAGATAATAACAAGGGGCAATGTAAATCTCACCAGGAGCCTGATCAACTTCGGATATGGGATTGTACATCAGTAACTGACGTCAAAAATATGAGAAAATTAAAATTTAATGTCGACAAAAATATGAAAAATTGTAAAATTACTATTGAAAATTATAACGTGCACGTAGGATGTAGCGATAACGCAGCGAAACTAGATTCGATACTGCAGAAGCTAGCATCAAGGATGAAAAAAGAAAATATAGAATACTTAGCGCTAGAGAATAATGATGAAATATTTAAAGTATATGAGAAAGAAGAATTTAAAAAGACGTACGCAAAAATGAAGATAAATAATAATGTTCCCCAATTGAAAATACTAATTTATGCCGCTCCAAGAAAAGTAGAAGATGAATTAATGAAATATAAAATAATCGATGAATTTCACAGTAAAGAACACTTAGGTATTCGTAAAACAATAATAAAACTTAAACAAAGATATATATGGAAAAATATGAGTAAAATGGTAAAGAAATTTATAACAAATTGTGACTTATGTGCAAGAAATAAAATAACAAAACACACTTTAGAAAAACAGACGATTACAGACACACCAAACACAAGCTTTGAAACAATATCCATAGACACAGTAGGACCTCTTAAGGTATCGAACGGTTACAGATACATTTTAACAATGCAATGTGACTTAACAAAATATATAATAGCACATCCAATACAGACCAAAGACGCTCTAACTATAGCCAAAACGATTGTAGAACAATTAATTTTAAAATTCGGACATTTCAAAGTATTAAAATCAGACAAAGGGACAGAATTTACAAATGAATTATTAAAAAACATATGTGATTTGCTAAAAATAAAACAAATATTTTCAACTCCCTACCATCATCAAACATTAGGTTCAGTTGAACGAAATCATAGAGTGTTAAATGAATTTTTATTAAATTTCGCGAATAATTACGAATGGGATATTTGGTCACCTGGTCATTTTTTAATCGGCGAACCCCTGACTGCTCAAGTAGATGCGTGTGGACCTAAATTGAAGACAACTCTTAGTACAAGATGGAAATTAGTGTCCGAACTAAAGCATGAATTTTGGAAAAGATAGAACGTGGAGTATTTAAATCAATTACAACACAGACAAAAATGGACGAAGCAGACCGCTCATATTAAGGAAGACACTCTAGTAATCATTAAAACTGACAACGTTCCAGCACTCAACTGGCCTCTGGGAAGAGTGACCAAAATATACCGCGGTCCTGATGGAGCAGTACGAGTTGTGGATCTAAAAACCGCGTCTGGTATGCTTCGTCGACCAATCCACAATCTAGCCCCATTAATGAAGGAAGATTCTATCCCAGCTGCAACTCCAGATGAAGGGTCAACTACCTCAGTGGCTCAAAAACATTCACACGAAGGAGCTGAAATCCCACCGAAGCCTCAGAAGGAGCTCACCGAAGAATCTTCTACCCCGTCAAAAAGAAAACGAATAGCTCACACCACAATGGTGATCAACTGTATAGCTGCTCTTTTCTTGCTGCCACTTACGATATATGCGCTGGTTCTATAAATATAACGAATTTCAACGAAAACGAATAGCTCACACCACAATGGTGATCAACTGTATAGCTGCTCTTTTCTTGCTGCCACTTACGATATATGCGCTGGTTCTATAAATATAACGAATTTCAACAACGGACTTGGAATATATTTCGAAGGAATAGGATACACTAAGATTTCTCCTACAGCCTGGACGTTAATTGTATATTACGACCTTCTACCACTTCAAAACGAACTAGAGGCTCGCAAAAAACGAGCAGCATTAGACATTGTTGGAAATGTCGCCGGTCCCTATTTGGAGTGTTAGATAGTGATATGCCAACTATGTTAGATATGCCAAAGAAATGTCCACCACAATCAATAAAGTCCGAAACAATGAAGAATTTCTCTTGGAGTTAATGAAAAACCAAACCTCCATAAAAGATTCAACAATAAATATTATCAAAAGAAAGGAATTGGAATCACAAGCTAATCTGAAACACATTAATGATCAACTTGCTGAACTAATGGATGAAATCGATAAAAAAATTACAAAATTATAAAATCTTCCTATGGTAAATATATATCGTTTTCTACACAACTCTCAGCAATGGCCGTAAATCTAAGAAGAGTTCAAACCGCAATTTTGGATGTAATGACTGTACATCATGAGCTGTACATCATGAGCGCTTCAGTCTACTACTGCTGACGCCGAAACAACTACAAGAGCAATTAAAGGAAATTAAACACTATATATCGCCGGGACTGTTGCTCCCCAACGGCGATAACAACCTTTTACAATTGTACAAAACAATGGACATCAAGGGCACATTGACAGACCAACATGCCATATTCAAAATAATGATCCCATTAGTAGGCTTGGAGTCTTATCATCTATTTAATCGGTGCCCATTCCCGCAGTTCGCAATGGAACACTCATGAGAATTCACCCTAGCATGAAGATAATGGCCATCAATGCTCATCGGGATAAATATTTTCCAATGACGTTGGAGGAATTAAGGGCTTGGAGTCGATTGGATGACGACATGTACATATGCTCAAATAGACAACTCCCTACGGAATTAACTACTAGCTCACAGGTGTGAAGTGGTGCTTTTAACCAATAAACCAACAGCAGATTGCAATTATATTCCACTAATAACAACGATGAATGGCGCCATACCAGCAAGGGCAATCGATGGATTTTTTCGGTTCATACTAAAACTGAATTAACAGCAGTGTGTGGGACTGAGTTACAACAGCTCTCGTTGGTTAACACAGGAATGTTGACATTAAACAGCAATTTCACAATACGAAACGCAATGCTGAATCTTAAGGGACATTTCACAATAGCTACAGTAATGCACACGTCCTACACACAGTTTGAAGCCGCGGTTGAAGCACCATCCCTAATAATCAACAAAGGTTCAAACGACAGCAGCAATAGTAACAAAATTATCAAGGGCACCCCAGATCTTGACGCTGTTTTGGAATTCAACAAGCACGTGAAGAATATACACCTGCTAGAAGCTATCGAAAATAGTACAATCCATCATCATATCATCAGCTACTCTGCATTGGTGCTGACCCTGCTCACATTATTATTGGCTCACATTATGCTTATTGGCTCACACCAGCTATAAAATTTGGCATAAGAATCCACGATCTACATGACCACCTAAACCACCCCGCTTGAGATCAAGCACCATATATTCGATCAACGTAAAGGCTTGAATACTATTCAACGGGTGGGAGGATGTCGCGATTCGCTACGCTAACGGAAGCATTTTTTCTTCGTTGAACTAGGTCATCGACTGCGAGCATGGCTCAGTGTCATAGACTGCACTCATGTTACGCTGGCGGTCGATGACAGAATTCAAAACAATTAATTTACCTTACGAATTTGCTGACGCGCATTAATGTAGCGTTTTTAATAATTTGTCTTTAATTTAAATTGTTTCACAATAATTTTTTGTCAATTAGGCAATACTTTTTATATTTTTGTTATTTTCTTATTGTTATTTCTGCTTAGCTTAAGTATTTTTATCTATAAATTAAATCGATTCAATAAAGAAATAGTATTAAACCCAGAATCAGAGAGTGTACACTTAAACATAATTACTATCACTCAAAGAATAAAGGTGTGGATTCGGTTCATGTTCCGAAATGCAATTACCTATTAAACAACATCATTACTCGAACTTTTTAAGCATAAATATTTTCATAACACTTTTTAGCACTTAACGCTGCATTCCGTCGCCATAAAGTTTCTTAATACTTCATCATTGAGCACTTTGGCACTTTAATTTGAGGCAATTTCAATGTTTAATTGTTAAATAGTTGCAATAATACCTCGGAAAACTTTTTTTGGACTCAGCGTTCAAGCTATTGCATTTCATCAGGAAATGCAAAGCACGTAACATCTAAATTGCATTTTAAAATGCATTTTCTTTGTCTTTATCTTATCATTAATTATATTAATTAATTAATTCATTTTTAATTTATTTCGATTTCTCATTGCAGAACAGTAGCATTATAGAGTGAAATACAAAGTGAAACTAGAGGAAATATGTGGAAAGCTGCCTCGTAATCACATTTAATCACAGACGGGTATAAATACAGTGGCGTAGCTAGTGGGACGGGGATGGCAGTCCGCCTGGGGCGGCACAATTTCGGGGGCGGCAGGTTTTGAAATCAAGTATTGACTTATTGAATTCTCGAAATTTTTGGCGCTGCAAGTTGATTAACCATCCCGGGATCCATGAGTCCTAGCTACTCCACTGTATAAATAGTAGGCGTGATCGTTACCTGTTTTCAAAACAAAATAACTAGTTTAGTTGGTTTATTATTGTGTTCAAATTTAAACTTTATTTACGTGGTAATAAATTTGTTTTCATGTGCTATACTGTATAAGTAGTGTAAAAGTGGGCGTACCGCGTCCAGTTTTACTGTTATAATGTATTATTGAAAAATAAGTTGTTATGTAATGTTTTATTCAGGAATTTTATATATTTGAAAATATAAACATTTAAGACCCTCTTTTGCCTGTGTAACCTAAAAGTGGGCGGATCACGCCCATATTTGGCATATTAATGGATAATGCTACTCTATACCCAGGAATGAATAGGTGAATAGGATGAACCGGAAAAGATATGGTGATGAAATTTTGCAGAAATATTGTTTCTTGTGGTGTGCAGGTTGGTATTGAAAATGGGCAAAATCGGTCGACGGCGTGATCGTGATTTCAACAGACAGACAGATAGGCAGACGTACGGACATGGCTAAATCGACTCAGGAGGACACGCTGATCACACACAGCCACAAAGTTAATATACCCTTAACCTTAAGGTGTAGGGTATAATAAAAGTTATTAGAAAAAATAAAGTTTGATACAGTTTTATTTCTGGGGTCATTCTGTATCTTTCAACGGAAACGTTTACACCCGTTTTGCTTTGTGTTTTTCGTAAAACAGCTGATCGAAATGCTGCTCAACGTACCCGGACGGTTCTTATCTATTTTGAAGCGGCAATCGCCGTTCCTTCCAATTTACAACAATACTTTCCAAGCTGTTTGTGTGTTTGCCCTGGAAAACGGAATTCAGTATCTTTTAAGAATGGAAATGCGGCCGTGTTTCTTTGTCAAATCCAACGTACAGAAAAAATCAAACGTTTGCCTGCGACCGGAGCAGAAGGTGTGCTGTTTTTGTTATATTTGTTTTTTGTATGATTATTATGGAACCTATAAAAAAATTTTCAATTTCAATTTTTATTTTTAATTATTATCAATTTTTATTTTCAATATTTCACTATTTATAGCTCTTTAAGCATACTATAATTTATAACATTCACGATGCTTATATAATAACGTGAGAAAAAGAGATCACAAAAAAAATTACTGAACGCATACAATTGCTTATAAGACGAAAAGAGCAAACTGTCTGTATAACATACACGAGTGTAGAATATGTATACACAGCCAACCGTTCGGTCGTTGAAGTAGCCTGGAAAGTTGAACGAAACCGAGTTCGCTCAACGAAATCCATTGGAAAAGATAGTGAATAGAAATTTAAGAACACGGCGTTCGGTTGGGAACGTGCACTGACGTTTCCGTTGAAAGATACAGAATGACCCCATTCATCTTTAAAATAAAAATAGTTTTATGGGGTCATTCTGTATCTTTCAAGGGAAACGTCAGTGCACGTTCCCAACCGAACGCCGTGTTCTTAAATTTCTATTCACTATCTTTTCCAATGGATTTCGTTGAGCGAACTCGGTTTCGTTCAACTTTCCAGGCTACTTCAACGACCGAACGGTTGGCTGTGCGTAATGAACTTTGAAGAATTTTCGACGTCGAGTAGCTCAGAAGAGGAGGATTCAAATTCGAACACTTGGTGCAGAGTTCGGAACAGGGAAATTAGGAGCAATGGCAGTGTACTGGATATGCCGCATCAACAAATATAACAAAAAAACAACACACCTTCTGCTTTGATCGCAGACAAACGTTTGATTTTTTCTGTACGTTCGGTTTGACAAAGAAACACGGCCACGTTTCCATTCTTAAAAGATACTGAACTCTGATTTCCAGGGCAAACACACAAACAGCGTGGAAAATGTTGTTGTAAATTGGAAGGAACGGCGGTTGCCGCTTCAAAATAAATAAGAACCGTCGGCGTACGTTGAGCAGCATTTCGATCAGCTGTTTTACGAAAAACACAAAGTAAAACGGGTATAAACGTTTCCGTTAAAAGATACAGAATTACCCCTTTAATGTTTAAACACAACAGGCTCAAAAATAGTCTTGGCATCTCATTTTCCTGCGGTTAGTTGGTACCTCTGGAGACACAAGCGGTGGTAAGGTTAGAAGCAAAAGAAAAATATATGTCGGGAAAGGAAAAATCATAAAGTTTTATTCTAAATTGCTATTAAATAACAATTATGATACCTAGTAATTTGTCAAAAACGGGTGCCTGTAAAGATTTTGAACATATTCTATACAATTAATTAAGTGAACATTAAAGTGCATGAGTAAAATTTCATCTAAAACGCAATTTTCTCGACACAAAAATCAACTCATTTGTTTTGTGTACGTAAATACCCGTAAAGGGTTTTATGTAAAAAAAAATTCTTAGCAATTGTTGTTGCATTGTTCTTTGTGGCACGCACACATTGATAGCATTTTCAAGATTTTCCAGTCTTGTAGTCTTTGACTTTCACTAAACACAGCGGACCTAGAGAGTAGATTTGGGTAGTTCATGAACCAACTAATTCAATTGAACTATTCACTTCTGTGAACTATAAAAACTAGTTCACAATGCGTAGTTCTTTTAGTTCACTCGATCTTTTAGTTCACAGTTCATAGTTCTCTTGGTTCACTCGGTCTTTTCGTTCTTTTAGTTCTATAGTTCGTTAGTTTATTTCGGTTTAGCAGCTCGTTAGTTTATCTGTCAGAAAAAGGAGCTGTCGCCTTAACTAATGGGCTAAATTTGCATCTTTCTACAGAAATGCTGCTAAGGTTAAGCAAACAAAAATCTGGGAGGGTCAGCAAAACAGACAGGAGTTCCCAAAACACATGGGCTCGCAAAACAGCCATAAACGTTAACCTAAAAATCGTAAAATAATTTATTTCATTGGTTCTGGATCATCCTGGAGCGAGCTTAATAGTGAACCAAGGACTAAACTTTTTCCCATTTCAAAACATAGACTAGTGTCACATTGGGCCAAAATGTTATGTAATGACTGAGAGAGTTAATTATTGCCTTCGCTGACAGATGATCACGAGATGGAGTTAACAGGGGAAGTCACAGCCCTAGTAAAACACTGCCAACAGCACGGACTTCCATGGGACCTGTGGTGCGCTAATAATGCGCATCATGTGATCTTGGGAAGAAGTAATATTATCAGGATCGAGTTTATTATTAGGAATAACGTTACGTTTGTTAACCGAGGTTATTACACAACCTAGTGAAGGTTGGTGAAATGCCTTGAGGAATGAGGTCCTGGTTGTCTTCTGGAGAAACCTTCATATCCCCTTCATAGGGGAACCCATAAAAGATAGGCAAGTTCACAGAAACCCCAGAAAAACTAACTGGGATACCTAGCGCTTTCTACTTGAAGAAAGCGCTAGGTATCCCAGGGCTACGGAGGAGGTCAAGCTGTGAGGTAATAAATAAGTCGTTAAACTGGAACAAGACTGGAGAACAAAAAATGGCAGTTTCAAACCTGGTTCCTAAATTTTGTATACGAACTGTTCTAAGCTAGAAAATGACACAGGAGCGGACAATAATGGATACAGATTTCAGAGCTATTCTAATGACACGGCTGGTGACAATTCTTCCAGGCAGAATTACTCGCTATTGATGTATGCGTAAGAGAGTGTATTCGTAGAAATTCTTCTCAGACGAACATTTATATCTTATCTGACAGCCAAGAGATTTCGAAGCCCTGAGATCTGATACAATTAGATTCAAGTTTGTAGATAAATTCCGTAATAGCCTTAATATATTCGTACGCAACAACAGTGCAATTCTAGTAGGTTCCTGGTCATTAAGGTTATGAAGGCAACGAAAGCGCCAATCGCCCCGCCCTTGTCCGAACTCCGATTATCCGAAACGGAAACTTTCCGATTTTGCACTGAAGCACTTGAAACTTCAGAGCATATCCCCTGTGACTGTCCTGCTATTAACAGTCAAGGCATATTTATCTCGGTGATTCTTTAGTGCCACATTACAGAATATAGAACACCAAACAAAGTAGTGTCTTCAACTTCATGAAGATCCTAAGCTTGGGATAAATATACAATAGATCCGATTGTGTCGTAGTGCATATTGCACTATAAATTCTAATTTAGGAAAATTTTATTTCACAAACTTTATTTCCACTAAACTACACTAACTTGAATTCATATGTATATAATAAAAATTTAATTATTTGCATGCATTTGGCTAGAGAAGTATTATTTACATACCTGCACTCAGGAATATCAGCAACACACATTTCTTTCGAAACCAGCTGACGCCCACAATCGGCCATTCCTGCTCGTTCAGGATCTAAATACTGACGAGTGCGCACTCTAATACCTTTTCCACAAGTTATCGAACATGAGCTCCATTTAGAGTATTCACCAACGCGACATTCCTCTGCATCGATAATTGGAAATAATAATTAAATTACCGATAACGCAAAAACATAATTTTATAATTTCCAATATACATATATGTACATACATATGTACCTATGTGCCACTTCCATTTCAAATTCAGTTTGGTCTGTTACTTTTGGTAAAATATATCTATCTATTCTTTCTGTGCACAAATCGTATTTCCAGTATATTAACTCCAAACATTCTCATTCTCAAACGGAAAGTCAAGACCTAAGTCTACTCCGCAGGTGACAATGATCAAGAATAGATGTATATATTTTGGGCATGATATACGTGTGGTGGGTGAAGGTGGGGGCGATAAAGGAGATAGATGTGAATATCTTACTTCTGCTCTGGATCAAGATATCATATCATACGAACCGTGCGGTGGATCAGACTGACTGAGGGCTAATACTTTGGAACTAGTCACTAACGGTATGTATAGAATAATTGGCAGCCTTCGGTTCTACTCAGCCTACCATCATACACGAACATGTATGGGTAGACCAATTCGGACCGATACTCGTGGGACTAAAATAAATTCGGAAAACAGAAATTCAGCAACATTTGAGACTAATTGCTACTACGGAAACAATCGGAAAAAATTTAACGTCTAACACTGTCAAACAAATAGACTGTCACGGAGAAGGTATTCAATAAGAAGGGAGATAGTATTCAATGAGGATATGTGTAACTTAGACTTACATAAGTGGCAACTCTAAGGGTAGACAAAGAGACCTATAGGCTAGGGCTGGGCGAACGGTCTTGGGGTTAATCCAACTAAAACCCAGCTTGTCCGTTTCACCTGTAAGTATAAGGTCCCTAAATGTAGGCTACTCAGCTTGAACAGAATTAATCTGCGCCTGAAGTCTGATGTTGGGTATCAAGTTCTAGACCGAAAGTTATCTTGGAAGAAAAACACTTTTATACCTGCAAAAATCCAATTGCGAAGAGATGGTGACTGAAATAGTGGTCTGAATGCATACTACGGTTTAACCATCCACACTGGATCCGTTATGGACGGAACTCATTAAGAGGTAGACATGTACGAAGATCGCTCAGAAGTATTAAAAACGATTACTTCTTCTGCTGCATCAACAAGCATTGGAAAGACGCAACAGGCACGGAAGAATGTACATGCATTTTTTAACTATATCACTTTGAAGTATGTCCCTAATGATTCGTCAATAAATATGATGCATCAATAAATACATATGAATGACATGCTGATGTGATCAGCAAACGAATAATCAGCGACTGATCATTAATAAAAATGAAGAGAATTGGAACAGGATAGACTCCACTCAATTCAATTCAATATAAAAATTGAATACATACATAAAATTAACGTATAACGGACACTACAACAGTTTAGCAAGTAGTTATGTTAATCGAAAATTCAGCAGTTATACCTAAACAATTTTTTGTAAGAATATGAAAGGGAAGAAAGGAAAAAAAAAAACAATTGAAATTGGGGTTTTCTAATCTCAATTTCAATTGTTCTTTTCTCAAATACAATTAGAAAATCTCAATTTCAATTGTTCTTTTTTGAATTACAATTAGATAATCTCAATCTAATATCAGTGAAATATAATGTCAGAGCTAAACACAGTAGGACAAATTAGCGCGAGTAGTAAGCATTTGCGTTTAAATGAAATTTCTTCTGACTGTGAGCAACTTAGGTATTTAAGCGTAGGGTATCTAAGATTCAGCGCTATCTATTCTTTTTTAAAAAAAAATAAAAAGTGTTCTTAGATTTCTGCTATTAAAATTAGGTTCCACTCTTTAAGATTATCCACATTAGTTAATAAAACAACATTTACCTCGAGTTTTCTGTTCCTCCAGTTGTTCTTCTTCTTGAAGTGCTTGTAGGAACTCTTCATCACAATTTTTAGACAAAATTATCTCGCGTCGTATGTACAATTTCGCCAAAGGAATCATTTCACTCACATTCGGATTATAAAATGGTGATCTAGGGTCTTCTGGATACATAGTTGTAATGCGGTACATTCGCTCACGTGGTTGTGTTTCAGAGTTAGGAGACTGGTATTTATCACAGAATTATAGCGATTAATTAAAGGAACGTACATATATTAGTATAACAATACTCCTCACATAAATTTTTCTTAAGCTTAAAATAGACATTACTAATTTTTTATAAAGATAAATCAAAACAAAATAAATAAATCGCATGTGAGACAAGAATGAGGATATAAGATTATGCATTCATGCATTATGTCTATATATATTACAATATTATTTTCAGTCGATATAATAAATTACTCTCCTGTAATAGCAAATGCAATAAAAGTCAATGTAAATGGTTTTCAAATGCTCATTTGTGGTCAGTGTAATGCTACGTTTAAATCGACCTCGAATGACTTCTTCGAGTCAGATTTTTCCGAATGCGAAGGCGAATGCAAATAAAGGGTTTTCCAATAAGAGGTGTAATTTTGATATTCAAAGAAAAATGCCATTTTTTGAGATAAATTATCGCATGTTTATTTCATAATAAAGAGGAAGGTATGCCGTTAATAATGAAAAACAACATCAGAAAAATGGCCACCACGACCACGCACATACAGGACCATAGGTGTTCAAAATTACACCTCTTATTGGAAAACCCTTTATATTCCATACGATTTGCTAATGAGAATCCATCTCATTCAGCTTGGCTACACGCAGTATCATTTGATACGGTATCACTCAGTTCGTTGGAGAGAGAGACGGGGAAGAAAGGGAAAACTCTACACACAAGTATCAAGTGTAGAGAATTTTTGATACCCAAATTTACCCTGCTTCTCTCGGTATCATTTACGCACACAAGTAAGCAGTTGTCAACAGCAACCAAACAGTCGGCCATAATAAATTCGAACGGTTGCAAATGAAGTTGAAAAAATTCTCTTTTTCGGAGAAATTTCATTTATTTGTCCCATTTGCCTTATTTTAATATCAAGTCACGAAAAGTTCAAAAACAATTAAAAAGAAAAGGGGAAAAGATTAAGCGCTTCTCGAAGTAACCAATGTTGTTGTTGTTTCTGGCGTACATTACAATTAGAAAAACATTAATTAATGGAAAAAAAGTACTAAAAATCTAAAATTTTATTTTTCATATCATTAAAGTTTAACAGATATAGGCCTGGAATTTAGAAACATTAAAGGGCTATAATTCGGGAACTAGACGAGAGCAATACAAATTATTGTTGTTAGGGTCAGCGCCAGAAACAACAACAACATTGGTTAGGTCGAGAAGCGCCTGATTTAAGCCGAAAATGCAAACGTTTTAAGTAAAAAAATAGACATATTTAAATAAACATATTTCGTCCATCCTTAAATAGCAGCTATAATAGTATGTGCCGGGCCTTAGAGTTCTTAAAAACTCTTGAGTGTTTCCACGAACACTACGATTCTTCCTCCACTTCTTTACCCAATACGATCGATTCCTTTGCGAATCTTCATCGACTACAACATAGCATGCAGCAGCTGTTGCCATCGCCGCAACACAAGCCATTTGAGATTCCTCCATTATTATTTTTAAATAAATTAACTATTTTAAAAAAATTTCACAACACAACGATTTCCACTGAACAAGAAAACCAAAGTGAAGCAGGTAATTTCCATTGAACTAAAATTTAAACATGGGATTTTTAGAAATCCTATTTTTCCTTTACGCATTAATCATAATATAATAATTATGGCAACTACGGACAACATTTTGATATTCAGTAAATTTCACACATACATTGAAATAACATGTTTATGGATTTTGAAACTAAATGTGATACCACAGTGTCTAGCCATCGCTGGTATCATCATACCAGTAGTGATACCGTATCAAATGATACTGCGTCTAGCCAAGCTGATTCGTCATGAATGCGAAGCGAATGAGAACAAAATAAACATTTTAAATCTATAGATGAGAACTAAAAATTCCCATCTATATGGGGGGAAAATATTTCCCAATTAAGGACCCACAGAAAAAATTGTCACATTCTGAAGGAGATGTTACAAATTACATCAGATGTTACAATAGATGTTATCAGATTAACATCAGATTTTTCCATCAGATTACAAATTGTCAAAACGAATGAGAATGAGGCGTGTAAAAGGTTTGCGAATGACTCGCTCATTCTTCTCATTTGAGGTCGGTGTAAACGTAGCATAAGGCCTTGAAAAGAATTTAACTTTAATATTCTAATAACTGAAAACCTTTGTAAATCATTATTATAGCCTGTTTCCATAAAAACATTTAATCCGGTTAAGGTGTTCGAAAATCGATCAGCTGATCAAGTGTTTCCATACACAATGCAATGCTGCAATTCCGAAATTCGAAACAGAGCTGCAAACTAAAATCTGAGTCATAAATCCGAAAGCATTTGAGTTTAGCGCTGGATTCGCAACAACAATTTCAACGGAGTTAAAACAGTTTACGAGTGGTTTTGGGACTTAAAAGAGTTTATTCCAAAAACCTGGAAAATCCATTTTATGGAAACAGGCTATAAGGCGACTAATAACTGAAAACGGAACAGATAAGCGGCTTGTCGACCTAACCAATGTTGTTGTTTTTTGTGCCCCAACAACAACAACAAATTTTATTGTTCTCATCTAGGTCCGGAGCCCTTGAAATTTGAAATTTTTATGTCTGTATCTCCTGTTGTAGGTCAGAATCATTGCTCTGGTAATAACAACGCTTAACGTTGCTATCACAACATACCTTTCGGCCCAGCAGTTAACAATGCTTAAAGTGTGGTAATACATACTTCTAGGCTGTTCTTTAATTGTGAAGCTCGAAAGTACAAGTGAATCACACACCACTGTGGCCTAGATAAAAGCCGAACTTGATCGCATTCCAATAAGTGGAACAGCGCGCGAACTTGATCGCATTCCAATAAGTGGAACATCGCGCTTATAATTCAGAAGAGCAAAATTCGTAACTTGTTGCCAAGAATTATTGTCAAAAATAATTCTTGAGATAATTGCAAAACGACGCGGAAATGATTCTGGCCAACAACGAATCTCAGAAGAGATATAAACCCATCTTTCGGATTGAAAGAAGGCAGTTGAAGTTGAAGTTACACAGTTGAAGTTACGCAGTTGAAGCTGCAGATTAAGTGAGCATTGAAGTAACATATTAAGTCGGAAGTATTAAGACCTGAGAATATTGCCGAAGGAACAAATCACAATAAAAGAAAAGTAAGAACCATAATCCCCAAGTTTTTATATCAGCACCTGTCGAAAGTCGGCATCATTGCCCGACAGGTTAAAGGACCACAAAGGCGGCACCTTGGCGCGCGTAGTAACTAGGCGAAAGGGATCCACCTGCGGCATTTCACCGGATCCCGATAAGAAAGTCCACACAGTCGGCACATCCATGTCCGTGTCACAAGCGTCCGTGGCCCTTTACGTCGAAGGACCAACGGCGACAACCCCATCACTTAAAATCACTGTCAGTGATCCTTCTTGAGGAAGGATCTACGACATTACGTTTGTTCTGGTATCCTACTGGAGGATACTAGATACAACATTTTGGCGCAGCCGGTTTTACGATCCGAGGATCGCTCCTTTAGTCCAAGTGAAGTAAAATGAATAATAGTATTTTTAAACAATAAAGAAAAGTATAGAATACAACAAACAAATCCGTTAGTCATTTTTAATAACAAGTTAATTAATAGAAACCAGGCTAACAGCTGCAGCTGCAATTCCTGCAAGACAATAAATAAAATAGATTATGCTTAATTACAAGAAACTCATTGCAACAAGAAGTAGGTCACAAACTTGAGCTTGAACTTCAAGCGGGGCCAGAGGCGACAAAATTGCTGGCGAGCGGCAGCTGGTAGCAAAAACGCTAAAATAGCATGAAAAACAAAAACAAACAATAAAAAACAAAAAAAAAAAGTACGTCAGGCACCAGGCGAGCACAATTGAGTCCCGAGCTCGAATTAAAAAAAAAAAATAATATGATAATAATAATATATATGTATAAGCGTACGAATGTACGAATGTTTACAACGTGTTCGGCCAAAAGGGTGTCAATGAGCCATATTAAAGCTGAATAAGCAAAAGTTAATTGCTTGTAGAGAATCAATTAAGGTTTTAATTGATTCCAAAAATATCCAAAATACATACTTAGAACAATAAGTATAGGATAATTAATGGCCGAATCGCTACAAGAACAAGCATATTTAGCCTTAGAAATAGAGCACAAGGATTTGAAGAGGCAAATAGAAGAATTTGCATCAAAAATTTGGAACATCCTGAAAAACACCGTTTCCAATAAAGAAACTTTAGAGCTAATCAAGACTAAAATCCAAGCCCTAGGAGAAACATTAGAAAAAGCAGACGCATTCATAGAAGAATTGCTGATTTTTTTAAAAAATATTATAGAAAATAAAAACCAAAGTCTAAAGGACTGCTTATCAGAATTCAACACGTTAAAAAATAAGTTCGATACTTATTTAGAGGAAAAACAATTTCAAGAAGATATACTAAGGACTTCAGAAAACGAGAACGAACAACTAAGAAAATTACTAAACGACAAGGGATTAACAGAAGAAACACTAAATAGAATATTAAAACGAGGATTTGCACAGAAAGCAAGAGAATACTGTAGTTCTTTAGAAGAGGCAAATAGACGAATACAAGAGCTGAAAGAGCAGAATAGACTTCTAAGTCAGGAAATGTCGCTAGATCACAATCAGTCACTTTTTCATAAGGAACCAACTACGTCCGCGTTAGTCCGAAGGATTGCAACGCAAGGTTATTACAACAAATTAAGACAACAAAAGATCAAACCAAAATGGGTATAGGAGAGATAGCTAAAATTACAAATAGGCTGGTACCACTATTTTCTGGAACACATTCGCCGGACTTACGCGGCGAAGTGTATAAGTTCATACACGGGTGCGAATTAGCCGCAAGAGATGTAGGTGTAGACAACATTTAGGACTAGATATACTGCATTAAGCAGAGGTTACATGGGGATGCCTATGATTTAGTGAGGTCACAACGCTTCAATAGCCTCGAGGAATTCTACCTTACAATAAAAGAGCATATTTACCAATGGTATCCTTAGACTCAGTGATAATAAGCATCCAAAATTGTAGTCAGTTACTTAACGAAGATATACGACAGTTTGCAAGACGCCTAACCACCCTACGAACACAGGCAGGCACAGAGATATGGCACTTTTGAGTATGGTGGAAGGAGCCGTAGATAAATCCTTTAAAACAGGGTTAAAGAACGCTGCATTGAGAATTTATATGCTCAATGTTACAAAGGAAAACATCGAACAAATGGTGGAATTAGCTATAGATGCACTTGAAACCATAGAAAACAGTAGCCTCCTCCACACATACCCCTTAAACATTAATATGAATACACCGCGTATTGCTACCGGCGTATAAACAACAAGAGCAAAGTCAACAGGGAAGTCAAGGCATAGCTTCAGGAGAAAAAATTGCCAGGCAACCAACTTCGGTACAAAATACTACACAAGGAGCGGCGAATAGAATAATTTGCTCATTTTGTAACAAGCGAGGTCATACCAGAGACGATTGTTTGACTCGCAATAACACGCCATATTGTCAGAAGTGTTTAAAATATGGACACGAGACAAATTGGAGGTGTGTCAACAAGGTCAACAACAGAAATGGGTACAGCAACAAAAATCAAAGGACTAACAACCAAAGTCAAGGAAATCAGCAATGGAACCGACCTTATCAGAGTTGGCAATCTAACCAAGTCCAGTAGAATTGGCCTCAAAACCAATTCCAGCAGAACGGGAACCAAAAACGGGCAATAAACCCTAACCCAACTACACTTAACGGATTGCAGAGGATCAGCCAAACAGAGCAAACCAAATGTTATGTCATTGGTGTAATAGACCAGGACATATGATAAAAAATTGCGAGGCAAAAAAGAATTGGGAATCGTTGCAAAATAATAGTTCGGGAAATTGTCAAGAGCCCAGAATATGCCAATAATCTGAGGACCCAAAAATATTAGTAACTTAGGCCAAATGAAGGAGTAACAGTAATTCATACATCCGAACCGATTATGGATACGTTACCAACTTTAAATAAATAAAGTGGTAACCGTAAGTCCGACATCGGAAGCGATTGTTGAAACGTTACCAAATAAATTAATATCAACTTAAGGAAGACGGATAATAATAAAAACAACGTAACGGAGAAAAATCATACGTTAGGAGAACCAGTTGATTCAGAAATGCCGATTAAGTTAGAAAAAAACCAAAAGCTAAATCCAAAAATACCACGCTCAATGAATAAGTTAGCAAATAACAATAGAAATACAGAAACAGGAGTATCTAACTGCAATCAAACCCAGCTAAATGACGTGTTCATCGAATTACCTTGCGAGGAGGCTATAAATGGAAAACTCATTTTACGGGAGCAGATACGAGCCTGATAAAGAAGTGTGTGATAAAAGATAGCACGATAGTAGACAAATCGAATAGGAAAGACTTAAGCGGAGCACTTGGAGGTTGTGTGACTACAGAAGGATCAACTACTATATGCCATAATGAAGTACAGTCCTTACGTTTAACGCTACACGTTGTGTCACTTAAACAAGGAGTACCAGCAGACGGCATATTAGGAAGAGATAATTTGTGGAACAACTCCATTATAAATACAATGGAAAAGATTTAAACACTTTTCAATGAAAAGATAGAGTTTATTTTAGAATTACCGATAAAAACTATAGAGCAGATAGAGGAGGAAGGCAAACAACACTACATACCAGTTGATCCAAGAACAATTACGATAGTACCATTAAAACTTCGTACAAAATTTAAGAATGTGGTAATTCATAAAGAAGAAATAGATCCAGGAATCTACATAGGAGATACATTAGTAAATGTAAAGGATAACACAGTTTTACAAAAAATCATTTCATGACGTCTTCCTATTAGACGGAGATGGACTTTAATTTACAAGTGTATTAAAACACGAAATCCCAACAGGCGCAGATCAACCGCCAATAAAGAGAAAACAGTACAGATTACCCCAAATACATAGGGAGGAAATAAACAAGTGAACAAACTTTTAGATGATGGCATAATCACACATAGCACATCACCGTGGAACTCACCGTTATTTTAGTGACCAAGAAAAGTGGCAGGGACGGCGAGAAAAATTGAGACTCGTAATAGATTACAGGAAACTAAATGAAGCCACAATCAAACAAGTTTTTCCCATTCCTCGCATTGATGAAATTTTAGAGCAATTAGGTCATAGCAGATATTTTACAATGCTAGATTTGGCAAGTGGATATCACCAAGTTTTAATCGACGACAGGGATAAGGAAAAAACAGCGTTCAGTACAGGACTAGGGCACTTCGAATTCAATCGAATGCCATTTGGGCTAACAGGTGCCCCGGCAAGGATAATGAATCATATCCTAACAGTCCTACAAGGCATAGACTGTTTTGTTTATCTTGACGACATAGTGATATACGGTAGAAATCTGAAACAACTCCAACAAAGATTATGTTCAGTATTACAGAAATTACGGGAACACAACTTAAAACTGAATACAGAGAAGGGCAATGCAATGCTGCAATTCCGAAATTCGAAACAGAGCTGCAAACTAAAATCTGAGTCATAAATCCGAAAGCATTTGAGTTTAGCGCTGGATTCGCAACAACAATTTCAACGGAGTTAAAACAGTTTACGAGTGGTTTTGGGACTTAAAAGAGTTTATTCCAAAAACCTGGAAAATCCATTTTATGGAAACAGGCTATAAGGCGACTAATAACTGAAAACGGAACAGATAAGCGGCTTGTCGACCTAACCAATGTTGTTGTTTTTTGTGCCCCAACAACAACAACAAATTTTATTGTTCTCATCTAGGTCCGGAGTTATAGCCCTTGAAATTTGAAATTTTTATGTCTGTATCTCCTGTTGTAGGTCAGAATCATTGCTCTGGTAATAACAACGCTTAACGTTGCTATCACAACATACCTTTCGGCCCAGCAGTTAACAATGCTTAAAGTGTGGTAATACATACTTCTAGGCTGTTCTTTAATTGTGAAGCTCGAAAGTACAAGTGAATCACACACCACTGTGGCCTAGATAAAAGCCGAACTTGATCGCATTCCAATAAGTGGAACAGCGCGCGAACTTGATCGCATTCCAATAAGTGGAACATCGCGCTTATAATTCAGAAGAGCAAAATTCGTAACTTGTTGCCAAGAATTATTGTCAAAAATAATTCTTGAGATAATTGCAAAACGACGCGGAAATGATTCTGGCCAACAACGAATCTCAGAAGAGATATAAACCCATCTTTCGGATTGAAAGAAGGCAGTTGAAGTTGAAGTTACACAGTTGAAGTTACGCAGTTGAAGCTGCAGATTAAGTGAGCATTGAAGTAACATATTAAGTCGGAAGTATTAAGACCTGAGAATATTGCCGAAGGAACAAATCACAATAAAAGAAAAGTAAGAACCATAATCCCCAAGTTTTTATATCAGCACCTGTCGAAAGTCGGCATCATTGCCCGACAGGTTAAAGGACCACAAAGGCGGCACCTTGGCGCGCGTAGTAACTAGGCGAAAGGGATCCACCTGCGGCATTTCACCGGATCCCGATAAGAATGTCCACACAGTCGGCACATCCATGTCCGTGTCACAAGCGTCCGTGGCCCTTCACGTCGAAGGACCAACGGCGACAACCCCATCACTTAAAATCACTGTCAGTGATCCTTCTTGAGGAAGGATCTACGACATTACGTTTGTTCTGGTATCCTACTGGAGGATACTAGATACAACATTTTGGCGCAGCCGGTTTTACGATCCGAGGATCGCTCCTTTAGTCCAAGTGAAGTAAAATGAATAATAGTATTTTTAAACAATAAAGAAAAGTATAGAATACAACAAACAAATCCGTTAGTCATTTTTAATAACAAGTTAATTAATAGAAACCAGGCTAACAGCTGCAGCTGCAATTCCTGCAAGACAATAAATAAAATAGATTATGCTTAATTACAAGAAACTCATTGCAACAAGAAGTAGGTCACAAACTTGAGCTTGAACTTCAAGCGGGGCCAGAGGCGACAAAATTGCTGGCGAGCGGCAGCTGGTAGCAAAAACGCTAAAATAGCATGAAAAACAAAAACAAACAATAAAAAACAAAAAAAAAAAGTACGTCAGGCACCAGGCGAGCACAATTGAGTCCCGAGCTCGAATTAAAAAAAAAAAATAATATGATAATAATAATATATATGTATAAGCGTACGAATGTACGAATGTTTACAACGTGTTCGGCCAAAAGGGTGCCAATGAGCCATATTAAAGCTGAATAAGCAAAAGTTAATTGCTTGTAGAGAATCAATTAAGGTTTTAATTGATTCCAAAAATATCCAAAATACATACTTAGAACAATAAGTATAGGATAATTAATGGCCGAATCGCTACAAGAACAAGCATATTTAGCCTTAGAAATAGAGCACAAGGATTTGAAGAGGCAAATAGAAGAATTTGCATCAAAAATTTGGAACATCCTGAAAAACACCGTTTCCAATAAAGAAACTTTAGAGCTAATCAAGACTAAAATCCAAGCCCTAGGAGAAACATTAGAAAAAGCAGACGCATTCATAGAAGAATTGCTGATTTTTTTAAAAAATATTATAGAAAATAAAAACCAAAGTCTAAAGGACTGCTTATCAGAATTCAACACGTTAAAAAATAAGTTCGATACTTATTTAGAGGAAAAACAATTTCAAGAAGATATACTAAGGACTTCAGAAAACGAGAACGAACAACTAAGAAAATTACTAAACGACAAGGGATTAACAGAAGAAACACTAAATAGAATATTAAAACGAGGATTTGCACAGAAAGCAAGAGAAGACTGTAGTTCTTTAGAAGAGGCAAATAGACGAATACAAGAGCTGAAAGAGCAGAATAGACTTCTAAGTCAGGAAATGTCGCTAGATCACAATCAGTCACTTTTTCATAAGGAACCAACTACGTCCGCGTTAGTCCGAAGGATTGCAACGCAAGGTTATTACAACAAATTAAGACAACAAAAGATCAAACCAAAATGGGTATAGGAGAGATAGCTAAAATTACAAATAGGCTGGTACCACTATTTTCTGGAACACATTCGCCGGACTTACGCGGCGAAGTGTATAAGTTCATACACGGGTGCGAATTAGCCGCAAGAGATGTAGGTGTAGACAACATTTAGGACTAGATATACTGCATTAAGCAGAGGTTACATGGGGATGCCTATGATTTAGTGAGGTCACAACGCTTCAATAGCCTCGAGGAATTCTACCTTACAATAAAAGAGCATATTTACCAATGGTATCCTTAGACTCAGTGATAATAGGCATCCAAAATTGTAGTCAGTTACTTAACGAAGATATACGACAGTTTGCAAGACGCCTAACCACCCTACGAACACAGGCAGGCACAGAGATATGGCACTTTTGAGTATGGTGGAAGGAGCCGTAGATAAATCCTTTAAAACAGGGTTAAAGAACGCTGCATTGAGAATTTATATGCTCAATGTTACATAGGAAAACATCGAACAAATGGTGGAATTAGCCATAGATGCACTTGAAACCATAGAAAACAGTAGCCTCCTCCACACATACCCCTTAAACATTAATATGAATACACCGCGTATTGCTACCGGCGTATAAACAACAAGAGCAAAGTCAACAGGGAAGTCAAGGCATAGCTTCAGGAGAAAAAATTGCCAGGCAACCAACTTCGGTACAAAATACTACACAAGGAGCGGCGAATAGAATAATTTGCTCATTTTGTAACAAGCGAGGTCATACCAGAGACGATTGACTCGCAATAACACGCCATATTGTCAGAAGTGTTTAAAATATGGACACGAGACAAATTGGAGGTGTGTCAACAAGGTCAACAACAGAAATGGGTACAGCAACAAAAATCAAAGGACTAACAACCAAAGTCAAGGAAATCAGCAATGGAACCGACCTTATCAGAGTTGGCAATCTAACCAAGTCCAGTAGAATTGGCCTCAAAACCAATTCCAGCAGAACGGGAACCAAAAACGGGCAATAAACCCTAACCCAACTACACTTAACGGATTGCAGAGGATCAGCCAAACAGAGCAAACCAAATGTTATGTCATTGGTGTAATAGACCAGGACATATGATAAAAAATTGCGAGGCAAAAAAGAATTGGGAATCGTTGCAAAATAATAGTTCGGGAAATTGTCAAGGGCCCAGAATATGCCAATAATCTGAGGACCCAAAAATATTAGTAACTTAGGCCAAATGAAGGAGTAACAGTAATTCATACATCCGAACCGATTATGGATACGTTACCAACTTTAAATAAATAAAGTGGTAACCGTAAGTCCGACATCGGAAGCGATTGTTGAAACGTTACCAAATAAATTAATATCAACTTAAGGAAGACGGATAATAATAAAAACAACGTAACGGAGAGAAATCATACGTTAGGAGAACCAGTTGATTCAGAAATGCCGATTAAGTTAGAAAAAAACCAAAAGCTAAATCCAAAAATACCACGCTCAATGAATAAGTTAGCAAATAACAATAGAAATACAGAAACAGGAGTATCTAACTGCAATCAAACCCAGCTAAATGACGTGTTCATCGAATTACCTTGCGAGGAGGCTATAAATGGAAAACTCATTTTACGGGAGCAGATACGAGCCTGATAAAGAAGTGTGTGATAAAAGATAGCACGATAGTAGACAAATCGAATAGGAAAGACTTAAGCGGAGCACTTGGAGGTTGTGTGACTACAGAAGGATCAACTACTATATGCCATAATGAAGTACAGTCCTTACGTTTAACGCTACACGTTGTGTCACTTAAACAAGGAGTACCAGCAGACGGCATATTAGGAAGAGATAATTTGTGGAACAACTCCATTATAAATACAATGGAAAAGATTTAAACACTTTTCAATGAAAAGATAGAGTTTATTTTAGAATTACCGATAAAAACTATAGAGCAGATAGAGGAGGAAGGCAAACAACACTACATACCAGTTGATCCAAGAACAATTACGATAGTACCATTAAAACTTCGTACAAAATTTAAGAATGTGGTAATTCATAAAGAAGAAATAGATCCAGGAATCTACATAGGAGATACATTAGTAAATGTAAAGGATAACACAGTTTTACAAAAAATCATTTCATGACGTCTTCCTATTAGACGGAGATGGACTTTAATTTACAAGTGTATTAAAACACGAAATCCCAACAGGCGCAGATCAACCGCCAATAAAGAGAAAACAGTACAGATTACCCCAAATACATAGGGAGGAAATAAACAAGTGAACAAACTTTTAGATGATGGCATAATCACACATAGCACATCACCGTGGAACTCACCGTTATTTTAGTGACCAAGAAAAGTGGCAGGGACGGCGAGAAAAATTGAGACTCGTAATAGATTACAGGAAACTAAATGAAGCCACAATCAAACAAGTTTTTCCCATTCCTCGCATTGATGAAATTTTAGAGCAATTAGGTCATAGCAGATATTTTACAATGCTAGATTTGGCAAGTGGATATCACCAAGTTTTAATCGACGACAGGGATAAGGAAAAAACAGCGTTCAGTACAGGACTAGGGCACTTCGAATTCAATCGAATGCCATTTGGGCTAACAGGTGCCCCGGCAAGGATAATGAATCATATCCTAACAGTCCTACAAGGCATAGACTGTTTTGTTTATCTTGACGACATAGTGATATACGGTAGAAATCTGAAACAACTCCAACAAAGATTATGTTCAGTATTACAGAAATTACGGGAACACAACTTAAAACTGAATACAGAGAAGGGCAAATTTTTGAGAAAGGAAATAGTTTATTTAGGACACAAATGCTCGGGAAGTGGTGCTTTACCAGCTCCCTATAAGGTAGAATGTGTGAAAAATATAGGAGTACCAAGAAACAGAAAAGAAGTGGTGGCGCTTAATGACCGATATGGTTTGAATGTTTAATAACTTTTTAAATTTTTTATTTTTTTTTATTTTTATTTCAGAATTTTGTGAAGGACACTTGGGGAATTAGAAATGGAATACTACACAACAGAACAGCGATCAGCAATTGATGAATCTCTGAATTGATGGACCTCTTTGGCGAACGCATTATTTCGCGCAGAAGCGATTTTAATTGGCCCCCACGTTCACCCGATTTGACCGCGCCAGACTGTTTTCTTTGGGGTTATTTGAGAGAAAGGTTATACATTAATAAGCCAGCCACCATACCACAGCTAAAAGAAAATATTCGCAATGAAATTCAAGCCATAACACCGGAAATTTTACGAAAAGTTATGCAAAATGTACTGGAAAGAGCACGAATGGGCAAAGCCGAAAACGGCCATCACTTGCGGGATATAATTTTTCATACTTAAGCCAAGCATATTCCCCATTAATATACTTAATAACACAAAAAAAAAATAATCATAATTGATTAAATAAAAAAGTTATTAAACATTCAAACCATATCGGTCATTAAGCGCCACTCTGTACAAGCATTTCTTGGACTAATAAATTACTACAGGAAATTTATTGAAAACACAGCTAAGATAGCGCTACCAATTAACAAATTATTACGGAAAGACGCAAAATTTATCAAAAAAGATGCAAAAACAAATAAAAGAATTCATCAAAAACTGTCCAAAGTGCCAAGCGAACAAAAGTTCGAAATTGACAAAAATGCCCAAGGTGCTAACAGATACACAAATGCGGCCGTTCGACAAAGTTTACATGGATATAGTAGGTATTCTACCAGAAACTGTATCCGGTAACACACACACACACGCCATTATCCACAGGATAATGGCTTATTAGAGAGAAGCCACAGACCTTTAGCGGAATACTTGCGTAGTTTTGCTAAGGAAGACGGGTCGAATTGGGACCAAAGGTTAACTGCAGCTATGCACGTTCACAACCACACACCCAGCAATTAAGGGGAAAATAGGATTAACCAGATAATTACATAGGAATCAGAATCACTTAAACTAAGAAAATAGGCTTAGGGGTAAATTAAATAAAGTAGTCATAAATTAAAGTAAATTAATCACAATAGGCACCTTATTAGGATTAGGATAGAATAAATATATATAAAATAGGATTGATAGAATTTAGTAATTTAATTTAACTTCAGTCTTACGGCTGAATAACGAATGAAATATTGAAAATTTCAAGAAGAAAGAAAATGGAACATCAGAATGACGTTTCAGTAAGCAACAACTTGTTTATTTAAGCGTAAAAATATAAGAAAAAGAAAACTTAAAGTAAAATAAATAAAATATAGTAAAATAAATTCGTAATTAATATCGGTCATTTCTTTTGTAAAATTTTGAAATTGAAGTTGGTATTAATTTTAATTGGTAATATACGGCAAATGAAAAGTAGCTGTTTTCGTTTTAAATAAACAGTCTTTGCTATTGCATTTATTATAGGAATAAATGCACATGAAATCTATGCATAAAGAGTTAGTTTATGCAAAACCATAATTCACACATCATAACTACATCTGGTTGCAATCGTCGCAAAAGAAAATGTAATATAAATAAATCTAAAATAAGAAAGAAATAAATATTCTACAAATATATAAATAAATATATCTTACAAATATCTTACATATCTTACAAATACAAAAAAAAAATATTAACTTTATTATTAAAATATTAACGAATTCGCGGTAACAACAAACAAAACATAAGCAAGAATTGAGCGATTAACGCAAGCACAGCAACAAAGCAGGTGTAGAAGTAGAGCAACTGAACACGAGCAAAATGCAGTGTCATTTTAAAACAACAATGAAAAACCAAAAAACAATAATGAATGACTCCAAAATAATCAAAACAATAAGAAAAAGATATAAGAGAAAAGTTGTTATATGGATACATAGGAAAAAGTATGAAGAAATAGAAACTGTATAAAGTACAACTAATAATATTTAAGAGATAATTTAAAATATGTACATTTAAATCGAAATTAATGGAAAAAAAGCATAATAGAAGAAAAGAAATAAGAAAATGAAAAGGAACAAAGAATATAATTAAATAAAATTAGGACGAGAAATATATACAAAACCCTACATATTAAAGTAAAAAGGGAATATATTACACATATATTAAACTTGTAAACATTTTTTTTTATACCTTTCGAAGAGAATATTTATAGTTAATAGCCTAACAAATTATATTCAACTAGAATAACGTCGATATCTATTGTAAGAATTAAAACTTGTATTGAATTAGATAAATATTAGAAATTAATTAATAGTTCAAATTAAAATTAAAATAATATACGTCACACAAAATTATTCAATTCTTCTTAATTGCAAACAAATTGAATAAGAATATATTGTAAGAGAAAAAAAAAGAATATAGATAAAAAATTTATAGTTAATTGTAATAACCGATATAAGAATCCAACATGCAGAGAAGCTGACCTGAATGCCGATGTACACCCATCACAACAGCAAAGGTGCAACAACACACCGCAGCATTTTGACAACAGGGCGACGAATTGCGGCCATGCAACTCGAAGGGCGAAGGGTAGCTGGTAGCTGGTAGCTGGAAGAACACATTATACACATTAGCTGCAACAGCTGATCATCTTAGCGACAGCAACCAAAATGGCAACCATCACAAACAAAAACAAGATAGAAAGCAGCAAAGGGGGCTAACAGCATCAATAGTTGAAACTGAAAATTACTGTATGATAGTGGGGGCGAATACACAGTACCGTCAACCACTTCGGGAACACAACACCCACGATAAAATAACTAGATGGTAATCCCGCGGAGAAAATGAGAAATTCATCGGCGGATGCAATACAGTTGCAGCTCAGGAGCGAACTCATAGCCAATCACGATCGCTTTAAGCCAACAAGTGGCGACGCAATGCGACGCAACTACACATGAAGCAGGGATACCAGCGCTTGCGTACTCTACAAGCGAAAATTCTGGCGAAAATCGTCCTTCAACCATCAACCCTATACTACGAACAACACCATGTGATCAACCTCAGTACAATCGAACTAGAAGATTAACAGCAGCCGTTCCAAGCACAGCAACCACTAAGTCAGCTACCCACCAACCACAGTTATATACAACAAATCGAGAAGAAGACATCAATTCAACGGGGTGTACATCAACAACAACGTCAACAGCTACATACAACATCAAAGCTACGTCAAGGTCGACATCAACAGCAACATACACACATCGAAGAAGCGCAGTTATGATATTTGTATCACAATCGCTATGGTATTATTATTACTTATTATTATTACAAAACTATTATATTAAATACTATCATATTATTTACAAAATACACATGACATACAGAGAAAAAAGAAAGAAAGAAAAAAAAACAACACATAAGTAGACAATAAGGAAAACCATAAGCCACCCCCAATTCAATAAAACATAAATGTACAAGAAAAATTTAATATCGTTTCATACGATACTAAATTTTTCTTCCCCTAGGGTGGAGGGATGTTGTAGGTCAGAATCATTGCTCTGGTAATAACAACGCTTAACGTTGCTATCACAACATACCTTTCGGCCCAGCAGTTAACAATGCTTAAAGTGTGGTAATACATACTTCTAGGCTGTTCTTTAATTGTGAAGCTCGAAAGTACAAGTGAATCACACACCACTGTGGCCTAGATAAAAGCCGAACTTGATCGCATTCCAATAAGTGGAACAGCGCGCGAACTTGATCGCATTCCAATAAGTGGAACATCGCGCTTATAATTCAGAAGAGCAAAATTCGTAACTTGTTGCCAAGAATTATTGTCAAAAATAATTCTTGAGATAATTGCAAAACGACGCGGAAATGATTCTGGCCAACAACGAATCTCAGAAGAGATATAAACCCATCTTTCGGATTGAAAGAAGGCAGTTGAAGTTGAAGTTACACATTTGAAGTTACGCAGTTGAAGCTGCAGATTAAGTGAGCATTGAAGTAACATATTAAGTCGGAAGTATTAAGACCTGAGAATATTGCCGAAGGAACAAATCACAATAAAAGAAAAGTAAGAACCATAATCCCCAAGTTTTTATATCAGCACCTGTCGAAAGTCGGCATCATTGCCCGACAGGTTAAAGGACCACAAAGGCGGCACCTTGGCGCCCGTAGTAGCTAGGCGAAAGGGATCCACATGCGGCATTTCGCCGGATCCCGATAGGAAAGTCCATAGAAAGAACAAACTTACTATCAGTGTCAAAAATTACTGACAATGGTTTCGAAGTACACTTTCAAAAACAAAAAGCACTATAGTGATTGACAAAAACATATTATTTATTGCCGAACGAAGCGGACATTTATATTTCATAAACGACTGTGAAAGTGCTTTATCTGTAGAAACTCAACATAACATTGATTTGTGGCATCGCCGGGTGGGCCACTTAAATGAGCGCGACCTAAAGAACATGGCTACAAACGGTTCCGTCCATGGATTGAAAATAGAATCAAAACAAAAATTACCAGACTGTGAAATTTGTATCAGCGAGAAACAAACCTGTACAGTTTTTCCTAAAAGGTCAATTGAAAAAAAAAACGATATACTCGAATTAGTGCATAGCGACGTATGTGGACCCATGCGACAAGCTTCGAATTCCGGTGCTAACTATTTTGTAACATTTATCGACGACAAATCTCGGTATTGTGAAGTGTTTTTCATAAAGAACAAATCAGTCGTGTTTGAAAATTTTAAAAAATACAAATCATCTGCAGAGAATTTCACTTGCCGAAAAATCAAGTCATTACAGACCGACAACGGGCGTGAATATTGTAATAACGAGTTCAAAACTGATCTCGAACAGCATGGCATCAAACAGCGGTTAACGGCACCCTACACGCCGCAACAAAACGGTACGGCTGAGAGAAAAAACAGGACACTCGACGAAATGGCAAGGTGTATAATGAAAGAAGCAGGGGCACAGCCGCATTTTTTGACTGAAGCATTAAACACCGCTTGTTACGTGCAGAATAGATGCATAACCAGTGCTACAAACAAAATTCCTTACACGGACTGGACAAACAGGATTCCAACTTTAGCACACATGAAGGTATTTGGTACCAAAGCATACGTTTTACGTAAAGAAAACGGCAGAAGCAAATTCGATTCAGTAGCAGAAAAATGTCTATTCGTCGGATACTCATCAAAATCAAAAGCCTACAGTTTATTTTCACACGAAAAGGGGAACGTAGTATAAGCCGCGATGTCAAATTTCTTAACGAATGGGCTTTGATAAACAATACGAAGAGATACTCTACAATCAAAACGACCAAAATACAATCGAAATTAACACAAATGAAAACTTAACAACAACACCGATCAAAATAGAATTCAACGAGACCAGTGGAAGTAGCAACTCACGAGGAAGAGGCCGACCTAGGCTATTGAGGACAGGTCAACCTGGCAGACCTGTCCTGATTGGAATGCCACGAAACGGATTCTAAGATATTTGAGGGGTACAGTTAACTACGGATTACTTTATGAAAATCGTCATAAAGATATTTACCGCGTAGTAGATGCAGATTGGGGCGCAAACTTATTAGACCGAAGGTCATATAGCGGTTACGCATTCCTACTCGCAGGTGCCGCAATCAGCTGGGAGGCCCGCAAAGAACTTACAGTTTCCTTATCCAGCCACTAAAGAAGGATTGTATCTCCAAGGTATCTTAAATGAGCTGGGAAATGCACCAAATGGAATCATCTTATTTAACGACAGCCAAAGTGCACAAAAGCCCTTACAATGTTCAGGCTACCGTCATAGAATGAAACACATTGACGTACGCCACCATTTTATTAAGGATTGCCATCAACGTGGCAAGAACATACTTACATATATGCCAACAGAAGACATGCCAGCCAACATCTTAACACAAGGTCTAAACGGAAGCAAACACAACAAATGTATAGCGGACCTAGGCATAGCTGCCGGATCTAAACCACTTTGAGGGGAGGTTTTGAAACGGAATCTGATCTGGCAACCCTATGCATAGCGGGCAAAATTATTAAATTGCAGCTGACTTTATATTCTATCATTCTTTACTTCACTTTTGTATGCTATGTATTTTTACTTTGCTCTATTGTAATAAAAACAACCAGTTCATTAAGTAGAACACGGAACGTTTTTTCCTTTCTTTCTTTCGGATCCAGGTCAAAATCCTAACAAATATTTTGTCGAAAACCGTTAGTCGTTAGAAAATCGTTAGTCTAATTTTTCACTTAAATCTTATTTACACTAGGGGATTCATGATAACGCTTAAAAGTCTCATAAATAGGGAAAACTGCGTAAAATTATACCCGCGTAATTTAAATGTCAAATTTTGTATGGAATTTTTTTTACACAACCGATGTAAGTTTCCGCAACTATTTTTGTGTGTAAATAGTGTGTTTTAATAGTTTAATAGTTTAAATAGTTTTATGCAAATGCAAAATGAATACGTTAGTAAGTTATAAAATTTGACGAAGTATTAGATACCATAATATTTTCCCAAACACTGTAATAAAAGCAAATCGTTTACAGCAGAACTTTAAATTAATTTGAGAATTTTTGTTTTTTCGCTACTTTTCTTCATCTTTATTAATTTCTTGTAGTTAAACAGCTGATCAATACCCAACTTTCATGCAACTATTTTTAGGTGCGTTCATGATACGCGGCAAGTAAATTTATGCACTTACACAAAGTGTAATTTTATTTCATTTCATGAATCCCCTTACTATAAATATCTTATGTATTCATCACTAAATTTCCATGTTGAGTTAACTCTGAGTTAGAGTTTTCGTTGAATAACAAAGTGATACCGATAACCCAAATGTCTTTCCTTGCACAGCATCAATAAAAAAAAGAGAATAGAATAAAAAACAGAATAAATCCAAAAATTAAAATCTTGACTGCACAATTTAAAAATATTGCTGATAAAAGGAGACATATTTTTGTATGAAAACTACGCAAAACATACGATAATTTACCATTTTTGCTTAGTCTAACTTCAAAATCATTTTTAAAGATAGAACTTAGATTAAACCCAGCCAGTTTCGTCGAGTTTAGTTGGATTTAATGAAACGCAGGACCTTATTCAGAGAGTCACTTTTAGCTGTCGTCGTCTAAAACAGCTTTTTGTCGTCTTTTTCTATTCACAAAGACGACGCCGTGTCTTAGCTAAGCATGGTGTCGTGTCTTACGTAGTTTTGAGGTGAGCAAAAACTTATTCACAGAGACGACAACCAACGGCATGAGTTGTCAAATATGACGACAGCATCTTAGGTGTTGTCTCTTGCTAAAAATTAAATTTTTTTGCAGGTTATTGCTTATTCTTTATATTTATTTTTATGGTTTTTTTATATTATAATTATATTGTATTATAAAATAAATAAATATATATTATATAATGTTGTTTGTTTGTTTTATATAAAAATTGTTTTTTTCTGGAGAAAATGGGTATAATATTTTTTTATTTTTTTATTTAGGTATCTTATCACATTGCTTTATAGTTTGATAAGAACATTCAAGATAAGGATAAAAAATGTAAAATCTATTGTTTAGTTAAAAGGCTGAGTCTGAAAAATTAATGACCGCATATACGGTATTAAAATCGGCACAGGCGTTCCGAAGAGGTTCATGCTGTTGATGTGAAGATCTGCTGAAGCTTAGCTGAAGCGGTTCATACAGCCTCAATGTACAGCAAGGAACATTAAAATGGATGTTGGATGGATGGACTAGATGTGATAATAAATATGCACTATTAGTAACGCCATACAGAATGTTTATGATAAAAATAGCATTTAACATTCTACGACGATTAGCGAGTGATGGCAGGCTTATCAGCATAAGCCGGGATCCATATGGTGGTAAGTTTACGGATTCATCCCAATGGAGGTTACAAAGACAAAAAAGTAGTAATTGTTTTTGGACCGATTGAATCTAAGCAATGTAACAATTACAGTTTGGGCTGCAGACAGGCAAGGCGTATTCCAACATAGGCCTAACCTGTGATGTATATAATAGCTTAGTAATGTATGGATCATTAAATTCCTTTACCCATCTCTTTATAAAACCTAATGTGCTTTTCGCTCTGCTAGGTCTCTGTTGAGGTCTATGCAGTTGATGTTACACCATACGGTTAGGGAATCCAAATCCGACTGTAGAAGACTAGCGCCAATTTCATCCTTATATGACAGAAAAAGTTTCACGTCGTCCACAAACATTAATACATTCCCAAACATTGACATAGCCAAAGGTCATTCCCGGATCATTAATGAAAACCAGGAATAACAGTGGTCTCAAATGGCTTCCTTGAGGTACACCTGAAGGTACAGGAATATCATTTGATGTTGTATTGTTAAACACCACCATCTGAGTCCGATTGCTGAGATAAGAGAGTATCCAACTAAGAAGGGGTTTAGGAAAGCCAAGTAACTTAGGCTTTAAAAAAAGAAGCTGAAGAAGAAGAAGAATATTAACAACATCAAAAGCTTTGCTGATGTCTGTGTGGCGTATGTTCGCATAGAAGATTTAAACTTTTTCATGATCCCCCTGCAAAAACCGTGTTGTTCTGGAGAAACTGAAGCATGTATACTCCGTGATATTTGTTCAGCAATTATCCACTCAAATAACTTAGGCAGCGCAATAATTTTTGCAATGCCGCGATAATTTCTTACATCACATCTATTACCAGATTTATGAAGCGGAATAATAAATGATTATTTCCAAGCCATTCCATTTTTTGGAAAATAGCCAGATCGTAAGGAATACTCGAATAATGATGTGATAGCCGCCGCTTGTTCCTCTGCACAGTATTTAAGAATGCATGCTGGTAATCCATCAGGTCCCGGGTTATAGTTGCACTTTCAGGTTTTCACAGTATTTAGAACAATATTTGCTTTAATTATTGACTGACTTATAGAACTCGATAATTTTCGTAACGGTACTGAATATTTAAAACAATTCAGAAGGGTGGCATTAAATGAGTAAACTGCGGCATCCAAAATCTCTGTGGACAAATTTACCGTAATATAAAAGATCGATTTCCAATTAATGTTTTGGAGGTAAGTCTTTGGAGGTAAATTTACCGTAATATAAAAGATCGATTTCCAATTAATGTTTTGGAGGTAAGTCTTCATAGTCAGAAATTGGCTTTACGGAAACTAAAATCTTCTGGTAGTACTAAAGGCGCCGTCTTCATTAACTCAAAAATATCTATGTTATCGATAAAGATTAAGTCTAACCAACGACCATAATTATTTGGTATAGGATTTATTCGGTACAGACCTCTAGATAAAATGTCATTCAGAAGAGTCGTGTAATTTTCAATATCAGAAGCCGGTAATAGAATCAAGGAATCATCACATTTTTCCCAACTAACATGAGGCAGGTTGAAATTGCCCAGCACTAAGAGATGGTCGGTAGGTCCCAGTTTATCAGCCACTTTACTTATGACGCTATCCGTCTTTACGTCTTAACGATAGACCGTAAGTATCTCCAAGTTTTGTACATTTCATTTAAGCCAAGTTTCGGTAAGAACAATGATGTTATATTCAACGTCAAAGCTTTTTAATAAAAGGTCAGTCATTTTAGTATTGAGTCCTCCGACATTTTGATAAAGGATTTCGGAAACATACGTCCCTAGATTTTTGAACTAGCACTAGCACGATTTGCAGCTGTATCAGAATTTGACGGGTTTGAGGCGGTATTACTAGGCCTAAACACATATTCATGTACAATTGCATTATCAGGCCAAGAAGTGGGTTCCGAAACACACTTTAACAATTGCTCCGGTAGGTTTATATTAAACGATGCATAGGATTTCCTTGCACGAAAATTAAATTTTGATACAGATACATCAATATCACGTTGCTCTAGTTGAGTACAGATATGATTACGAATGTCATCAACTGTTGTATCCGGAGCGAAACGCGATACGAATACAGTTTTCTTTGGTTACACAACCACCGTTGTCTTTACGGAAATTGAAGCAGACGGCTCGGGTATGGAGGATTTCGATGACTTCGGGATCGCGCCGGTGTTACGCGCAGTTACCAATGTATTGATAACCGCCGGAGGTCCACTTGGATCAGGTGCAACTGATGCTGGAAGTCCACTTTGAGCTTTAGTTTGTGTTTCAGGTTGAGCTTCAGGTTTCGCTTCAACTGCAATTATATTTGGGCAATGGATACTGATTGCGGATTTCCAAGTTCCGAGGCGACCACATTACCAACTGTTTCCAAAGCCAATGACGGATTAGAAACCAAGTTCAAATCGCTTACGGCCGGACTTAATAGATTAATCAGTGATGGTGGGTCACGAGTGTTTTTGTTGGAGCATTTTCGCTTTGGTGAAGTTTGGTCTATGAGTTTAAATTGGTTGAAAAAACTTTCATAGTCATTCAATTTATTATGTAAAGCTGTCAAATCATTTTCAAGTTCTCTAAAGTTACGGCGCACTTGACCCAAAATACAAATGACTTCGACATCACGCGATCTATACTTACTGCAAGACCACCTTAGTCCTCCATCGATACCAATTTTATCGGCAATTCTTCCTGTAAGACCAACGCATTTCACGTGATAGTCGTCATCACATAATGAGCAGAATACTAATCTCTCCGATACACTGTTTGTTTTGCATCCACGAAATTTGTACGCCATTATTGCAAAATATAAACTAACTGAAGGGTAGTTGTATAAAATAAAATAGTTTTCGAGAGAAAACTCACGATATTTGAGGTAAATTTTAAACTTTTTAAAAACTTTAGTCGTCCGTTTGAGATGCACTGTAACACACTGTGTTTGTTTATATGTACACTATGAAGTACCGAACAACAGCACAAAGTGAAAATAAAATTTAAATAGACACGCAAATTCTCAAACTATACAAAATCTCAACTTAAAACACAATTTTTTATAATAACCGCGGCAAAAGAACACAGTCAACCGTATTGAGTGATAGTTGGAAACTTTATCGCCAAGTTCCAGACGAAAACGTTTAACCTTTAGAGATTTTATCCGATCGCGATGTCTTATACAGAACTTATTTCTTATTTATTTATTTTATTATTTTCGCGAAGAAAAATTTGTCTTTTCTACTTTGTTTCTTTTCGATTTATAGAACTTTGCTAAAAAAAATCCTTGCGTCCCGTTAATTTTCTTGTGATCCTTGGAAATTAGCAATACACAAAAAGTATAGAATTGTGAATATGGATAAATAAATGGATATAACAAAAAAAAGGTAAAACAACAAAGTTTGTAAACAAATAATAAATAATTACAACAATTTTTATTAAATATTTTATCAATTCGTAAGATACATATGTATGTACATATATCGTACAATTTGTAGCAACATCGCTACAATTTGAAGCTTTGGTGCGGGAGATGGAATAATTCCAAAATTAGCTACATGTGCCCCGATTAGAGAATTTTATGGTCGGAAAAAAATTTATACTTAATACCGTAATTTAACAAAAAAATTGCAATCAAAAATTCTTTTTCGGAATTTTTATTCCAAATTTTACCTTCGGCATTAATTTTCTCAAAAACTATTTGACGTAGGAACCTAATTTAAAAAGTATATGAAGAAGCGGATATTTGGCTTTGAAAATCAGTAAGCAAAAGTTATCTAGATCTAACCGTTATTTTTGAATATTTTTTTTTCCGATGTTAAGTCGGGCTTTTAGAAAATGGCCCCTCCCTCCTAAACGGGGAAAATGCACCCGCCCTTCCCATACGATTTTTTCTTGTCTCGACCCAACCTACCCGTCCTAGCTTTTTGGCATACCTTATGCGTTACACCCTGTATATGTGTATACGTATAAGATATTTACTTAATATTCTCTAAATGAATATGTACGTAATATTAAATTATCCGCATAGTTTCTTTAACAATTTATTACTAAAGGGTCCGCTATCTAACGTTTTTTTTTCAACTAGTGCTTATTTCGTGAATGGTATCACTTAGCTCATGTCTGATTTGACAGATAATTAGTTTTATCCTTCCGATGAACGAATATGGTTGTGTATACGCTTGAACAACGCTGGGAAATATTGCGACATTACTTTGAAAATCCGATTCCGATTTTGCCAAAAAAATCATCTTTTCAGATGAAGCTCATTGATCTTGGCGGGTATGTAAACAAGCAAAATTGTCGCATTTGGGGCACAGAAAACCCGCACGCATACATTGTAAAGCCGGTGCACCGAAAACGAGTCACTGTTTGGTGCGGATTTTGGTCCAGAGGCATAATTGGGCCATTTTTCTTCGAAAATGAGCAAGGAGTGGCCGTTACAGTCAATGGCGATCGTTATCGGGCCATGTTGAAGAGGAGGATATTGGCAACATTTGGTTTCAACAGGACGGCGCTACGTGCCACACAGCCGAAGCTACACTCGCATTTTCAAAAAAAAAAAGTTATTTGGCGGACCCTATATAATTTAGACTGCGGGAAAAGTGAACTTCAGATTTGTTTTTGAAAGTTACTTTTTCTTTAAACTACTACTTTCTTGTCTCGCGACCCACCGATCAATCCTTTCTTCGTTTTCCGAGATTTTCCTCTATATCTCTGTGTCTTTCCCATTAGTTTAACGTTTTAATTGTCACATGTGCACTTACTTACATATGCTACAATCATAGATATGGAAAGATTTCAAATCACGCACCAAAATTAAGTTGGGACAAGTTCATGCGGATATTACGGCAACATGAGGTGGTCCCAGTAGCACTAAAGAATCCAGATTTAAAAATTACATATAAGCACAACTTCACTTTCTTCTTGCTCGCTCGCACTCGCGAGCAGGAGCGACAGAAAAATTTTCATGAGCTCCCGCTCGCTCGAAAGAGCGTTTGGTTTCGAGAGCGCGAGCGAGCAGGAGCGGCATTTTCATGCGCTCCCGGTCGCTCGAAATAGCGTTTGGTTGCTACCGCTCCTGCTCTTGGTCGCTCCTGCTCTTGGTCGCTCCCGCTCTTAGTCGTTCGCGCTCTTGCTCGCTCCCGCTCTTGCGCTGAAGCTGAGCTGTTTCTGAGCTGATGGTAGGTAGCAATTAAATAATTTATTCAATATTTATAATTGAAACAAGTCAAAGGCAATAAAAAAAACTTTGTCAAATATTTCTATATATATATTTTTTCAATATATTATTTTTTGACACTTTAATTTCATATGTAAGTACGAAATATACTTACAATTTCAGCCTGCGATGGAATTCTCCAGGCAGAGGAATATGCATGTGCATGCGTTTGAAATTTGCATTTTTTAGATGGGTTTTTTGGAAAACAACGGGTTAGGTAAAAAATCATGATTAGGCCAATTGTAAATGGCACTTCACTGATAAAAAGTACCTTATGTATGAAGAGTATGTGTTATATGCGTAAAGTATACATACATACATACTTATGTACATATATTGTATTATTAAGTACCTGTCTATTCCTGGAAACGGTAGCTACATCCGCATGAAAAACGAAGACAATAAACAGAAATAAAACCTGTAAGGAAAGTAAAACTTTCCTCACAAATACGGGTGTAGAACTTGGCCTGCACCCCACCTGAGCTGCTCCCTTGAAAACCGCTTTCAAGGGATGCAGTAACCTTGAGTTGCGCGGTCCCAACTTAAGGTGGAATTAATTCTGCAAAGCAATTTGCAAACGCAGCAAAGCAATTTGCAAACGCAGCAAAGCGAATTTCAAACGCTGCAAAACAATTGCAAAACATCAAACCTTTAAAAACAAACGAAGCAACGTCGAACCGCAAAACAATTGCAAAACATCAAACTTTAAAAACGAACGAAACAACGTCGAGCCGCAAGCAAACAAAACGACGTCGAACCGCAAACAAACGGCAAAGCATCAACCCTGGAAACAACATCGAACCGCACGCAACGAATCAACGTCGAACATCGAACATCAAACAACATCGAACGCAAACAAATCAAGCAACGTCGAACATCACGCTTAAATAGCTGGGAGTTAAGCAAAGCGAATAACAAGAACTAAAATACATAGCCGCAAGATCAACAACAAAAACAATAGCCAAATAACAAAACCGGAATTCCAAGAAAAAAAACACAAACATAAGTACATAGCCACTGTTTTAACAACAAAAAAACATGCACGAAAGCGGGAAGACAGAAAACGACACACATCAGGGAAAATTACACCAATTACCACAGGCAAGTTTACATGGAACAAATATATATTAATAAACTCGTTTTAGAGGAAAAAACAACAAGTGCATAGAACCCTGACAACATATACACTAAGGGGATTAGCAGAATAGTGCAATAATACCAACAACAACAACATCATAGCAGAGAAGCGATTTACAACAAATATACAAAGGAGAAAAAGAATGTTGCATTAAGACAACAACAACAACAACCCAGCAGAGAAGAAATGTACAACAAATACACAAAGGACCAGGAGAACACAATGTGCATTCAAAGCACATAGAAATTCAGCAACGACAATTATACATAAAAAGTGCAGCGACGAATACTGCGAGCCGGGAACCAAAAGGTGATCAGCGATCAAAATGTTCGCCAAACAACAACAAACATAAGTTTGGCAAACCAAACAACAACGTACACTTCAAAAAACCGGCAGCCGCTACTACAGATGCCACTGGTGTTTTACGTGAGTGCCTGCCTCGATAGAGGCTTAAACTCACGGTGTGCCGTCACACCCGGAGTTGAATTAAGCGCCAACCAACGCCCCAGCAGACCAAACAGAAGAGGATCCACATACCCGGTCTGCACATGCAGTATGCACATGCAGACCGCATACGAGATCCCATCCATCCAGCCAACTGGTACCAATTCGAAGTCATGCATCAAGGACATGACCCCCCCTTTGGTGAAGGGTTGAGGACTATCTTAAACCTCTGCCGTTCTGTGGGTCACGGCACCCGGTTGCAATGCAACTCCACATCGAGCCAGGCTCTACCCGCGTACGTTTGGGTTTTAACCACAGCCACCACGACACTCCCACTAGGGGGCCTACCTCATGTCAGCTCGGATAAAATCCGGGGCCTACTGACAACCCGTGGTACCAGAAAAAGGCCTCTGGTCAGACCTCGTAGTCAAAACTACTACCAGTTGAGTTCCTCAATAACTCCGGACTGGTTGCCGTTATAATAGGTGCGATAGGAGATTGGAACAATGCGCGAATGGACTCGGGGCAGGGGTGAGCCCATCCCACGCATGGTGTTGGCAGTATGAAGCTTGCGCACATGGTCGCGAGCTTCCTCACTGCAAGGAGCGAGGCCAATCCCTACCTCTACCGCTCAAACGGGGAGCGGCACCCATGTTCAAGGCAGAAGCCCAATCGCACCCCCAACAAGATCCAACGCTGGTCTATAGTGCCGAGGTGAAGCGTTGAGACCAACTTCATGATTCCTCGACACCCGTGGTTCAGAAAGCCTCTGATCAGACTTCGTAACCGAGTTACTACCAGTGAGCTCCATGTAGCTCGAGGACTGGTTGCCCCGGGTCACACTGGCAGTGCAGAGCCTGTGAGGCCTCGATGCGCTACGGAAGAACACGAATGACGAACTCCACATACATTTCTCCATCCATTCAGAGACACGCACACAATCATACCCATTCAAGAGAATCACTCGCTCACCATACACCATTTACTCACACATTTACTCAGATTTACGCACCTTTCATAACACGCACATACAACGAGTCCAAACATTGACCACCAAAATTACACACATTTGACACGAGATTGATCAGCTAAACTCTCCTAGCGCGACGTTCAGCAAACACTCTACAGGCGAACCTGTCAGCACAACGCATGTACTCTTCAGTGGAGAGCAAACCACTCACGTCCCAACCCTGGTCCGTCCATCTAATCCCCATAGCCGCCCTATCCCTATAGGTCGAGTACAACGGACAGTCACACAACACGTGGATCCAGTCCTCAGCAGATGTTCCACAGTCACAGAACTCACTGGGGCTTAGGTTTCTCGAATACAGAAAAGCATTGAGTGACCCATGCCCTGTAAGCAAGAATCCGAGGAGCATGCTGAATGTGAATCCTGGTCGGAAGACCACGGATGTGACGTCACGTAAGTACCGATACGTCACTCTACCATTCACACTATTGTCCCATCTAGATTGCCATCTAGAAGTGACACATTCAAAGAGGCGCCCCTTGCGCTCCCTCTCACTCATGCCCTCCAGCTGGAACCTATCTAACCAGTCACTTTGCAGCGAAATTCCCCTCTTCAGCCTAAAGGATATGCTACGACGCAACACCTCCAGGTCCAGAGGGGCCACCCCCATTAAAACTTGCATGGCCTCTGTCGAGACCGTGCGGCAAACCGGCAAGCAAACTAGCAAAAGCACTCGTTGGCAAGAAATTATCTTTTGACAACCCACGACAGATGTGACCACCTCGCACCATACAGTCGACCCATATGTTGCACAAGCAAGAAATAGGCCGTCATAAACGTTGCGGATGGCACGTCTGCCGAGGCCCCATTCACTCTTCAAGAGGCGGCGCATCTGCCCGACTAAGCATATCAATCGTTCTCTCAACCAGACTAGGTGAGGATAGAAATTAAATCGCTCACCAACGGTTATGCCCAGGTATTTGACTTTCGTCACATACTTGAGTGAAACCCCATTAACTGGTAGATATGGAGGCCGACTAAGCGCTAACCTGCCTTTCAGCAGCATTATAACCGTCTTATCCATTGCCACATCCACTCCGACGCTCTCACTCCATTCACAGACAGCAGTCATGGCGACCGAACCGCGCTGCTCGACTTCGAGTCGAGTGCGTCCCTCAATCAGGATGAGCAAGTCATCCGCATACGCACATATCTTAAAGGCCCTACTAAGGCGCCATAAGAGGGGGTCCATCATTAGGTTCCAAATAAAAGGACCACAGATAGACCCCTGGGGACAACCCCTAACCACATCCATCCAGACAGAATCGCTTCTGCCCTCCACGCATGCCTTTCTGCCAGAAAAGTAGCTCATCCAAAGCTTCAATTCTAAGCAGCCCCATTCACTCAGTCTTTCAAAAACACTCGACCAGCTCAAGTAGTCAAACGCACCTTTGAAGTCTACGAAGACTCCCAAAACATATTTAGCGTTCGATTCACCTACGCATTTCCTAACATGCATCCATGCATCCTCAACCGATTTGCCTTTGACAAACCCAAACTGGAGAGGACACAATTCCGCACTTATACTCTCCTGAAGTCTATCAACCATGATTCTTTCCAGTACTTTACCGAGTACCGGGATCAAGCTTATACCTCTATACGATCGAGGATTTGATCGAATTCTGTTGGGAGACTTCAGGAGCACAATCACTCTTGCACTCTTCCATTCACTGGGAAAATATCCCTCACGCATACACCTTGCATACAAGTCGCCTAGATATTCGGGTATGACTTTCCAGATGGCTTTCACCATCTCTCCAGTCAAACCGTCGAGTCCGGGCGACTTCCTAGTCTTGACCTGCGCGAAACTACTACCTAGCTCGCCAACACTAAGGTCAAGAGGGCTAGCAACCGGTTCCATATGGGGAACGGCCGAGGGCCCCGCACTAGGGAAGAATTCTCTCATGAGTGCACTCACGCTCTCTTTCCATGTTGAACACACTGTGTCTCCAACACGAATACCACTCAAATCTACATTCTTTCTTCTTGGGCGGCAGATACGGTACAATTGGCCCCAAGCGTCCTCATTGTACCGTCCAGCAAAAGCCCTCCAATCATCATCTTTCACTCTCCGAATCATACGCTTATATTCAATCATACACCGCCTATACGCAAACTTGAGCTGGTTAACATTCTCTGCATCGGATAGCCTGCCTCTCTGGAATCGACTCCTGAGACGCCGAACCATCCTTCGCTTTTCAGTCAATTCCCGTGTCCACCACTTAACTCTTTTGGGGTCCACCCTACGACAACGCTCCAAGAGTAAGTCGTTGACACGCCATACAGCCTCATTCAAATAAATGACCTGCTCATCCGTCGCCATGTTACTGAACACATGCAGGGGTACCGAAGTAACCTCTTCTCTTACTCGCTCACCGTACACGACCCAGTTCACTCTACAAGTGCGCCACCTCTTGGATATTTCACTCGCGTGCCGCTACTACAACAAAGGCACCGACAAGCAGAGTAAGTCAAGGCCACGCAAGGCCAAGGTCGAAGGTGCACTGACCCTGAGAACAACAAAAGGGTAGCCAAGTACCGCTACCCTTGGGATATAAAAGGAGCCGCCGACTAGGGCAAATTCACTTTCTTGGAGAACAGCGAACAGAGCGGTAAGTGAACTTTAAGCATTCAATCCCACCTAATCCTTGGCGTTAAACTTCCACGTGAACGTCCATATCCTCCATAGAATCCTTGGCGCTAAACTTCCACGTGAACGCCAAACTCAAACGTAGAATCCTTGATCATTGGCGCTAAACTTTCACGTGAGCGTCAATATCAAACGTAGAATCCTTGATCCTGACGTTAAACTCCCACGTGAACGTCAGTATCAAACGTAGAAATTCTTGTTTCCGACGTTAAGCTACCACGCGTACGTCACACTTGATCGGTGATTTACATCACACGCAAAGACACGAATACACTACCACACATAATATAACATCAAAACATTGAATTTAATTTAATTACATTTTTTTATTCACGCTAAGCCAATAACCGCGATAGTTAATCAAATTGAATGATTTAATAAAATAATTTAAAACAGCACTAATCGCAAGATAACGTTTTTTCCCACAGAGTAGCTTAAGTAGATTTTCATATGTAAAATAGGATAAGAAATATTCGGTGTAATAGTAGTTAAACATAAAGAAATAAATAAACCAACCATTAAACGAAAATATACTGTATTATTATTTTCGGAGAACCCCTGGACATCCGCGGGTATATCCAGGCTAGAGAGGGGAAAACCTCGTTACAAACCATTACCTCTTTTTAGCGATTCTTTGAAATTTGGCAATTTAGCCTAATTCTTCACCAGAGCTTATAAAAAAATGTTCAGTGCTCAAAAATAAGAAATATTTGTCAAGATTTTTTTTATTGCCTATGACTTGTTTCAATTATAAATATTGAACAAAGTATTTACTTGCTACCTACCATCGGCTCAGAAACAGCTCAGCTTCAGCGCAAGAGCGGGAGCGAGCAAGAGCGCGAACGACTAAGAGCGGGAGCGACCAAGAGCAGGAGCGACCAAGAGCAGGAGCGGTAGCAACCAAACGCTATTTCGAGCGACCGGGAGCGCATGAAAATTTTTTTTGTCGCTCCTGCTCGCTCGCGCTCTCGAAAACAAACGCTCTTTTGAGCTTGAAAGAGCGAGCTGGTGCGGAAAAGAGCGAGCATTATCGAACCCTGCAATTTTACAATGTTTCAAATTTTCAACAGAAAAACCAATGCTAATATATTTTGGTGCAATTTAAATAACGAAAATATAAAAGAAAAACAAAATAAATTCCTTTTATAAAGTCCTGAGGTTATTCTTTATTTTGACTACATTTATCTAATTTCGCGAAAACAAATCTCTTTTTTAAGAATTTTATTATTTCAACATAAACAACTAGTAAAATTTTTTGTGGAAGCACTAAAAATGCTAGCTAGTACTAACGAGTATATATTATAAAGAGATTTCAACGCAAGCTACTCGTTGAAAACAACATGAGATCGTGTCGCCATTTAAGGTGAGAGAGAAAATCAACGCTGGCTGCGGCCACTGCTGCGAACCAAATAAAGGGAATGAAAACAAACGGCAGCAAAGCCTTTGGTATCTCAGCGACACGTGTGAGTGAGTGCAATGCTGGTATCGCGACAGCTCCCTCATACCACATGCGTATTCCACACATAGATTGTGTACTTTTTTGTTGCCTTCTTATGAATCTGTTTCCTTCCTTCGTGTACCCCTGGCCTAAAAGCTCTAGACAAGATTTTTATAAATGAAACCAAATAACAATTTTTGATTTGTCTGCTGCTGAATGTTCTGTGTTTTTGCTTTGAATGCATATCCCTTTATACAGCGTTGGGATGATTCAAAGCGAACGCGATTTACGAGTCGATTGTACCGCTCCTATGCACAATTTATATACGGAAGGAGAAAATATTATCAGCATATCCGACACGAAGAATCTATATTTTCGATGAGTTCGATATGCGAATTGCACGAAGCCAACTGAATTTTTGAGGAAATAACTGTTCTTTCTTTATGTTTTATATATGAATTATGTGTATGTATGTGTATTAGTTTAGTATAGGAAGAAAGGATTTGGGAACAATTTTGTTGTTTTGTTGATTATTTTTTTAATTTTTTAATTTGGTTTAATTATTAAACTAGCTAATTAATAATAAACTAACAAAAAATTTAACTAAATTATCTATCTTATCTGACTTATTCTAAAAACCTTTGCATTTTTGCTTTTTTTGCCCTATTTTCTGTTTCTTAATAAAACACCCTCAGTGGGAAATCTGTAAAAGTGATTATCAGCTGATGGTGGATCACCACAAGCTCGAACAATACACTACAAAATTTAATTATTTACATTAATTAATTATTAATTATTTTACTTAATTTAGTTACTTACTAGTTTAGTTTACTTACTTTTACCATTACTTAATTATATTAATAAAACAATTTTTAGTCTTCTATACACAATCACTATCTAACAAATAGTATAAAACTGTTCCTAAATACTTTCTTCCTATACTAAACTAATAACAAATACATATATAAAACATAAAGAAAGAACAGTTATTTTCCCAAAATGTCAGTTGGCTTCGCGCAATTCGCATATCGAACTCTGCATATCCAAGCAGTCCATCAAGAAATGACTTGAACAAAATACAGATTCTTCGTGTCGGATAAGCTGATACTATGTTCGCCTTCCGTATATGAATTGTGCATAGGAGCACTACAATCGACTCGTAAATCGCGTTCGTCTTAAATCATACCAACGCTGTATAAAATTCAAAGCAAAAACTTAGAAACTCAGCAGCAGCATACGAAAAATTGTCATTTCGTTTGAAATATAAAAATGAAGTCATGAGCTTTTAGGCTTTGCTGCCGTTGGTTTTCATTCCCTTTGTTTGGTTCGCAGCAGCCGCCGCAGCCAGCGTCGATTTTCTCTCTCACCTTAAGTGGCGGCACGATCTCATGTTGTTTTCAACGAGTAGCTTGTGTTGAAATCTCTTTATAATATACAGTGGACCCTCGGTTAACGAACGCCCCGCATAACGAACACTTTTTTTTTGGGAAAAAAGTTTCTCTTCGCATAACGACCAACGAAAAAGGGAGAAACCTTAATTGCATGTAAAATTTCTGTCTGTGCTAAGCAACGAAACAGGGGAAACCCGGAATACACATTATAGTGCTGTCTGTGTTTAGCTTTTGTTTCATAATTGTGCATTTTGTTTTATTTTTGTGCATAATTGCCTGTGTTCGTAAAATTAACAAGACGTGTTGAAACATACAAATGTTCTATCTTTAATTTTGTTTTTATAAAAATTGCAAATTTTATACGTTTCATTTAACTTTCTTTCAATAAAAGCTTAACTTTAAATATATTGGTGTATTTTTTCAGTTCTTTTGAGGCATTTTATGTTACATTCTTTCAATAAAAGTTCAATTAGAGTGTATTTTTTTCGATATGGAACGCATTAATTCATTTTACATTGATTTATATGGGAATAATGGTTTTGCTTAACGAACGTTTCGCATAACGAACAAGATGCTGGAACCAATTGTGTACGTTAACCGAGGGTCCACTGTATACAGAAGTTGACAGAAGTTGCATCTTGTACAAAGCAAATTTTGTTCGTGGGTTCCAATATTGCCAACAGAGAGAGCAATCGTTTCGCTCTCGGCTATTCATATATACACGACAGCACTCGTCGTTTTTTCCCACCGATATTAGCAATCGTTCTTATAAAGAGCAGTAAGTCGAGTTAGAAACTTCAAACAGCGTATATCGTACCACGCTGTTTTATGAATGCACTGTGCAAAATGTTTAATAAGGAATGGGAGAATCACTTTTTGTGTTTTGAAAATTATTTAGGCGAACCACAATGCCTGATTTGTTGATCAATATTGACTACAATATCATTCCCATTACTGTTTATGGTTCTTTTTCCTTCTTTTTATTGGTGCGCCGCCCGTGCTTCCATCTTTTCAGCATACCTCAGAAAAAGATTTCTTTCGCAAAACAAGCTCTCTCGAAGCTTCACACGATGTTTGATCTTCACCTCAGCTGTTTTGCCCCTACCATAAAATGGAGTTAATAAAAAAGAAGTGCTTGAATTTGAACCATTACGAAATGAATAATATGATTCTGCTCATGGATGAAATCAATGTGTTCCAACTGGGCGCTTACATTTAATTATTTTGTTTCCAAAAGTGGACTTTCTGCCAATATATTATTATAAAAAAGATCATTTTACGAAATTTAACATTTTTTAACACTTTTGGCATCATAGTTAAAGTTATAATTTGTGACCAAGGGTCCTCTAACAGGAATTGGTAGATGTTTTCGAAATACCCTATCTTGTGTATAATGACAGTAAAATTTTCTTTCAAAATTAAATAGCACCGCTGTTGATCCAAAGTGCCGGCAATATTTAATTTTTCTCTCTAGTAATTTTTTGCTAGAGCACTACAATTAACCAGTAACTCCTGTTGATGTATAGATATGCAATATAAAATATCAAACTTTCAAGGGAAGAAAACCAAAACAGAAATCTAAAGCTTGAAACAAAATTTTGTCAACACCACGTGAATTCACGACGCAGTCTAGCAAAACAGATGTACGCACACATAAACGTTTTATGCTGGCTCTCTCGTTGCTTATCTTTGTTCGTGATTGCTTCTCTCTGTTCACGTTCTCTCTCGTTGTTTGATCTTCCCCTTAGTTGTTCCGACCGCACCATAAAGTGAAAAGGCATCGCAGGTCGAGATGCAACTTCTGTATACTATTTATTCTGCGCTAGTACACAAACCCTCTGTCATATATGAGCGCATCGTTGAGGTTACAGGTTAAAATTGAGGTTAGCGCGACGTAAGAGCTAGTCACCTTTAAAAAAGTGACTCCGTGAATACGACGTCTTCCACTCAGGGGACTTTTCGACGACGACGTCGGACTCACTTCAGGTGACTCTCTGAATAAGTGGTCAACCTAACTCCCGTTTCCATAGAAGTTAACACTGAGTTACCCTTGGTTAACTCTACATGGAAACTTATGGGGTCATTCTGTATCTTTCAACGGAAACGTCGGTGAACGTTCCCAACCGAAAGTCGAGTTCTTAAAATTCTATGCATTATCTTTTCCAATGGATTTCGTTGAGCGAAAATCCATTCGGTTTCGTTTAACTTTCCAGGCTACTTCAAAGAGCGAATGGTTGGATGTGTTTTACACTCGTGTATGCGTTAAATAATTTTGTTTTATGATATCTTTTTCTTGCGTCATTGTACAACTATCGTGAATATTAGTTAGCTAAACAATAGAACTAAAGTGAACAATTGTTATAAATAGTAATCAATATTAAAAAATAAGTTAAATAATGAACTTTCGTCGAGTAGCACGGAAGAGGAGGACACTTGGTGCCGAGTTCGGAACAGAGAAATTAGGAGCAATGGAAGTGTACTGGATCTACCGCATAAAGAGTGAGTGTTTAATAAATTACGTAAATAAAAGGTTATTCATATTTATTTATCGGCATGATAATTAATATGAATAATATTTGTAAAATATATGTATACATATAACTCTGATTTATGGGTTTGATATTCACATTATTATTATACTAGATTTCGCAGAAACTTTCGCATGGATAAGGAATGCTTCTTACAAATTTTAAATGAGGTTTCACCTAAATATGCTCCAACATCAAGAAGCACAGCTATTCCGCCAATTATAAAACGTGCTACATTTTGAGCTTCGCGCCAACCGGCAATTACCAAACAGGCGGTGGGAAGGAAAATGCTTCGGCGATGTCCCAAGCAAGTGTTTCCCTTATTATTTGGCAGCATTTAAGTATTTTTGAAGAACACTTGGCGAAAAAATTAATTAGACTGGAGATTACAGCGGAGGAAGAATTCCAGATAAAACAGACATTTCTTGACAAATTTGGAATTCCTGGCGTTATAGGATGTGTGGATGGTACACACATTAAAATAAATACACACATGCCTGCTCATGTTGAACGACATCTGTATTATAATCGAAAGGGGGTACGATAAGTACCCATAAGTGCGCTTATGGTGAGATAATACATAATACATGAATGCTGTAAAGAAGAAAAACTAGTAGGATTTTCTTCATACATACGAAGATATTATGAAATTAATTATTTTTGCTTTAAATTACATGTTATATTAATGAATAAAGACCGTTTATTTTCAAAACTTTAAAATTTATAACCGTCTTAGCAACGGGCATGTGGCACCATGTGGGTTGGTCGATAAAAGAGCTCGACCATAGGTATTCACCGTGTACGAGGAAAAGAGACAGCAGTCATTTCACATCTGAACATTTAGCACGCCATTGCGTATAAAAGGCGGCTACCACAAGGAACGAGTCAGTCTTTCTTAGTCAGTCGTACTTAGGAGTCGCTCTTGAACAGTTCGCAGTCTTTGTAATCAACGGAGCTCAGCAAACGCCACACCACAGCAGAGCCACAACCTCGGTAGAGCTACTACGTCGCCATCAGCAGAGCCACAACATCGGCAGAGCTACCGCCTCGACATCAGCAGAGCCACAACCTCGGCAGAGCTACTACGTCGACATCAGCAGAGCCACAACCTCGGCAGAGCTACTACGTCGACATCAGCAGAGCCACAACCTCGGCAGAGCTACCAGCCCAGAAGTTGCACCAGTCACCCCGCTTGTGGAGTTGCACTCCCGCGGTCAGTGACCAATCGAAGAACGTCGCTTGTGGAGTTGCACTCCCGCGACTAGCCGCCTCAGCAGTTGCATCAGTCACCCCTCTTGTGGAGTTGCACTCCCGCGGTCAGTGACCAATCGAAGAACCTCGCTTGTGGAGTTGCACTCCCGCGACTAGCCGCCTCAGCAGTTGCATCAGTCACCCCGCTTGTGGAGTTGCACTCCCGCGGTCAGTGATCAATCGAAGAACGTCGCTTGTGGAGTTGCACTCCCGCGACTAGCCGCCTCAGCAGTTGCATCAGTCACCCCGCTTGTGGAGTTGCACTCCCGCGGTCAGTGACCAATCGAAGAACGTCGCTTGTGGAGTTGCACTCCCGCGACTAGCCGCCTCAGCAGTTGCACCAGTCACCCCGCTTGTGGAGTTGCACTCCCGCGGCCAGTGACCAAAACGAAGAACGTCGCTTGTGGAGTTGCACTCCCGCGACTAGCCGCCTCAGCAGTTGCATCAATCACCCCGCTTGTGGAGTTGCACTCCCGCGGTCAGCGACCACCGGAACGTCCTTTCAAACAACACATCTTTTTATATTACTATTATTTAACCATTATTTAATATTAAATGTAATTATATTAATCTTAATATCTTGTGTGGGGGGTAAGGTCAGGGTATGCGGAACCAATAGCCTCTCCCTGGCAACTGCCATCCTCGCCTTCCCGCGGTGCCCCCTGTTCTTCACCAAAGAGGCTCTGGCGACCGATGGTGGGCGGTATAACCCAACAACCTTCACACTCTTTCTCCCCTTTCCACTATCTTCTACTTCCGCTATACCCTACTCCTCTATTCTATCTCTACTCTATCCTATCGTCTTTCTGGGTTGGATCAAGGTGTCATGCGACCCGTGCCGACGATCGACCAGGCTGAGGACCCAGACTTTAAAAATAGCTCAGTCGCTAACGGAGCGTACCGAATACCTGGCGACCTTCGGTACTAACCAGCCTTACCTGCACACAAGGACCTCTGTGCGGGCGGACCTTTCCTTGTCCTACACTCGTGGGAACAAAATAGACACCAAGAACAAAAACAAAAACAACGACGACAACGGGGAGAGACGGACGGTGACCGTCGGTGATGACCACCCTATCACCCACCTCACCAACCAGAGGGAATTAGATGGCGTCACTAACAGTGACAATCATCGAACTCCCTCGGCTGCATCAGGAGTCTCTGACGAAGACGACTGCAGCACCCGGCTAGTAGATCTAGTCATCGACGAGGCGGATGAGAGCGAGTCAGTGACTCTCTCTCAATCCAGCCAACTCACGATGATCGATCTGGAGGCCGAGGCTGCACTGTTGGAGGAGGCCCCTCTTAGCAGCACAACTAAGCAGGCGGCCAAGGTCCGGTCAAGGGAGGAGAAAGCCAAAAGGGCATATAAGCGCGCGAAGCAATCCCTTCGCAAGCTGTCCAAGGTAGCCTCGTCCACCTTGACCGACCGTCAGCGGCACCTGCTAAGAGCCAACGAAAAGAAGGTGGCCAGGTTCGAAAGAGCCAACGCCACCTCCTCTGAAGAGGGGGCGGAGCAGAAAGCAATTTCCTCACCCACCCCCCTGACGCGGAAACTGCCATGCTTAGATGAGCAGCCCTCGACTTCAAAGAAGGCACAGGCGGCCAGTGTAGGCAAGGCATCCAAAACGGCAGAACCCTCCAAGGCCAAACCACACCCGCTACTCGCTTTAAGTAAAGCGTCCAAGCGGAACAGGTCCACCGAGGAGGGCTCAAACGAACCCAAGAAGGTCAGACGGTCAGCAAACTTCAAGGCCGAAGAGGAGCTGCAGGTGGCCATCGTCGACAGATCGAACCCAGACGGTAAGATCCAACCGGCGAACTGGCTACTTGTGGAGGCGAAGCTGCTGGCCGAGATGATGAAAGGGGACAGGAGCGACGAGGAAGTGGAGTTTGAGGGAGCAGGGTGGCAGAGGGGTGTTAAGGTCGTCAGCTGCGGCAACAAGAAGTCCCTGGACTTCTTGACAGCCGCAATTGCAGGCCTGGGCGAAGTCTGGCCAAAAGCAAGACTGGAGAACGTGCCACGCACTGCCCTACCACTGCGACCAGTACTGGTCGTGTGGATTCCCCCTCCAGTTCCGGAATCGGGGGCGGCCATGCTAGGCCTCATCAGCAGGCAGAACCGTTCTCTAGGGGCACAGAAGAACGGAGGTAGAAACTTCTGGCTGGCCGTCAGCCGAGGGTCCTTGGAGACGCTTAGGAAGCAGGGAGGCTCCATCAGGTTCGGCTTCGGAACGTTGAAAGTCCGAGAGTCGACCGATGGAGGGGCGGGAGTGGGAGGTAGACCAAAGCCAAATGAAGGTGGTGCAAATTAATTTGCATCACTGCAAGGCGGCATCGGCCGACCTCCTCCTAGTCATGGAGAAGGAGGGTATCGACGTGGCCCTGGTACAAGAACCCTGGGTGAGGGGTGACAGGGTTGCAGGACTAGGGTCAGGCCGATACCAGCTATTCGCAACGGACACCACAATGAAGGTAAGAACATGTATACTGGTAAGGAAAACTATTAACGCCTTTCTTTTCCCTCATTACAGCTCACCTGATCTCACGACGATAGTATGCGAGACCAAGCAAGATGGTTCATTCCTGCTCTCGTCCGCATACTTTCCATACGAGGAACAAGAGCCCCCATCGCATCAAGTCCGAGAGCTGACAAACCTTGCCAACAAAGGCAAGTTGAGGTTGGTAATAGGATGCGATGCGAACGGTCATCACACCCAGTGGGGAAGCCGAGATATCAACAAAAGGGGTGAGTCAATCTTTGAGTTTATATTAAGCTACGATCTTGTCATATGTAACAGGGGGGCTACACCCACTTTTCGTAACAAAGACAGATCAGAGGTGTTAGACATAACCCTGAAGAACGATAGGGACATCACCATTGAGGGTTGGAGAGTATCCACTGAATGCTCATTCTCTGATCATTCCAGGATACTCTTCAACATCAAGACCACGAAACCACCAAAAGAACCCCCATTTCGGAACCCCAAGAAAACTGACTGGGCAGAGTTCACAAGTCTCATCCCTGGGTCACTGTCCAAGGTGAACCCAGGTGAAGAAATCAAGAACACTGATTCCTTAGTCAGACTTCTCTCGGAAGGACTCCGCAGCGCCTTTAATGTCTCATGTCCAATCAGTCGACCACGCAAAAAAGCCAAACCGGCCTGGTGGACCTCAGAGCTATCTGCGCTGCGGAAAACATCGAGATCGCTCTTCAACAAAGCAACCATAAGCGGCAAGGACTCGGACTGGGCTTTATACAAAGCCGGTCTCAGAGCCTATAAAAGCAGAACCAGAGCGATCAAGAGGGATTCCTGGAGGGCATACTGCGAGTCAATATGCGCAGTCAACGAGGCCGCAAGACTCCGCAAAGTGCTTTCTCGAGAAAGAGCAGTACCGAGCAGCATCCAGCGGTCGAACGGCTCGTGGACTCAATCCAGCCTCGAAACTCTGGAACTCCTGTGCATCACTCACTTTCCAGGTTGTACCGACAGAGCAACGGACGTGGCATCAGCTATCCGGACGGAGGTCGACGACAACACTGACAAAGAGTCACAAGGAATAGTAAACGACATAGTAAACGCGGAAAGGATCTCTTGGGCGGTTGAATCCTTCCAGCCCTATAAAGCTGCGGGCCCAGATGGAATCATTCCGGCCATGCTTCAGAGATCCATATCCGCTATTTTACCAATGCTCGCCGATATATTTAAGGAATGCCTCACAAGGAGGTACATCCCAAAGGAGTGGAGGGAAGTGAGGGTCCTATTCCTACCTAAGGCAGGCAGACCCTCCCACAGCTCCGCTAAGGACTTCAGGCCCATTTCCCTCCCGTCAGTCCTACTAAAGTCTTTGGAGAGACTGGTGGACCTGTTTATCAGAAACAAGATCACACACCGGCTGTGTCGGTCTCAACACGCCTATCTTAAGGGCAGGTCAGTGGAGAGCGCACTGCACTGTGTTGTCGGCACAATCGAGAGGTCCCTAGAGGTAAAAGAGTTTACCCTAGGGGCATTCCTTGACATAGAGGGGGCATTCAACAATGTCAACCCGAGAGCGATCAGTGAAGCCCTGAAGTACTTTGAAGTACCCCGCACCATTAGTGACTGGATTGGTAACATGCTGGAAAGCAGAATTATCAATGCAGCCATGGGTGCAAGTAACTGCCGCAAAAACGTCACACGAGGAACACCTCAGGGGGGAGTTCTCTCCCCTCTGTTGTGGCTCATAGTGGTAGACGAATTGCTAAGAGAGTTCCAAGGTACGGGGATCAGGGAAACAGCATACGCCGACGATCTAGCCCTACTAATACCGGGGAAATTCCTCAGTACCATTAGCGAGCTAATGTCACAGGCACTTGGAAAAACTTCAAGGTAGGCAGACAAGAATGGCCTTAGCATCAATGCGTCAAAGACCGAGCTTGTCCTTTTCACTAGGAAGTATAAAATTCCAGACTTTAGAAGACCAAGCCTGAATGGCCATATTCTTCCCCTGTCTGAAGACGTGAGATATCTCGGCATAGTTCTAGACAACAAACTCTCCTGGAAGAAGAACGTAGCCGAAAGGAGGAAAAAAGGACTGAACGCCCTATACACGTGCAAGAAGGCCATTGGTAGGACCTGGGGCCTGCCGCCGTACATTGCCCATTGGCTGTACACGGCGGTGGTCCGTCCAATCCTAACCTATGGCTGCCTGGTGTGGTGGACGGCAATCCAGCATAAAACCAACCTCGAGCCTCTCTGTAATGTACAAAGATGTGCAACCATGAGTATCACCGGAGCGGCAAGAACCACACCGCAGTCAGGGCAGGAAATGATGTTGCATCTCCTTCCCTTAGACCTCTTCATTTTGGGCTCAGCAGGGAAAAGCGTCCTCAGGTTACGAGGTCTCAATCTCTGCAAGGAGACTCATTTTGGACACGCTACCGTACTTCACGCGCTAGAGCAACGAAACCCCAATTCTCGGATGACCCTGGCCGCTGAAACGGACTACATTCTTCCGAGAATTGACTTTGAGGGAATACCCAGAATCCTCTTTCCGAGCAGGGAGGAGTGGTCGTCCGATGGACAAATACAACTCAAAGGTATTTCGATCTACACGGACGGCTCAAAAACCTGCGAAGGAACAGGAGCCGGATTCTACTCCAACACGCTGCAAGCACAGCGATCATACAGATTGCCAGACGAATGCAGCGTGTTCCAGGCGGAGATCTTCGCTATCGAGCGGGCGGCTAACTATGTCTTAGAAGAAAGGGTATCTGGAACAGATATAAATTTCTTTGTAGACAGTCAAGCTGCCATAAAAGCCCTAGGCTCGAAGGAGATAAAATCAGAGATTGTCTTGAAATGCAGAAGGAGACTGAGGGACCTAATGATAACCCACATCGTCAGGACCTGCTGGGTCCCAGGCCACTCGAACATCGAAGGTAATGAGCGAGCAGACCTCCTGGCTAGAACGGGTTCCTCACTGGGGGCCGAAGAAGCAGACTCCTCTGTTAAGACACCTATCTCCAACCAGAAAAATTCAATAGACACCATAGTGGCAAACATGGCCAACCACTCCTGGAAAACCAGGCCGGACTGCGTTATCACTCGCTCTCTATGGCCGGAGCTCAATCGGAGGAACTCTAAGACAATACTCTCAATGCCCAGAGAACAGCTTAGAGTGATAGTAGGAGTGATCACAGGGCATTGCCCCATAGGGGCCATGGTGGCCAGGTGGAAGCCTGGCACCAGAGTGGATCACTGCAGATGCTGCGACGACGCGGATGAGGAGGAGACTATCCACCACCTGCTCTGCCAATGCCCAGCCCTTGCGTACCGTCGCCTCCGCAGTGTGGGGGCGGAGTACATCGAGAGGCTGACAGAGTTGGCACGGCGTCCGGTGACTAGTCTCATACAGCTCATTAAAAGCACCAGTCCAGCTTACACTCGACCATTACCCCACCTTCTCGGTGAGGCCAGGTCTGAGTAACTGGCCGGAACAGCGAGGTTCCCACAGAACCACTGGAGGGCACTCACAATGGGCCTATAAGGCCTAAGTGGAAGTGGCCGCTTCGCGGCCACACGCCCTGTTAACCTAACCTAACATAATATCTTGTGTTCTGACAAGTCTAAAAAAATAAAGAAAATACGTTGAAAGCAATCTCGTCCTATATCAATAAATTTCTGGACGAATCCTGGACTCGGCTGAGTCATATACCCAGGAGAAAGATTCGTTACAGTGGCGCCCGAACAGGGACAGTATTGCTTTCAACGTCTCGACAAACACAAGCTGCATAGAAAATAAGAACGAAAATACACAATAAGGGTCACTTGGATTTATTCACTCCACAAAGAGGAGCTAATCGCATATGCAAATGAATTCGGACTCGACAAAAGTGGGACCGTCGAGGACTTGCGAAAACGACTTGCAACATTCGTCTCAGACGCGAAAGACGACGAAGATATAGCATCACGACTAGAGGAACTGGAAAGATTCCACCAACAAACAAAGTCCCCGCAAAGACTGGAAATATTACAGCCGCGTCCACCTGAAATAGTAAGATCCCCGGAACCACCCATGACCGTTCCAACAACAAACCAGGTGACTGAATATATACCGCACCAAAGGGAGCGCATACCAGAGCATGCCGTCGTGATAGACAAGGTGCGAAAATGGTCAGCTAGATACGATGGCGGTCGCGACCCACTCGCATTTATTGAAAGGTTGGAAGAACTGGCCACAGCCTATGGAATTAACCGGGACTTGCTGCCGAGGACAATGCCAGAACTCCTTCGAGACCGGGCGTTGATCTGGTTCCGAAACAAAAGAGAGGACTGGCAAACATGGGGCCAATTCAAGACAGCATTCTTAAAATTCTTTCTATTAGCACGATATTTCGAGGGACTCGAGGACCAAGTACGTAATCGGCTGCAGAAACCGGACGAAATTTTCAAGGACTATGTGCTTAGCGTGTATGAAGCTATGCGTCATCTCAACTGGGCGGAACATGAGAAATTAGAACGCCTATACAGGAACGCGCGAAAAGACGTACAATTGTATGTAAAGCGACGCGACTTTACGAGCCTAGATGAGCTCATTGGTCTGGTAGAGGATCTCGAAGAACTAAGCAGTCGACAACAGGAACCCTCAAGTCAACGACCACGGGAACGCGAAGTGAAGCATCGACAGCTGGCAACAGCAAGAACAACCAAAACAACGTCGGCAGAAAAATCAGGAACAGTAACGATTGGACTAAAACCAAAGTAACTGAAAACCATCAGAATCATCCAAAAGTCATTACGCCGCAACGACAACAACAACACACTGACAGGAATTTATTATTCAACCAATCGTCCAAGAATTCGAGTAAGATAGAGGAACAGTCGCCGAAAGAAGTACCAGCACCTTCGCCAATCGCTCGCCTGCAAGCCGTCCGCCGCCCCAGTTCCAGCATAAGTTTGCTGACATCTAGTAGTTTCGACTGGGAGATCGATGACAACAATGCCCAAGATAGCACAGCAGTGGAAATGCCAACTGAACGGAATGACCAACGAATCAGGGAGTCTACAGTGGTTCCTAAGAAGCGTATCCGCCGCGACGTGACGATAGCCGAAGACCCTTTAGGTGGATTACCTGAGGCAATACGACGCTAGGTCCAAGAGATCCAACGAAACAAACGAGGTAGAAACGCCATAAAGCTAACACGCACCATGGAAGGTGTTTGCTATGATATAAAAATCACACGAACTGGAAGGATCACCGTCGCCAGCGCCCCTCGAAGTAGAGAGGAAATGTAAAGAAGAAAAACTAGAAGGATTTTCTTCATACATACGAAGATATTATGAAATTAATTATTTTTGCTTTAAATTACATGTTATATTAATGAATAAAGACCGTTTATTTTCAAAACTTTAAAATTTATAACCGTCTTAGCAACGGGCATGTGGCACCATGTGGGTTGGTCGATAAAAGAGCTCGACCATAGGTATTCACCGTGTACGAGGAAAAGAGACAGCAGTCATTTCACATCTGAACATTTAGCACGCCATTGCGTATGAAAGGCGGCTCACCACAAGGAACGAGTCAGTCTTTCTGAGGCAGTCTTTCTTAGTCAGTCGTACTTAGGAGTCGCTCTTGAACAGTTCGCAGTCTTGGGAATCAACGGAGCTCAGCAAACGCCACACCACAGCAGAGCCACAACCTCGGCAGAGCTACTACGTCGACATCAGCAGAGCCACAACATCGGCAGAGCTACCACGTCGACATCAGCAGAGCCACAACCTCGGCAGAGCTACTACGTCGACATCAGCAGAGCCACAACCACGGCAGAGCTACCAGCCAGCAGTTGCACCAGTCACCCCGCTTGTGGAGTTGCACTCCCGCGGTCAGTGACCAATCGAAGAACGTCGCTTGTGGAGTTGCACTCCCGCGACTAGCCGCCTCAGCAGTTGCATCAGTCACCCCGCTTGTGGAGTTGCACTCCCGCGGTCAGTGACCAATCGAAGAACGTCGCTTGTGGAGTTGCACTCCCGCGACTAGCCGCCTCAGCAGTTGCACCAGTCACCCCGCTTGTGGAGTTGCACTCCCGCGGTCGGTGACCAATCGAAGAACGTCGCTTGTGGAGTTGCACTCCCGCGACTAGCCGCCTCAGCAGTTGCATCAGTCACCCCGCTTGTGGAGTTGCACTCCCGCGGTCAGTGACCAATCGAAGAACGTCGCTTGTGGAGTTGCACTCCCGCGACTAGCCGCCTCAGCAGTTGCACCAGTCACCCCGCTTGTGGAGTTGCACTCCCGCGGTCGGTGACCAATCGAAGAACGTCGCTTGTGGAGTTGCACTCCCGCGACTAGCCGCCTCAGCAGTTGCATCAGTCACCCCGCTTGTGGAGTTGCACTCCCGCGGTCAGTGACCAATCGAAGAACGTCGCTTGTGGAGTTGCACTCCCACGACTAGCCGCCTCAGCAGTTGCATCAGTCACCCCGCTTGTGGAGTTGTACTCCCGCGGTCAGTGACCAATCGAAGAAGGTCGCTTGTGGAGTTGCACTCCCGCGACTAGCCGCCTCAGCAGTTGCACCAGTCACCCCGCTTGTGGAGTTGCACTCCCGCGGCCAGTGACCAGAACGAAGAACGTCGCTTGTGGAGTTGCACTCCCGCGACTAGCCGCCTCAGCAGTTGCATCAATCACCCCGCTTGTGGAGTTGCACTCCCGCGGTCAGCGACCACCGGAACGTCCTTTCAAACAACACATCTATACCTATATACATACATATATTTCTTTTTATATTACTATTATTTAACCATTATTTAATATTAAATGTAATTATATTAATCTTAATATCTTGTGTTCTGACAAGTCTAAAAAAATAAAAAAAATACGTTGAAAGCAATCTCGGCCCTCATCAATAAATTTCTGGACGAATCCTGGACTCGGCTGAGTCATATACCCAGGAGAAAGATTCGTTACAATGCATTATATATATACTGCTTTGCTATTTGCAGATACGCGACTGTGATCTAGTTGTCCGATTCGTCGATGCAAAGCATACGGGTGCAAAGCACGACGCATTTGTTTGGAGAGTTAGGAGGTGCTGCTGAAGGACACTTGTTTTCCTTGTAAGAAACGGCAAACGGCAAAAAAAGCTGGCAAACGGAATATGTGGCTCCTAGGTACGATCATTAGAATATATATTTCTGATAAAAAATAATAATCAGCTAAACGTCCGTATTACATGAGATTTCGACAAATGGACCGCCTCCACTCTTCATTCGTACTGCTGTGTTCTCTGATATCTTCTTCCTTGCCCTGGCTTTCATATCAGACAAAATCTAAGAAAATCGGATAAATACATATTTGCGAGCATACTATTATGCTCGTAGGTATGCAATACATATGTACATTAGTATTAAAATTGTAAACCGCATGGTCTAACGGGCAATGCAGTAGAATTTCTTCTTCTAATATTGGAACATCGTATGATGATTTCCAATATGAGTATACAATAAGAGCACGATCAGAGGAGACCTTGTTCTCTTTACTTTGTTCGGCAGTCGATTAAGTCGTATCGTTGTTCGTATCTAGTGTTCGAATGTATTGTTATAATGAGTGTCCTAATGTTCAAAAATAATTAAATAAAGAAATAAAATTCAATTGTAAATTTAGAAAAAATAATTGTTCTAATTAAATTAAATTAAATATTAACTAAACAACAAAACTATTGTTTCACGTAGTTCGTACTCCGTAGTTCGCACTCCTTTCGAAGACCTTGCTACTTTTCGGATTACAGGGGCTCTATTAAACCAGCTCTATTAATGTTGCCATTAATTTGTCTTCATGTTCGAAATTGGAGTTTTTGGGTTTGTGGGATTATATTATAAATGACTCTTTGTCATTATTTGAATGTCAATTCCTTCCGTGTTTTATCATTCAAAATTGAGTTTACAATAGTTAAATTTTAAAGATTTACTATGGGGGTCCAAAACGATCTGGAATTTTCAAATATTTTAAGGTTGACAATGGATCATGTACAAACGGGAAAGGATATTTTAGAAAAGTTTTTATAGTGATAACAAATATTGACGAGGAGCAATTTTTCATTCACACAAGAATGACACGAACAGTGTATGGCGTAATTTTTGATGGCATTGGTGGCCTCTTATTTGGAAAACCCATTCACCCAAACAACTTCTAAACTAAAAAGCTTACGTCTCCTTTATCATTATTACAAAATTTCACTGAGCACTTCATTACTAATCATTGTTCACAAATATTTCCATTAAAAATGGCGTCAAACTAATACGCCAACTTCGAAAGCAACGACTACATCGATCTGGGAAAGTATTTTTGCTGTCACTTTCTTCGAAGTGTAGCAAATATCAAAATGGATTTGATATTCCCCTTACAACTACGTACGGCTAATCACTTACATAGGATCCCATAAAGTAAGTATGCATTTTGACAGAACACGAAGGAGTTCGAAGTACATTCACGTACGGCTAACTAGGCATGCAGTCGTGCAGTCAATTGTAGGTTGCATGTGTACAACTATGAAGTGGACGTCAGACAGAATGTAAATTTTCGCTATGTCGGGCGAAGCGAAGGTTTTTCAGCGTTGTAAATATTACCACAGAATAAATAGTATACAGAAGTTGCATCTCGTACAAAGCAAATTTTGTTCTAGGGTTCCAATATTGGCACCCTATCATCGTTTTTCTCTCGGCTATTCACATATACACGACAGCACTCGTCGTTTTTTCACACCAAAATTAGCAATCGTTCCTATACAGAGCAGTCAGTCGACGTGCAGACTGCTTTATAAATGCACTGTGAAAAATGTTTAATAAGAAATGAGAGCATCACTTTTTGTTTTTTGAAAATAATTTAGGTGAAACACAATGTCTGATTTCTTGATCAATATTGACTACAATATCATTCCCATTAATGTTTATGGTTATTTTTCCTTTTTTTTTTAATTGGTGCGCCGCCTGTGCTTCCATCTTTTCAGTGTACCTCAGAAAGAGATTTCTTTCGCAAAACAATGTAAAATATGAAACTTTCAAAGGAAGAAAACCAAAATACAGAAATCTAAAGCTAGCAAAACAGATGTACACACACATAAACGTTTTATGCTTCCTCTCTCGTTGCTTCTCTTTATTCGAGATTGCTTCTCTGTGTTCACGTTTGCTCTCTCGTTGTTTGATCTCCCCTCAGTTGTTCCGACCGCACCTTAAAGTGAAAAGGTATCGCCGAGATGCAACTTCTGTATACTATTTATTCTGTGATATTACACAGGTTCTTATGGATCACGTCAGACAGAGAAATTGCTTTGTTTGCTTTCACGGTGTTGATATTTACAACGAGTATATATTATAAAGAGATTTCAGCGCAAGCTATTCGTTGAAGACAACATGAATGGTAATGAAAACAAACGGCAGCAAAGCCTTTGGTTTCTCAGCTACACGTGTAAGTAGTGCAATGCTGATATCGCGACAGCTCCCTCACACCATATGGGTGTTACACACATAGCGCTCTAAGTGATTTTGTAAACATGGAAAAAATTGGGTGCCGCGATTACTCACCATGACACAAAAACGGCGTCGTGAGGATGTTTCAACCGAGTGTTTGGCGAAGTTTCACAGCAACAAAGCAGAGTTTTCAAGAAAAAACGGCGGCACCCAATTTTTTTCATGTTTACAAATTCACTGAGAGCGTTCACTATTGATGGCTGCCAAACAAATACTGAACAACGTAGCGTTGTCAAACTTAAAACTTAAGCTTTATAAAGTTGGTACTCTCTATCATAGTCATTATTTTCAAACAACAACCGCCATCTATACGTCAGGTCGGGTACTTCTGGGACTACCTTCATACATAAGGTATTTCTAATTTAACTAACATTTAAGCGAATAATGGAAGTAAAGTTTTTGACTTCACATTCCTTTACATTATTAATACAAAAAGTAAGCAAAGCGTGGTACTAGGTTTTTACGATATGTACATTTTGGAGTACCTTCATGATCTCAGAAAAAAACTCAATTTCAAGGGAAAATCTAAACTTTACGACTGTGGAAAAAATTATGCCCAAAAAATTATGCGAAAAATGGAGACTATGAAATCACCTTTCCAAGGACATCTCGCGCCTATCTGTATCTTATCTTTTTAGGATAACAAATGTATTACAACTCTTTATCCTTGGTTTTGTTCTGGTGGAGCACTTTTGGAATCCTTTCCAATGTATACTTCGTAATTTAAAAAAAAGTGCTTTCGCCACCATAGCTGTAAGGCATGTAGACCTTAAAAGGTAATAAATATTCTAAATTGCTAACCCATTTATCGTACAAGCCCCGTATTGGATCAAGCTTATCTCTACGCTGCCAAGCCGAGGTTTCCAATCTCCGATGTTGTTTATCATCGAAAGCGATAAAACGGGAAACCTCTTTATAATGTTGTAAGAACATCACTGCATCAAAAATTAGTCTGCCATGTTCCTCATTCCACAAATTTTCAAGTTTTTCGTGATGTGAACAATACATACCTGAATAAGAAATCGTGATATACAGTTTCTTTGTATTTACTTGATACAGTCTAGTCGTTGCATTTGTCTTCATCGAACATGTTTTCTCCCTTCGCTAAGAATCCAGTTATTAACAAAGTTAAAAATTAACCAATACAGAAAAACTTGCATCTTAGCCATTATCGGTGACTTGCTTGTTTCTATGTTTTAATACAAGATATAGAAATCCTTAAACAAGAATTAGCAAAAGATTAAAATTTTAAATTTAAAATAAAAATCAGTACAAAAAGAACTAAAAATATGTTGTGCACAGTACCAAAGTCCGTTTCTCGCAACTGGTAACTTTATCACTTGCTTAACCTGCAACTCTACATATCAAGAGTAATATCAATGTCAATACAATTATAAGAAATGCGTGAGCACTTATATGATGGAAGTCTAGAGTTCTTAAGCCGAAACCACAATGGCGCGTTAGGTCGGTCGCGCTTTGATCGGCGTTTGATAGACTTTACAAAAACTTTACGATAAAATCTTCCACGACGCTCTAGTTTCATTTTCTAAAACACAATGGCGCTTTAGATAGGTCGTGCTCAAATTCTACTAAGCACTGTTGAACTCTTCAAAATACCTTGGTTATGGCTCCAACTAGTGTAGAGCGCGTTGTAAAAGTTGCAGTTATATTGCACAACTTTATAAAGCTAAATGACGATGCGTACTGCACTAAAAAAACGTGGATATTCATGACGAAAATGACGAAATTAACACTTGAGCAAATAAAACTATCTATCTTAACTAGCATTTCTATATTTTATTATTTCTTCATTACATTTTTTTAAAATTGAAATGTCAAACGCCAGACCTACTTGAAGTAGAACCAACTAGTGCGTTTGAACGAGATTTACGTGATACGGAAAAATTTACGATATAACGCCTGAGGTCTTGTTGTGAATTGCCTCGTAAGATTCCGTGTGTTCAATAATATCTGTCAAAGCGCGACCGACCTAACGCGCCATTGTGGTTTTGACTTTAATCTTAAGTGCTAATTTTTGAAGTCCTCAAGCTTCTTTTCTAGTTGTTGAATTTCATTCTTGCTGTCGATTAACGTTGATATCAATAGTTTAATTTCATCCTACTTAATCGGGCCTAATCTGTTTATTAATGCTGATTGGAATTTATCGTTAATTGTTTGTCGTACGCTTTGAAATGAAGTTAGAAGAATTAGTTCGTGTCTCACCTTACACCCTTGTTTCAACTGTAAAATTCCTTGACATGGAAACTTGATGTTGGTCTGAATTGCCAGAGCTTACAATAATTCTTGTTGAATTAACTTTTTGAAAAGCCAAGTATTTTCTTTATTTAGCTTTGATTTGATCAAAATTGCATTGTGTGCTTACCGAATTTTTTAGAGCGGATGCTTCTCAGGATTCGTCTCTGGTTGATGACTTGACTCTGGTAGGCCAATTGCCTACACAAAGAAATTCGTCGTCTATATTTTTTTTACATCTGTTTAATTGTGACTGACTCATTGCTATATATGAGTCTAACCTAAAGTTGAATATTAAGAATTCCGCTTCTTTTTTTGGCATAACTATTATTTGGTTATATTCGATGGGTAATGTTATGATTTTATACACTGTTCATTTCGTAGTCAATAGTTTTAATATTTCCTTTAATTCGTTCCCGGAATGTCCGCCTGGTAATTTTAAGTTTGCAGGAAGATTGAATTTAATCTTTTGAATTTCTTGTATTAGTCGTGAGGGCTTTACTAATGAAGGATTTACTTTTTGATGTGTTACGTCAATCAGCATACCAATTTCTCTTGAATTTATCAATCAGCACATTCATTTATCATCATTTCGAGCTGCGTAGTCATCAAATTTGCTAGTATTGCCACCTTAAGTCCATCGTGATTCTGCTTAAACATCGTTCTTATCTCATTTGCTTGGTTGAATAATTGATCAAGATGTGTATTAAATTCGGTTGTTGTCTTTTTTAATACATTCAATGTTGAATCAATGATGTTTGCTTCTTTATTAAACTGTCAATATCATGTTGATTTTCAAACATGCTTGTAAAGTTTCCAATGTTATTAGTTGCCACGGCACATAAACCAGTGACAACTGTAGGGAAGATGGTGTTTTTGCCTCGGCACCGGCAGTGACAATTGCTCTGGTAATATAAGCAATATCATTAACACTGATAAAAGGCCAAGATGATTTGACTCTATCCGTCGTATTTTAGTGCCTTGACTACCGGAGGCTTCATCGTCGTTGCCTCGAACCTGGCTACCACTAGGACGCGGCGATATCACATCTGCTGAAGGTGGATCTGTCTGCACTGGAAGCGGTGCCAGTTTATGGATTGGCCTTTTTAATACACCTTTTGCGGTTTGAACATCTGCCACTCTTACTTGATTGTCGTGGCCTGGATACGTTTTTAGGATTCTCCCTAGTGGCCATTGCAATGGAGCAGTGTGATTTTCTTTCATGATGACCATCATTCCAGCTTCGATATTCTTTTTTGACTCCTTCCATTTGTTTCGGTATTGCAATTCGCTTAAATACAAAAATATTAAAATCCTGAGACCATCGTTTCCAGAATTCGTGCTTGAGATGAGAAACCAATTTCCATTTCGTGAGTAATGATGACCGAAGAGGTGCTGCGTGTCGACCGGTGCGGTCAGAGGTTCTACAATTAAGAAATGGCCTGGAGTGAACATGCTTAAATCATTGGGATCACTGGAGATAGGCGTCAGTGGGCCTGAATTTAAGATAGCTTCGATTTCCACCGTAACTATCAAATAATGTCCTTCATAAGCGCATTAGCCGTGCTTCTTACAAAGAGATGTTTTGCGCTTTTAATGGCCGCTTCCCACAAGCCGCTAAAGTGAGGAGCTCTACGAAATGGAAATTAATTCCCTTGTTACTACATTTTTTTGTGATATTCTGTTTGGACCGTTCCGAGTGGACAACTTCCATTAAATTCGCCAATTAATGCTTGGCCTCAACGAAATTGGTTGCATTGTCGCAGTACAGATTTTAAAAATAACTTCGTCGACCGATAAAACGCTTTAGGCATCGAATGAATGAATGAATGGTTGTAAAATAACAGAACACTAAAACGTATGCCTTTTAAGGTGTCTTTCCTCGATTACTAAAATGAATCCAGAATGGTCCACAGAAATCCACACCGGAGCAAGCAAGTCTCCAATAATCTGTTGAAACAATTTCAGTCTTGCTCTTGAGCATCGGACTGAGCATTGTTGCACTATTGAGCGTGCCATCAATTTTCCTTTGATGGGCCAGAATCTTTGACGTACGTGAGCCAATAGTATTTGGGGTCCACAGTGATGATGTTGTTCATGGAACCACCTTAGTAACACCTTAACTAAGGGAATTACTGGGTGCATCATATGAAATTGTGGCATGAAATTGTGTAGTCGTCCTCCTAGGCGAAGTAACTTATCGTCACTGAGGTATGGGGTCAAGCTCAAAAAGGGACTCTTTTTGTTTAATTCTGTACCCTTGATTCTGTTAGTTTGTTGATGTCATCTTTAAAGTCGAATGCTTGAATGGCTAAATGGTAGTAAGCGCCCTTCTTCTCGTGGTTCTCATTTTTGGTCCTACTGTGCTCAATGAAACGATGCTCATATGCGATTATATGGATAAGCATTTGAAACGACTGATGATGATTGATGCTGTATAACAGATCTGTCATACTCGAGTCGGATACGATCATTACCATGGCACTCTTTTTCTTGACTTTCTTGTCATCTGGATTAACTGCTTTTGCCTTGTAGTATGCTAACCAACTTGACTCCCATCCATGCAAGAAGAACGGACCATAGAACCATAGGCTATATTCATGAAAACGTGCTGGTGATAGTCCTCGAGACGATAAATCCGCAGGGTTGTTCTTAGAAGCCAAATGCCTCCACTGCGGAGCTGTAGACGAATTGTATATTGTTGCTACTCGGTTAGCGACAAAGATATGAAATGATGATGACTGTGCATTTATCCATGCGAGCACAATCTCTGAATCTGTCCAATAGAAGGTTGGTGTATTCATTAGGATTACATCTGTGACGACGGAATCTCAGGCGAATTCCGCCAAACAATAGTATAAGCTATGTATTTTTCTTTCTATATTTTGTTTCGTGAATTGAATTAGTTTTAGTTATATAAAATTGAAGTATTATATTTTTTTAAGCAAAAGAATAAAGAACATGTATATTTTATTTTTCTATATCATTGAATTGTTATTGATTACTTAAGATCGAATACATACAGTAGATTAAGCTATTATACTAAGAAAACTAACGACATCCCTGTACTATAAATAATATAAGACATTAATACAAAGAGCGAGAGAGCGATCGGAAGATAACATCATTCATCAAACAGCGCCAAACCACAGAGCAAGAAGCGAGACATTGAGCAAATGCAAGAGCGACCGAACAAAGCGAATGAGAGCGAACGAGAGAAACACTACATGTATACACAGCACCAACCGATCAGCAGGAAATAATACACAGTGAGACAGAAGCAAAGCAGAGCCAGAGGTAGAGAGAGCGAACAAGGCTTGAATAGACACACAGACACATACGAAAGCAGCATCACGAAAACAGAAGACAAGCAGAGGTTAGCTGCCAACTCAGAAGCAACTACATGTTCACTTGAGCATCGGCTGCTGGATCGAACGGAGATGCACACTTGAACTCCAAGGAAGAAACACAGTATCGCTTGGTAACCGAACAGGCAGGCAACGGGAGCAGAACTTAACCGGACTGGAACAAGAGGACAGAGAACCGGACAGGAACCTACGCAGAGCTTGTTGTTAGGGAAACGGTAAATATAATTGATTAAGAAGTTATCAATATCTGTTGTCGACTGTACTGGCATTACGACGCTCCGGCTCGGGTACTAGATACAGTAATCAGTGCGAATCTTACGACTCGGCTGCTCGGCAACATATACGAGAGACGCGTTAGTTTATTCGGCAGAAAGTAAAGTTTGCACCAGGTTCCCCAAATCTGCGGTCGACTGTACTGGCATTGCGACGCTCCGGCTCGGGTGCCAGATATAGTAGTCAGTGCGAATCTCACGACTCGGCTGCTCGACAACATATTTGGTAAGTGCGTCAAAGCTTCGTGACCAAGAGACTGCCTAGACAACCGCCCCTTGCCTCCTCTCGCTCATCATCAGCTCGCCAAGATATAGACTTAGTATTTACTTTACGATTGTAAACCTAAATGTAAAGGAAGTGTAAATCAAGCTACGAACAAAGATAGTATTTGAGCAGAAGTCCCAGTGAATTATAAATTTTCTGTGACGAACCGTGGACATCCGACGAGCGTACCCGTGCTTTTAAACCCGACGGACGGGAAGCTTCGTTACAGTGGCGCCCGAGCAGGGACCCTGCCAAATACAACAAGTCTGCGAACCGTGAGTGTTACAAATAACAAGAGCAAACTACGCAAGTGTGGGAGAAGTTCATCGTACAAGAATCGTGCAACCAGAGTAAGATGGGAGTCTCTTGGATTTATTTATTACGCAAAGATGCATTGACAGAATGCGCGAAGGAATTCGGGTTAGAGGCCGAAGGCACAGTAGAAGATCTTAGGAAGCGACTCGCGACTTTCGCGACAGGACCAGGACTATCCCCTGAAGTACAGGCGCGCCTCGGAAAACTAGAAGAAGACCACCGACAAGGCACATCACTATCGGCTGGGACTTCAAAAACATCTACCACATTACCAATACCAGCGGCATCTACCTCGGCTGCACAGAGGGCGTCAATGGAAGAACAACAAAATAAGTCACAGCAAACTGGACCTATGTCAGAAGGCTACTTTTACTGGAACCCAACAGTTGGTACCCCCCTGAATTCCACGGAAAGTTATATGGCCATGCTTGATCGTATAAAGAAGTGGGGAGTCAGCTACGACGGAGCCCAAGATCCACTAATATTTGTGGAAAGAGTAGAGGAGCTGGCAGAGGTGTACAACGTGGATGTAGATTTTCTTCCTAAGGCAATGCCGGAACTGTTACATCAGCGAGCGGTACAGTGGTTCCGGTGTAATAACAAACGATGGGACACGTGGGTCGCATTTAAACGCGACTTCCTCCAATTTTTCTTGCCGTGCCTTTTCTTTGAAAGACTGGACGACGACATCCGGCAACGACAACAAGGGCCACGAGAGAGTTTCAAAGACTATGTGGTAACATTACAAAGTTTAATGCGACACGCAGGTCTAACCGAAAGCGAGCGCCTCGAGCGAATTTATCGGAATAGTCATCATGAGCTGAGATTTTATGTGAAGCGAAGTGAATTCAAGAGCCTAGAAGAACTGGTAAATCTGGCAGGTGACTGGGAAAACTTGAAGACAGACGCACAAGTGCCATCTACACAAAGACCGCAAAGGGCGGTAGAATCTAACCGACCCACAGGAAATTTACGAACCAACGATTGTCATCGTCAAGTCGTGGATGAGAGAAACACCCACGTTAAAAACCCACACGCCGCGTGCAGACGATGCGGACAAGAGGGACACTTCGCCCGTGACTGCCAAACCGAGCCAGTTTTATTTTGCTGGGAGTGCGGCCGCATAGGCATCAGAACGAAAGAGTGTTGCCGGAGGCGGCCGGGAAACGAACAGGGCCAACACCTGAATCGAGGGGGTGTTTAAATGGCCAGAATGCCTCAGAAACAAACGTGGGACTTAGGACTGAAGGGCAACGCGTCGTAGCTAGGGTGACAATTGCGGGTGAACCGGTGGATGCTACTCTGGACACGGGAGCCACGAGGAGTTTCATGAGTGTACAGACGGCTCAAAGGTTGCATGTGCCGGGAAAACGAACGAAAATAGAGACGCCAATCTGCCTGGCGAATGGTGAGGCACAAGTGGTTATGGAGGCTCTCACAACGCAAGTTTTCTTGGGGACTAGTAGCTGCACAGTCACGCTCCTAATCCTACCGGAAGTGGTGGACGATCTAATTCTGGGTTTCGATTTCCTGGCCCACATGGGAACGACCATCAGATGTGGCGACTACTCCACTGAGATCAGAGGATCACCAGTGAGATACTTCCCAGCCAGATGCACCTGTGTGCGAGAGGAGCTCTCCGACCAAGAAAAGATCGACACATTCCTAAGGCAAGAACTGAAAGGATTCGAGGAGATCCAGGGAATCTCGAATATAGCCAGTCACCGCATAACCATGCGCGATGAACAACCAATCAAGCAACGTTACTTCCCCAGGAATCCCGCTATGCAAAAAATCATCGACGAAGAGATCGACGAACTCCTGAAACAGGGTTGCATCGAAACGTCTCGGAGCCCACATAGCGCACCAATAGTTCTGGTGAAAAAGAAGACGGGGAAGTGGCGGCTGTGTGTGGTCTACCGCCAACTGAATGCTCGTTCCATACCCGATGCCTACCCACTACCACGGATTCATCATATACTGGACAGGCTCAGGGATGCCAAATACATAAGCAGTCTGGATCTTCGCAACGGTTACTGGCAAATCCCTATGGAGGAATCGAGCAAGGTTTATACCGCCTTCACGGTACCAGGGCGAGGTCTTTAAAAGTGGAAGGTGATGCCATTTGGCCTCCACTCGGCGCCCGCCACGTTTCAGCGAGCTCTTGATACCGTAATTGGGCCAGATATGGAGCCAGTAGCGTTTGCATATCTGGATGACATTATCGTGACAGGAGATACGCTAGAATCACACATGAACAATGTAAAAGAAGTGTTCCGTCGACTAAAAGATGCCAATCTGCGTATAAATACGGAAAAGTGTGAGTTCTTCAAAAACAAAATCAAATATCTAGGACACGTAATCAGTGAGCAAGGAATACACACTGATCCGGACAAGATTGCCGCCATCAAGGAGTTACGACCACCACAGAATGTCCGGGAACTTCGAAGGTTCTTGGGAGTAGCCTCGTGGTATCGGCGATTTGTCCCGGAGTTCGCTAAAGTTACTCACTCGCTTACCTCCCTCTTGAAAAAGGGGAAACACTACCGGTGGAATCAGGAACAACAATCCGCATTCGAGGACCTAAAATGTCGTCTCACAGAAGCACCAGTGCTAGCCTGCCCCGACTTCGAACAGCGACTACTGCATCGAGAACGAGAAACTATACCGACACCCGCCAGCAATCGACGATGATTATCAGTGGCAATGGCAATTGTGCGTACCCAAGCACCTGCGTACGGAGGTAATCCGCGAGAACCATGACGCGCCGACGGCTGGGCATCTAGGAATAAGGAAAACAATGGCTCGGGTGGCCCAGAAATACTACTGGCCAAGGATGTTTCGTCAGATCAGTCAATATGTGCGAAGATGCAAAAGCTGCCAGTGTTATAAGGTGTTACAACAAAAACCGGCAGGAGAGATGCTGACGCACCTTGCAGAAGAACCTTGGACAACAGTAACCGCGGACTTTATTGGCCCTCTACCGAGGTCCACCCATGGTAATACGGCTCTATTGGTCTTTACGGACAAGTTCTCCAAATGGGTGGAGTTAATTCCGTGCAGAAAGGCGACGCAGGAAGTGTTGGTAAGAGCATTCAGAGAGCGCATTTTGGCGCGGTTTGGAGTACCAAAAATATTCATATCGGACAATGGCGTTCAATTTATTAGCAGAATGTTCCAGCGCTTTGTACAAGAACTTGGCATACACCACCGCTACACAGCCCCATATACTCCTCAGGAGAATCCGACGGAGCGGACCAATCGCACAATTAAGACTATGCTGGCACAGTACACTGGATCACAACAGACAAAGTGGGATGACCTACTCCCAGAGTTAAGCCTCGCCTTTAATTCCAGCCAGAGACGACTGGGTATAGCCCCGCCTTTTTGGTTCAGGGCAGGGAACCACGCCTACCAAACGCCCTCTTCGACCGAGGAGTTACAGGCACTGGGCACGGTTCAAGTACCCCCACCGAACACGCGGAACGCATTCGACAGGCCTTCACAATCACACGAGAAAACATGCGACAAGCGGCACAGAGCCAAGCAAAATACTACAATTTGCGACGGCGGAAGTGGAAGCCGAAAATCGGCCAACAGGTCTTGCTGAAACAGCACCCGCTCTCCAAAGCAGCGGACAAATTTGCAGCGAAATTGGCTCCACGCTTTGACGGACCGTACGAGGTGTTAGGATTCGTTTCCCCGGTGATAGTCAAAATACGTAGGCTCGGTGACAAACGGACGCGAACCGCACACGTGGCCGAGCTAAAAGAATTCCACCTAACCAGCAATACCAGTAACGTGGAAGATCGTTCCGAGGAAAATCCAAGCCCACTCCTCAAGGGCGACACTATTAATTGTAATCGAATCACATCACACCAACGAGGTAAGAGACACAGAAGAAAGACAGTTGCTAGTCAGTTATCAATTGATTGTGGACGCAGCAACATGCAACGTGAAGATCAGTTCGAACATAGTGCGCGGAACTTTCGAAGCAATATGGAGAGAACGAACCGCGAACAACCTAGGACGCGCCGCCTGAGTGACAGTTGGGAGGAGGTAGTCGACCATCCCGAAGACCGATGGCCACGCATCCGGCTACAACGTGTGGTGGTGGATGAAGTTAACGAGGCACCCGATGAGTTCGGACGAGAAGACTCCAGCGACGACGACATCGTTTGGATAGATTGGCCCGACGAGCAGGCGGAATGGGGCAAGACCCACAGCGATGGTCAGACCAAAGGCAAACCCTGTGGCACCGACAATAGCGCATCCCATGGTGAACCCCAAGACGACCTCGAGGTTGAGTCCGGATGGGATCGTGAAGTACCATCCCCACCCCCCCACTGGCAACAATTTGAACTACGACCCTGAAGCCCAGGATGAACACCAGAACGCGAACGATGACGCCAGCGGCGACCTGGCAAGCGAAGACAACGGCGTGGTAAGTGAGGATGATGGCTCGGCAAACGACGACGACGATCGACAAAGGGTATTTTGTACCACTACGACCGACCAAGAACTTGTCACCGGACCAGGGTACACTCAGCAGGTTACGACCCTGAAAATTATTAAGACGGTGTTGAACCCGGAAATCTGGACAGACGAGGCCCTGGATGGGGGCACCTGGCCGAAAGAACTACCCCGACCACTAACCCGGCATCCTGCCCATGAAACGCAGGTAGCTCAACGGTCCGCATTGGTCGGCGTTTCGAAGCCGTTCATACCCCAGGACAACCGAAGTCGGGTGGACATACTTGGTGTACCCCCGTTAGAAGCGAAGCTTTCGGAAGAAAAGAGCACGGGTACACAAGGTCCAGACGAGGACATCGGGATAATTTTGGAGAACTTCCTGGACGACGCCATCTCCCTGAATGCTGAGCTATGGGATGAAGCTGATATAGCTGATGTAGCCGACATCGCTGACAACGCGATCATCGCTGACGTCGCAGCCACCGCTGGCGTCGCAGACATTGAGTCACTACCACCCGATGACAGTTACCTAAGCGGTGAACTGTGGAGAGAAGCTGCAGTCACCAATGCCGTAGTGCTACCACCCAACGACAGGTGCCTGGGTGCTGAGCTGTGGGGAGGAGCTGTCTCCAATGGCTTCCCACCCGATGAGGCAGACGTTGTAAGAAGTCTCGAGCAGGAAGCAGCTAAAGTTTTGGCCCGCTGGAAGCCAGGACGCCAAATCAAGACTCGGCGTATCATAGGCGGTAAGTTATACCGAATCCAGGTCTCCAGAACTGGGGTGATCTCCTGGCGTGTCATTCCCGATCCGAAGTAGGGGGAAGGTGTGACGGCGGAATCTCAGGCGAATTCCGCCACACAATAGTATAAGCTATGTATTTTTCTTTCTATATTTTGTTTTGTGAATTGAATTAGTTTTAGTTATATAAAATTGAAGTATTATATTTTTTTTAAGCAAAAGAATAAAGAACATGTATATTTTATTTTTCTATATCATTGAATTGTTATTAATTACTTAAGATCGAATACATACAGTAGATTAAGCTATTATACTAAGAAAACTAACGACATCCCTGTACTATAAATAATATAAGACATTAATACAAAGAGCGAGAGAGCGATCGGAAGATAACATCATTCATCAAACAGCGCCAAACCACAGAGCAAGAAGCGAGACATTGAGCAAATGCAAGAGCGACCGAACAAAGCGAATGAGAGCGAACGAGAGAAACACTACATGTATACACAGCACCAACCGATCAGCAGGAAATAATACACAGTGAGACAGAAGCAAAGCAGAGCCAGAGGTAGAGAGAGCGAACAAGGCTTGAATAGACACACAGACACATACGAAAGCAGCATCACGAAAACAGAAGACAAGCAGAGGTTAGCTGCCAACTCAGAAGCAACTACATGTTCACTTGAGCATCGGCTGCTGGATCGAACGGAGATGCACACTTGAACTCCAAGGAAGAAACACAGTATCGCTTGGTAACCGAACAGGCAGGCAACGGGAGCAGAACTTAACCGGACTGGAACAAGAGGACAGAGAACCGGACAGGAACCTACGCAGAGCTTGTTGTTAGGGAAACGGTAAATATAATTGATTAAGAAGTTATCAATATCTGTTGTCGACTGTACTGGCATTACGACGCTCCGGCTCGGGTACTAGATACAGTAATCAGTGCGAATCTTACGACTCGGCTGCTCGGCAACATATACGAGAGACGCGTTAGTTTATTCGGCAGAAAGTAAAGTTTGCACCAGGTTCCCCAAATCTGCGGTCGACTGTACTGGCATTGCGACGCTCCGGCTCGGGTGCCAGATATAGTAGTCAGTGCGAATCTCACGACTCGGCTGCTCGACAACATATTTGGTAAGTGCGTCAAAGCTTCGTGACCAAGAGACTGCCTAGACAACCGCCCCTTGCCTCCTCTCGCTCATCATCAGCTCGCCAAGATATAGACTTAGTATTTACTTTACGATTGTAAACCTAAATGTAAAGGAAGTGTAAATCAAGCTACGAACAAAGATAGTATTTGAGCAAAAGTCCCAGTGAATTATAAATTTTCTGTGACGAACCGTGGACATCCGACGAGCGTACCCGTGCTTTTAAACCCGGACGAACGGGAAGCTTCGTTACACATCTCTCTTAACTCTGTCGACAAGTCTAACACACGTGACTGCTCCACATAATTCTAGTTGAGGGAGGGACTGTTTTTTCGTGGGTGCTACTCGAGATTTGGCACAAATCAAGCGGAGATATTTAATGTTATCCTTGCTTGATCGTAGATAAATGGCAGCTCTATATGCCTTTTCGGAAGAATCGCAGAAGGCATATAGTTGAACAGAATTGTCTATTCCATGTGGCAGCCTGTGGAATTTTGTATTCTTTAAGTCTGCTAAGCTGACCCGAAATCTCATACATTCTTATCCTTCGAAATGCTTACAAGTTGTCGACTGGAAGTTACCAACGTATCAGTTGGCAGACCCAGAATTCTACAAGCCGAGTCATATAGATCTGCTCTTAAGAGCAGAACTATATCACGCACTAATGCTATCCGGAAAACATAAAATTTCTCCGGACCGTGCATTCCTTCAAAACACAGTAGTTGGATGGATGTGCACTGGCAAGATTGAAGGCAACCTCCTACCTCTACGTTTAAAAGACGAATTTCCAATTCTATAACCAAAGTTGTCTTTATTATTGTTCATTTCGTAGCCAAAAGTTAAAATGCCCGCCTGGTCATTTTAAGTTTGCAAGAAGATTGAATTTAATCTTTTGAATTTCTTGCATTAATCGTGATGGTTTTAGTAATGAAGGATTTAGCTTCTGATGAGTTACGTCAATCACCATACCAATTTCTCTTGAATTTATCAATCAGCACATTCATTTATCATCATTTCGAGCTGCGTAGTCATCAAATTTGCTAGTATTGCCGCAAAGTCGATCGTGATTCTGCTTTAACATCGTTCTTATCTCATTTTCTTGGTTGAATAATATACATTCTTCTTTAGAGTTGCCGCCCGACATCAAATCGTCCATATAAAACTCGTTTCTGATGATGTCCTTTAATCGGTTATCTTCCTTACAATCTAATGCGACTTGATGCAATGTTCGTCTTTTCGAAACACGAAAATTATCGCACAACAATACGACGCTTCACAAGTTCCCCAAGGAGGCAACCCTGAGTGGTGAGAAAACTCACCACAGAACAGCCACCACTGGGGTACGATCTAAGCGCAACACAAACAGAGCAGCGAAGAACAACGGGAAGAAAGTAAAGCAAAGAACATCAGAGAGGGATCACCGAGGCAAAACTTCGCATTTTGCTGCAACAAAGGAAATATACCAATTAATCATTGAGAACAAAATTGGATAAATAAAGAAATAAAAATAAAATACAACCGAATCTGAGTCTTGTAATTTGAACCCTGGAGGCCGCTGAGATTATCCCGGCCGAAAGTTCGTTACAATATTTAGCCACATCATTAACCCTCAAATGCCACAATTTTTATTTGACCTCAAAAAATTAATTTAAGGTAATTTAGGATGGAGAAAAACGAACGTCAGTTTTAAGTTTTGATTATTTGCTTAGCTGCTACAAGTAAAAGTGGTTACCCCGCCTAAAGGCGGACCTGCGAATTTATGAACAAAATAATATAAAAAATGAGATTTCGATTTTTAGGAAAAAAACATATTTTTTAATGAGGCATTGCTTATTATGATAGTTTATTTAGCGAAATATGTTTGGAGTTACTTTTGTTTGATAGTATTAATTATTATGAAATGTGTAAAAACATTTTTTAGTGGATGAGTTACATAAGTTGAGCTTCCATTTTACACAGAAAGCTTGTGCCTCTGATTTGCAACCAGCCATTTTGTACATTTTCTTGCCCGATCTATCGAGAAACTCGCACCAATGACCTACTTGATCATGTCGTATGTCATATGGTGGAATGTAGACCTTTATTGACTTTGGTATAGGCGTGTACAAAGGCGGTCGACCACGAGTTGGCAGTTCTTGCGACATTTTAGCAAATGTAAACGGATTACGAGACATTGCTAATGAAATACGTGAACAATACTGATCATAAATAGATAAATGCACAAATTCATACGTGGCATAAAAAGATGGAAAGATTATGTGTCTCTAAAAAATGTTTGCTTAAAGACCCAGGTCCATATTATCCCAGGTCCAGGACTTATTTAAAGTTTGCGTAAACACTTTGAATATAATTTTTCCATAACAATTGATATACCACTTGAAAGAAGAAACATTATCCTACTTACCTGTATTTTTTTCAATTTGATCTCACTTCAATAATAAATTTTGTTAAAGCATTGAAACTAAAGATTTTGCAAAAACTCTGTAATATCTTCAAACACGTGCAAATTTCTGTTGCAAGTGTAACAGTAATTGCACGGAGTGTTGTATTGCCCTACCGAAAATAATTAAAGGTGCAATGAATCATGGTTTACACGCTAATAATAAAACTTTATTAAAAATTCATGTCAACCCCGTCTAAAGGCGGAGCTGGGCATTAGAGGGTTAAACTTCTAAAAGAAATATTCAAACCCTCTAATACAAATTATAATAAGGAAAAGCATAACATTAAAAATAGTAAGATACCACTAAAAGTAAAAACAAATACTCCAGCTAAAGCCATAAAAGTCGATTTTCATACGAAACGCTTATCAATAGTGTAACGTGCACAACGTTACAAATAAGCTAAATATAAGATTATTACAAATAAGATTAATAAACTAGAAATATAAGAAAACTGAAATATCAGAATATGGAAATAAGTAAGATAGAACGAAGAATAGCATAAACACAGTCGCAACGCAGTCGCAGCGTTAAGCGACAAAAACATTCTTATTCTCTTGTTTAAAAACAAAACCGAGCTTAGAAAACCGCATATCGCAGGTTCGAATCACGCCAGCGATAAAACATTTCTTTTCTTTTATTGATATTCAACTGTTTGCACTCTTGTGTGCACGCATCAACGAAGAACCAAACACAAAAACCGGTTTCGTCATCATACATACAAACACACCATGTACAATGTGATGATCGACACTAGCCGTTTGCACTCGCGACGTGCATATAATTCGCGTGCCGTTTACGGCAGCCAGCTCATAAAAGGCCACGGCAAAAATATTCCAATTCGAGTTGCGCTGAGTATAAGGTAAGCCTTATACTTAAGATCTTAAACCAATCTTGCGACTTCACCTATCGGCTTCGGCCCGCGGTAATATCCCTATATATTACCTATCGACTTCGGTCCGCGGTGAATGCTCTATCATTCACCTATCGGCTTCGGCCCGCGGTAATATTCCTATATATTACCTATCGACTTCGGTCCGCGGTGAATGCCCTATCATTCACCTATCGGCTTCGGCCCGCGGTAATATTCCTATATATTACCTATCGACTTCGGTCCGCGGTGAATGCCCTATCATTCACCTATCGGCGCAGGCCACCGGCATGCAACCATATTTGCACGCCACCAGTAGGAAAGTCCCTTAAACAGGAGATTAACCTAACCAGCATTTTGGTTCGATAAATTAAGGCCTTCCGCCGGGAAGCACTTGATCTTCCAAGCCCTTACCTGAGACCTTCCACAGGGAAGCACTTTCGCTTTGCTTATATAAATTAAGGCCTTCCGCCGGGAAGCACTTGAGCTTCCAAGCCCTTACCTGAGACCTTCCGCAGGGAAGCACTTTCGCTTTCCCTTATATAAATTAAGGCCTTCCGCCGGGAAGTACTTAAGCTTCCAAGCCCTTACTGTAGGCCTTCCGTAGAGAAACACGCTGGTTAAAGAACTCCTGTTTAAGTGATTTTATGTAGGGAAACTGTACAGCCATCTGCTGCGTGGCACTCTGCCCTTAGATTTGTGTAGGTAAAAGCACTAATTGTACGTATTTTAAGTTATAGAAATTGTTAAGTAGATATAAGGATAAAACAATACAACCATCCACCGAGCTGAACTTTGCAAAGAGTCAGTGCTAGACTGTGAAAACCGTCGTTCGAAATTCGTGTGGCGGTTGAATAACTTGGAGGGTTACGAGACCCCTTTAAGCGAACCCTGGACAGACTGAGCTTCATCCAGGCTGGAAACTAAAAACTCGTTACAAATGGCGCCCGAACAGGGACTCTCTTCAACAGAGAGTCAAGCACTTACGTTAGAAAGTGCACAAACACAACAAACACTAAGTATCAACACGGATGCCACCACATCCAACCTAAGCGGGATTTACTCTCTCAAAAAGGAGGAGTTAGAAGAACGTCTTAGAGAGTCAGGATTGCCGGCAGAGGGAATGGTAAAAGAACTCAGACAAAGACTGAGCGACTTTATGAAAACGATACGCATCGAGAGAGGAACCACCACGGCGCTGAGTCCCCGGTTGACACAATACACACTGGCAACTACGCCACTGGTAAAGACACAACCCGAAGGCAACCTTAATAACAACAACGTAGACATCATGAACACGGTTAGAAAATGGGGTCTCACTTTCAATGGGAGCCGCCCACTCAACGAATTTCTGGAAACCGTAGAGGAGTTACCCGATTGCTACAGAATCGAGTACAACCAGCTGCTCTTACCACTCAACGAAATCATGAAAGACAGAGCACGAGAATGGTGGCGCTATAAAAAGAGCGAAATACATACCTGGCGGGAATTCCGAGTAGCCGCGGAAAAATTCTTCCAACCACCGCGACACTTACATCGGCTTGAAGAAGAAATAATGCGCAGGAGACAAAACATCCGCGAGAGAGCCAAAGACTTCATAATGAGTCTCATGTCATTGATACGTCAACACCCTCACATGCGAATGGAACAACAAGTAGAGCGAGCATATGAAGGACTCCGCCCAGAATATCGGCTATACATAAAACGCAATGAAGTCGATAATATTGACGATCTCATGACAATGGCAGAAGAGTATGAGCACATTCGCGGAGAAGAAACTAGAAGCAACCGCCACTCCAACAACTGCATAACTTCTACACCCTATGCACGAGAGACGCATTGTTGGTCTTGCAGACAACCTTCACACACCAGAAGCAACTGCCGTGGACGAAGATTGCTCTTTTGTTCATATTGCGGAACCACAGTAGGACTATCCCGCGACTGTACCTGCCATCAAAACGCAAACCAGATACCACCAGTCACCGGCCGATTCTACCTGCAAGTCCAACGCAATAACCACACCGTCAGGGCACTCATCGACACTGGAGCTTCGCTCACGTTTATGGGCACTGACTTAAAGCAGAAGATCAAACGTCAACCACGCGCACAACAGCAAACTATTCCAGTTACATTAGGTAATGGAAAAATAATCCCGGCCCAAAACTACGGAGAGGTGACCATCAAAATAGGCACGAACCAATACCAACACCAAATATATTTCATGCCAGGAATTACCGAAGAATTAATTCTAGGAATGGATTTCTTGAACAAAGCAGGCATCCACCTCACCATTGGCAACCAGGAAGTAGTACCCAGTGTCACCAACCACCACCATAGTTTACACACAATAAACAAAACACCAGAACACGCCCAGTTACAACAACTCATTAATGATGTGCAAACACGAAAGGAAAAAATCAACACTCCATGCAACATCGCCCAACATCTCATACGTGCAAATAGTGACATACCTTTTAAACAGAGGTACTACCCGCAATCCAGCAAACAACAAAAACCAGCAACAAAACAGCCAGCAACAAAAACCAACAACAACAAAAATAAACCGAAATCAAGCCTGACCAAAATACGAGAACAACTGATTTGGAACGGCCCAGCACTATGTTCCCCCCGAATCTCACTAACAAACACACCCAGAGACGCACCGAAAACAACAAATACACCTAAAGACACACCGAAATCAACAAAAATACCGAGAGACACACCGAAATCAACAAAAATACCGAGAGACACACCGAAATCAACAAACACACCGAAATCACCAAACACACCGAAGTCAACAAACATGCGGAAAACCCCGAAACCAGAAACCACACCGAACACCGCCAACCAACTCCACGACAAACAAAATCACCACAACACCCGATCACCGTCCGACCGCAGCTGACCACCGACCACCGTACATTGCAGCAACCAGAAGAAGTAGGTACCGTCACAGTACAAGACGGATGAGCCAAATTAACTCACTCCGCCGAAGGAAGGGTGATGACCACCAACCAGATTCGCACCGCACACAAACCATTTTAGACTCAAACAATAGAAAAGGAATTGTAGGAGTTAAAATGAAAACTGAAGAACATATTATAAGGAAAAATAAAATAGCAAGAATTAAGATTAAGAAAATATGAATTTGAATTTAATTTGAAATTAATTTTTGTTTCCACCCTGAAAACAAAATCTTTTTTTTTCTTCTCTTTCTTTTTTTTATATACCTTTGTAAGGATAGACTGTAACGTGCACAACGTTACAAATAAGCTAAATATAAGATTATTACAAATAAGATTAATAAACTAGAAATATAAGAAAACTGAAATATCAGAATATGGAAATAAGTAAGATAGAACGAAGAATAGCATAAACACAGTCGCAACGCAGTCGCAGCGTTAAGCGACAAAAACATTCTTATTCTCTTGTTTAAAAACAAAACCGAGCTTAGAAAACCGCATATCGCAGGTTCGAATCCCGCCAGCGATAAAACATTTCTTTTCTTTTATTGATATTCAACTGTTTGCACTCTTGTGTGCACGCATCAACGAAGAACCAAACACAAAAACCGGTTTCGTCATCATACATACAAACACACCATGTACAATGTGATGATCGACACTAGCCGTTTGCACTCGCGACGTGCATATAATTCGCGTGCCGTTTACGGCAGCCAGCTCATAAAAGGCCACGGCAAAAATATTCCAATTCGAGTTGCGCTGAGTATAAGGTAAGCCTTATACTTAAGATCTTAAACCAATCTTGCGACTTCACCTATCGGCTTCGGCCCGCGGTAATATCCCTATATATTACGTATCGACTTCGGTCCGCGGTGAATGCTCTATCATTCACCTATCGGCTTCGGCCCGCGGTAATATTCCTATATATTACCTATCGACTTCGGTCCGCGGTGAATGCCCTATCATTCACCTATCGGCGCAGGCCACCGGCATGCAACCATATTTGCACGCCACCAGTAGGAAAGTCCCTTAAACAGGAGATTAACCTAACCAGCATTTTGGTTCGATAAATTAAGGCCTTCCGCCGGGAAGCACTTGATCTTCCAAGCCCTTACCTGAGACCTTCCGCAGGGAAGCACTTTCGCTTTCCTTATATAAATTAAGGCCTTCCGCCGGGAAGCACTTGAGCTTCCAAGCCCTTACCTGAGACCTTCCGCAGGGAAGCACTTTCGCTTTCCCTTATATAAATTAAGGCCTTCCGCCGGGAAGTACTTAAGCTTCCAAGCCCTTACTGTAGGCCTTCCGTAGAGAAACACGCTGGTTAAAGAACTCCTGTTTAAGTGATTTTATGTAGGGAAACTGTACAGCCATCTGCTGCGTGGCACTCTGCCCTTAGATTTGTGTAGGTAAAAGCACTAATTGTACGTATTTTAAGTTATAGAAATTGTTAAGTAGATATAAGGATAAAACAATACAACCATCTACCGAGCTGAACTTTGCAAAGAGTCAGTGCTAGACTGTGAAAACAGTCGTTCGAAATTCGTGTGGCGGTTGAATAACTTGGAGGGTTACGAGACCCCTTTAAGCGAACCCTGGACAGACTGAGCTTCATCCAGGCTGGAAACTAAAAACTCGTTACAATAGCAATGATAATGACGAAAACTTTTTCGCTCAAATGGAAGATGCAGAAGTGAACATATCAATTCATACAAAATTATTTTCTGAAGTCGATACTACAAGAGATGGACCCTATATTTACTTTTAGATTTATATATTATATTCATTTTATTTATATTTATATTTATTTTGTGGATTGATTAGGGCTTGATCTTCCATGCTTTTATTTTGGTTTGAATGGTTTGTTTTATTTCGATGTCCCTATTTATTTGTTTGCGTCACAGACAAATTCATATATCCAGCTTTCCATGTTTCCTCAATAATAATAATAATAACAATAATAATAGGTTTCCCATAAATGATGGTACGCTACTTTAGCATTTTCTTTCGAAGTTATAGCTAGACGGCATATGTTGTAGGGTGTTTAAATGTTTCGGTGAGGTCGAATCTATATCGTTTCGGCTATTTATAGACCATATAACGATCCCTAACTAAAGTCAGATCCCATTCCAAAGCATTTCTTGGTTCAATAGCATTCTTTACAAGATAAAATTAAAGCTACATTAAATCCTTAGCATTTGATATTGAAATAAGAAGTTGTTACCATTTAGACTAAACATTGTTCATAATATACATATAAGGCTTTCTTAGACAAACATATGTTTTAAGCTAAATTTTGTTATGACTATTTTGATGGTTCGGCTATACGCAGAAGAAAAGAAAAAGAATAAAAAGCAATAATAATAGTAATAAAAAAAGAGCAAGAAAAAGAAGAAGAGAAAATAAAAGTAAGAATGGCATCCTAGATTTACCTGCTAACTTCTCATGTCTGTACTTCAATGTCAACAGGCTTTGTTTCCTAAAATTTAATAATTTAGACAACATTTTTTTACAAATTTATTCCAAAAATTCCAAACGCCATCAATATCTCTTTTCTCAAAGACACATTAACTAACTATTACTATAACACATATTCATCAACTATCTAAACCGGATCAAACAAATCTCTTACTCTTAAGGAAATAATAATCAGCGGAAAAAAATAATTATTTAAAACATTGAAATTCAAAAATATGTATGTATATTACAAAGAAAAATTATGGCAACAATCATGTCATCAAATTTTCATTAATTAATAAGATAGCATCTCTATCCCGTAATATTCCTTTTTTATTGACCTGCAGTAAAATGTTCTCTATACTTTTCAATGCTTAAAGAGGTAATCACTGGAAATTTCTACCATTATAATGGTCCATCCACACAGCCAGCAATCAATGAATGTACATTAAAATCAGCGGAACACAATAGAATACCAAAGAAATTTTATATAATAAAATTTAGATATACAATACAATACAATATTCAATAATTTGTCCCAAATCTACTTATATCATGAATATTGCCGTGTATCATGTACATATTATACTTATATGCATTAATAAATATAAATGTATTCTTTATATGGGTACAAATTCCAAGAAAGTTAAATAGTTCCAGAGTTTCTGGAACCAACAATAACAACACACAGTTATTTACACACAAGTAGATTCTTCTCGCAGAACAACGAGTTGTTGTTTGTGTAAAACATTGTCGTCCCGGTACCTGCTGTCGATAAGGACTTCGGTTGAGATAACACATCATTTCATTTCAAAACACCACTTTATTTCAACTAAGAATGTTATTTCAAATAATTATTTCAGAAATTATTTGAAATAATTATCGTTATTTCAAATAATTATTTCAGAAATTATTTGAAATAATTATCGCATTTGCATGGTTATTTCAAATAATCATTTTATTTAATTTTGAAATAACAAATTATTTTAGATAACGCGTTATTTCATTTTGAAATAAAAACCTTATTTGAGATAACAGATTATTTCAATTTGCCCAGGCCTGTCGCCAAATGTGTATAAAAAGAAATCCCTAACTTTGGTATATTAACTGTATCGACGCCACTCCATTCCTGGCACGGACATCAAATGCTTATTCTAAATGAAGCTATACAATGAAGAAAAAGAATAAGTGGAACCTCTTAGGTTTATCCACTCAATCATCTCGTCTACACTTCAATATCAATAACAAGCGTCTCTATTCCTAAAAATAAAACAACAACAACAAGAATAAATCGTATACAAAACCAACATAAGCAAAACTCGTAAAGACTTGGGTCTTAAGGCTTATAAAGTTCAGTTAACACAAGAACTCAGGCCGGCCGATCATCAACAACGTCGTGTCTTTGCTGATTGGGTCCTTGAAATGCATGAAAATGATCCGGAATCCCATCGAAAAATCATCTTGACTGACGAGGCCCATTTCCACTTCGGTGGCTACGTCAACAAGCAAAATTGTCGCATTTGGGCCTCGGAAAACCCAAAAGTTATTGTTGAGAAACCTCTCCATCCTCAACGTGTGACTGTTTTGTGCGGTTTATGGTTCGGCGTGGTCATTGGACCTTACTTTTTCGAAAATGAGGTTGGATCAATAGTTACGGTGAATGGATTGCGCTATCGAGATATGATTAATGATTTTTTATGGCCGGAGTTAGATGGTATTGATCTGGACAACGTTTACTTTCAACAAGACGGCGCTACGTGCCACACAAGCAACGAAACCATTGATCTTTTACGGGAAAAGTTTCCTGACCTTGTTATCTCTCGAAGAGGTGATCACAATTGGCCACCGAGATCTTGTGATTTAACACCTTGCGACTTCTTCCTTTGGGGCCACGTGAAAGATAAGGTCTACGCCAACAGCCCAGCGTCGATTCAAAACCTCAAAGTTGAAATTCGTGAGGCTATCGAGGACATAGGGCAGCCACTTTGCGATTTGGTTATGGAAAATTTCCTGAAAAGGATATGGTCCTGTAAGCGTGGTCGTGGTGGCCATTTGGCTGACGTTGTTTTTCATTATTAACGGCATACCTTCCTCTTTATTACGAAATAAACATGCGATAATTTATCTCAAAAAATGGCATTTTTCTTTGAATATCAAAATTACACCTCTTATTGGAAAACCCTTTACATATGTGTGTATGTCTGTTCGTCTTCGTACACTACACCCTACAATTCCCCATTCCCTCCTCACATCTCCACTTTTGCCATCAAGCTTTTCTCCAAGCTAACTATGACACTGACTTTATGAAGAATTACATTCGTGTATGTTTATTCACGTTCACTCTCCATCTGTCTATTCGACATTTTGTCTGTCGGTCTATATATATGTATGAATGGCTGTGTGTCTATCAGTGTGTTCTTCCGTCTGTCCGTTTTTCTATCTGTCCGTGAGAAATATTTGTAAACAGAAAGTTGCCGAAAAAATGTCAACTCCAGTTGCGAGATTGAAATAATTGTATATACAATATGTGTGGTCGCGAGGCAATCGAAAACTGGAAATACCCATAACTCATTTACTATGCCTACAATACTATACAACAACCACATATCAAAATGACGAAAAGCAATTAAATAAAGCAATAAAAAATATTTCACAACAACAACGCTACGCATATTCAGAACAACAACAACAATCTCAAGTGTACCACAAACGATACACACGCCGGCAGCACGCCGAGCTATGTATGTCTGTCTATATATGTGTGTGTGTATGTATGTATGTCCGTCTGTATGTATGTGTGTGTATGTATGTCCGTTTGTCTGTATGTTTGTCCCTCCGTCTGTATGTCCGTCTTGCCATCCATTAAATCCCACGCCCACTTTTATCATACCCACTTTTCTTACGCCTACTTCCTTCTACGCCCATTTCCTCCCACGCACTTTTTCCACGCCTACTTACTACACGTCCCCTTCCTCCTACGCCCACTTTTGATACGCCTGTTTACTACCACGACCACTTCCTCCTACGCAATCTCTGAACACGCCCATTTCCTCCCACGCCCACTTTTTACACGCCTTATTACTACCACGTCCCCTTCCTCCTACGCCCACTTCCCTCTTCCTACCATCCCACTCCCTACCTCCCTTCAAACTATCTCTCTCACTCACTCCCACATTTCCATATAGCCTTGTCTCACTCTAACACATGCGCTCCTCATGCTCCTCATAGCACGATGGTGCTCGGATGTTCCAGAATGAACCCTTCCCTACTACTCTTATCTATTTCAAAAAAACATACATATGTATGTTGAACAGATGCTGAGTTCTACTTATGTAACGCACATAGTTATGGCGATTGGCTGTAGTGTCTTTTGTAAACGCGTGAGGTCTTCGATTAATTTTATTGCCGTCTTTGGTGCATTTTATTACGGTCTTACATAAACAATAGGGCAGTTCACGCTTTGGGGCAAAACCGTGTGCGTTTGTGCGAAAATGCGAAATATTGGACTGTTTTTTACAACAAACATATGGCAACATTTCGCACTTTCAGTCTCGCACAAAAGCACAGCTGTAATGCTGACTGAAATGCAAAATGCGAGATTTTTTGACAATCAGCTGATTCAGTTGATTATTAATTCAGTGAAAAAAAAGTTTCAAAGGAAAGTTTCAATGGCTGTTGAGAAGAAAAAAATAAAAAAGTGGACAAAAGAAGAAATTGGGAAAGTACTCGATTATTTGGAGGAAAATCCCAAATTTGAGGTAATATCTTTCTTATTGGTTAGATTAGAATATAAATTTACATAAATATATATACATATATACTATACATTTTAATACAGCACCCTACCGCGCAAATGTTTTATAAAAAGTTTTTGGACAGCGCAGGTATAGACGCTTCGTGGCAGGTTGTGAAATTTAAAGTTCGGTATTTGAAGACCAAACTGAAGGAAGCGGAGAAATGGCGAACTTCCACAGGAGCAGGTATTTCAGAAATTGACCAGGGAAATGGTACGAAAAGTATACAAGGTATTTAATATAGAATCACCAACCTTTCCGCATAAGTTTATGTAGATATTGATACAACTTCATTTGTTTTTAGAGAAACTCAACAAAATCTGTCCATTTTATGACAGAATGAACGCATTATTCATTCCAAGACATGAATCTGTAGTTATGGAAAATTTTGACACAACAAACAGTATAGAATCTATTTCCATTGTTGATAGTTTAGAAGCGGATGAGTGCAATTCCTCATATTTACCACAGCAAGAATTTGAAGTTGAAGAAATTTTTGAATCTCCTTCACCACCTCTGTCGGCACTTTCAGAAAAAGAAAAACGAGAAACTTTTCCAAAAAGGTTGAGGACATCAACTCCGAAAGACGCTGTGTCAGCGCTTACGAAAATGCAAGAAGAGCGCACCAAATGCATGCAGAAAAAGTTTAAGTTCGATGAAGAAAAGTTTTCAAAAGAATTAGAATTCGAAAAAGAAAAATTCGAGGCTGAAATGTCATTTAAGGAAAAGGAGCTGGCATTAAAGCAGTTTGAAATTGAACAGACAAGTAAAGAGCGGCAACACAGACTAGAGCTTGAAAAAGAAGAAAGATTAGCCAGGTATGAATTGGAGCTGAAATATAAATGCACGTCAATGAATAATTAAATAACATGAAAATGATGCTGTCAACTAAGTTTCTTTTTATTAAATACAGATGAATTGTTTTTGTTTTTATACTTTTATTAAATAAATAAAAAATTAAATAGAAGTTAGATGTAAATTTTGAGTGCATTATTTATTCGAACATTGTCCTATATATAGCTTGGCGTTTTAATTCAAAGTTAGGATTAATTTCGAAATTTAAGGGTGCTTCGGCATTTTCGACAATATCATCCACATGTTCATTTGCAAATTCAAGTTGATCTTCATCCAGAAGTAAAATGTTGTGAATGATAGCTGACACAAGAACCCATTGGATAAAAAATTTTTTTCCGTTTTCGTTTAGAATGCGTTGACGTAGCTCCTTTAGACTTCCAAAACGTTCTTTTAATCGTCCTATGCAATGTTCAACTCTAACGCGGAATTGACTGTGTCGAAAATTGAACTGTTTGCGTTGCAGTCATTGCATTTGAGTTGCTTCTATATGGTGTAATAATAGTACTGGATAAAGAATATGCCGAGTCTGCAGCTAGATACTGATTTCCAGAAAAGTACTTAGATGGATTTTTAGCCAGATCACAATTAGAAAACATACGCGCATCATGGACGCTTCCTGGGCTTCCAATATTTAAATGACGTATTTGAAGCTTATAATCACACGTTACTTGCGCTTTGATAGAATATATATGTTTGCGAGAAAAATATGAAGACGAGTTTATGACTGGTGTTTCAGCTAATTTAAATTCAGTGCCATCAACATATCCAATACAATCTGGTAATTCATGCATTGTATTACCAACCAACTCCATCCTTTCGGCATCATCAGGCCAGTAGATAAAATTGTCTTTAATTTTCATGAAAGCTCGAAAAACTCTGCATGTAATTTTTTGTATCGTACCACCGTCACCAATCCCAAACAGCGTGGCAATTTTGCGTATTGTTCCACCTTCACCTGATGAGCCTAATCGATATAAAGTAATCGCTAACTGAAAATGCACATCAAACTGTTCACAGGAATGGCTCTGATTGAAATCTGCGCTGTTTTTTATCATTTCTGCTAAGTTCATAAATTGTTTTTTCGTACAACGCATGCAATGTTTGAAGCGACTATCATCGAATCGTGTTACTATGTCCACTGTCCAGATTGAGGATTTAGGCACGAAAAAGTTCATACCACGCCTGTTCAATGTAGTCACTAAGACGTCCTCGAACAACTCATCCAAAATTTCATCTTCCATTTCATCTTTCATGTCATCATCTTCTGAAGGTTGCATAATATTTATTTATTTTGGCTATCGAGAAAATGCCAATCATTTTACTTACCAATTTCTTCATGAACAGAATTTATGTTGAATAGAGTCTTCATAAATAAGAAATCCAAAATCTTACTTTTTTGACTTTGTTGCGGCATTGTATATTTATATTTAATTTTTTAAAAACAGCTGTTGCTATTTGACATTTCGCATTTCGCACTGACAATACTACTCAACACCGTTCACGCTTTTTGTGCGAAAAATTAAGCTCATTTTTGCATTTCGCATTTTCGCACTAAAGAGTGAACTCCAGTAATGTGTATGTACATTTATGTAAATGTGGACTTTTTCCATTGAAAGTGATTCGTTTTTCTCGGAAATGGGAAATAAAGATACTCTAAAAAGTATATATCGTAGAAACCTAGTGTTTTACCTTTAAAACGTTATATAATATGTTATGATCACTTTTTGTATTAATAATGTAAAGGGATGTGAAGTCAAAATCGTTGCTTTCATTTTTCGCTTAAATTTTAGTTATACTAGAAATATCTTATGTATGATAGTCTACGCAGTAAAATAGTATTTCTAAGTAAATTTTTTTGTGCATATGTGGGCTTCAGCCTTAGTATATCGCCTACAGCCTACGCAGCAAACAGTTTCCTGTAACCAAGTGTAAGATCCATAAGCAAATATTCACTTAACATTAATATTAATAAATGTATCAAAGCTATAAGAGATAACACAACATATTATATACCGTTGATAAGGAAAAATTATAGACTCTTAAATCACTAGTTCCAACTTATACCTTAATTCCCATATAAGAGAAAAAAAAACATTTTTTAATCCAACCTCCAACATTTTTTTCGTAAAACTAAATTATCTCCATAATTATGTGAAAAATCAAAAAAGTGGTCCCAAGTAGGTCCTTTACAACGGTATGCATTCGACACCTACTCATACTTTGGATGATATCGCCCCTGCAAAATCTAACATTTTTTACATTTAAACGCCCACAACTCCTAAACAAAAACCACACCTCCAAAACTGGTGATTAGATTCAAGGGGTAGGGCGTTGATAAAAAGTAGGTTTAGGGGGTTTGCACAACCAACTATACCGAACATTCAGTTACGCAGAGGATACAGCAATCGTTATTTCTCACAAATACGTAAATGGTGGAACCAGAATAGTGCAGAAAGAAAAGCACACAGTTACCGGAATACGCGACGACAATCCTCTTAAAATAATCGTCATGAAAAAGAAAATTTCTTTTTTATAATTTATACTAAAACATAGAAATTAAATTTCACAACTGCCATTGCTTAACACCAACAAATCAACATACCCACAGATCAACAATAATGACGATTCCTGCGTATCAACAATAGAACGAGTGGCGAATTTGGCATATATTTACGTCAGGCATGAGGCTAAAATTATATTCTTGTTATGTACGTTGGTGTAGTTTTTGGCGCTGACCCCAACAACAACAAAAGTTGTTCCCGAATTTAATTCAGAGTTATAGCCTCTTGAACTTTGAAAGTTAACCGCCGATATCTTTTAAACTATAACAGATATGCGTATGATATTAGTACCGTTATAAAGGTATTAATAATATCTTTCATTTATGTTAAATAGTATTTTGCCGAGAATCATTTATTTTCGGAGATAAACAGAATTTAAAATTTTTAGTACTATTTTTTTCTATTCATTAATTTTTTTTAAAGTAAAATGTATAATTAACTTACATAACTATTCCAATACTAAAATAGTAGAGCTCCTTACCTTTGTATAGAAATTTATTTCACGAAGATCGGTGCAGGCATTTCGGAGAAAACACATTTTCAAACTTACAAGAAAACACTTTTGGAAATTGTACTTTTATACATTTTTTCAATTATGAAACTCTGGTACATTTCATTATGGCGGAGATAATTTCTGTACTATGTTACACAAAATATTTTGAGTTTATCCTAAAATGTAAAATTTTTATGAAAAATCGCGCGATTTTTCATACAAATTTTTCGCCTGCGGCGCTATTCTTCTCCACTACAATATTTCTGTACTATATTACACAAAATATTCTGACTTTATCCTAAAATGAAAAATTTTTCGCCTGCGGCGCTATTCTTCTCCATTACAATATTTCTGTACTATATTACACAAAATATTTTGACTTTATCCTAAAATGAAAAATTTTTATGAAAAATCGCGCAAATAAACATTACAAAAACGGTGCTACAAGTAACGGTAATCCCCGATTTAAATTCTCAACAATTCACTCCACGTTGTAAGCTCAGTAGAGTCGTATTATTGAAAATCCGTATAGTAGTACGATTCAAAAAAAGTAAGTTGTACTTACGTTTTAAAATGCGTTTCCTCCGAAACTCCTGCACCGATCCTGGTGAAATAAATTGCTATACAAAGCTAAGGACCTCTACTATCTTTATATTGGAATAATTATGTAGCTGAATTATACATTTTACTTAAAAAAAATTAATGAATAGAAAAAAATAGTACTAAAAATTGAAAATTGTATTTATCTTCGAAAGTAAACGATTCTCGACAAAATAATATTTGACATAAATGAAAGATATTATTAATACCTTTATAACGGTACTAATGTCATACACATATCTGTTATAGTTTAAAAGATATCGGCGGTTAAATTTCAAAGTTCAAGAGGTTATAACTCTGACCCCAATTAAATCCGGGATCAACTTTTGTTGTTGTTGGGGTCAGCGCTAAAAACTACACCAACGTACATAACAAGAATATAATTTTAGCCTCATGCCCGTCGTAAATATGTTCCACAAAGCAATTTCAGCACATTTTATGTTTACCATCAGCAATGATTCCAAACCAGTGCCCTGCGCCAACGGCTTACCAGCCGGCTTAGCTAAGCCGCCGCAATAACTTTTGGCTATAGCCGCCGCCGCAACTTTCGGCTGCATTCGGTTAATATGCAGCCGCCGCAAGAATTTGATCCTATCAAACACAGTTGCCGCGCAAAGTTGCCACTAAGTCTCACAACAAAATCCCAAGAATAATTCCCAGCTATATTACATTCACTTAAGGTAAACTGACGTATACCAGATTTTACCCCATTTCTCTTCAACATGCAACACAGTAAAATCGTGAAGAAAAATTTACTAAAGGCAACACTAGAATTTATTTTCCGTTATATATTTAATTACCGTGGAATATTATTAATCGAGGAATGCAAGAAAATGTGCGAATTTAATACAAAGCAAAATTTAACCGTGGACGTACGTTGGGGCGTTTTCGACCAAAATTCGATTTGAAAATATTATAAGTAATAGATTAACGGGAACAAGCAACTGATACCTCTTGACTTTTAATTTTTTTGGAGTTTAAGCATACATTTAGTAGTTTTGCTTTACAAGCTTTTTTTAAAAAAAAATAAATCGACAATTACAAATTAATGCTGTAAACACATAGAATGTAGCTCAGCTACAACAGTCTCAGCAAATTGTCAAAAATCTGCGCTGCTGAGACGCCGCAGAGAACAGCTGGTTTAATTTTTACAAAATCAAATCTGCAAAATCCATTCTAAAATAAAAACTAAAAGATAAATAAAGCTAAATTTAATATAATTATCATATAAAAACTCACACAGTACGATTTTGCCTCAAAATATTAACTCAAATGTTGAATACCATGTAAACAATCATAAAGAGAAGGAGAACAAGAGCAGCGACAGCGACAAAATTGGAAAATTTTCCAAAATTGTCGCCGTCATTGGCAGAGGCAGCGGCTACCTTTTATTTTTTTCTCGTTTTCCATAAGAGCCTGTGTAATTTTGACAAGATGCAGCTACATTGTCGCTGAGCTACATTCTATGTGTTTACAGCATAAGTATGCTAAGGGTCGTTGCCGACCCCAGTAAAATAATATTGATTTTATTTTATCGTTGATAAAGTTATCATCAGCCACCAAAATAATGCTGTAAACACATAGAATGTAGCTAGCATACATAATGGCTAGCTGAACTTAGCACGGATCTCAGCCGGCTTTACGCCACCGCCGCATATATTTCGGTTAGCCGCCGGCGCCGAGTAAAATGTCTCGGCACAGGTCTCTGTTCCAGACACAGCATTTTTGCTGAGTAAACCGTTGGCAAGAAATATAAACTGATTTTTATTTTGAACGTAGCTTTAATTACAATTATTAATTTTTATTTGGTTGGTTAGTTGGGTCTTTATTTTAAACTTTATTCCAAAAAGGTAGTTGCTTTTTCGGAAAAAAATCCTTTTTATTTTTCGTGCAGAACGAAATACATAATTATAGTTATAATAATTAATATTAATAATATTGAAAACGAAGAAAAAAATTAAAAATGTTTCGTAAACATACAAAAAAAATGTCTTTTTTATTTTTTTTTTGTTTTTGATGAAACCTTAATAAAGGTTCTACCTTAAGAAAAGGCCGCCAACTTTTTGGAATAAACATTATTAATTTTTGGTATATAAAATAATGATATTACCAAGGCCCAGTTTTTCAGTGCTCGTTTAAATGGCGTTTAAATGGCGATTAGTTAAACGCCAAACAAAAGTTAACTGAGATTTGAGTTTTACAGTGCGAGTTAATTTATCTATGATAAAAGTATCTTATCTATATTTCATACAGAATTTATCTAAATTCAATGAATATTTAGCGTATACCTAAACCTTTTTTGGCAGCACTTGACAATATTTTCATTTTTACAAAGAGAACAGCTGTTCTGGTGCAAATAAACAAAATTATTAGCATAGTTTTGAACAAAGGTAAATGTCTGTACTCGAAGAAACAGCTGTTTCTTTATCTATTAAAAAGATAAATTTACCGGAGTTTAACTCATCAATATCGGCCGGTTAACCTACGTTTAAACGAGCACTGAAAAACACAATGTGTCGTTTAAACGAAGGTTAACTGAGAAACGACGATAACCGAGAAAAACTGGCCCCAAGAGTGATAGAATATAAGATTACGCCGATCGGCATAAAAACGTGGTTTCATTGTGCGCGTATACGTCACGAGGGTAATGAAAAAGCATTAGGGCCGCACACGAAATGCGGATGTCGAACTTTACGTGCAGTGAGAAGTTTAAAATATTGAAAATAATGAACCTGTAATATTTTATTAACTGAAAACAATTATAAAATATTGTAATCGTACTGCGCGTGCATCTTAAGGGATCTGTGAATATTTTGTATCGAATGTCGTTATTCTGACACGAAGAACGAAGACCACTGCGTAATCTTGCCTTCTATAATTTTTGTTATATTACCATATAAGATATCCCGCTATCAGTTCCAGCATCCCATGGATATAAATCAATTTCCAAGGACTCCTTCCACGTACAATCTTCTGTACATAAATTCAATCCATTAATGCCAACAATCCAATCAGGAGAAGGTCCTACATATAAATATATAAATAAAATTAAATAATTAAATTTAATAAATAAAATATATAATAAAAAATTTATGATATAAATAATAAAAAAAATAATAATAATAATAATGAATCGTCCAGTGGATATCGCATAAAATTTGGAGAATTATATTACAGCTATACACATGTCCTGTATATGGATGATCTTAAATTATTTGCGCGATCAAAACACCACCTGACTGGGCTCGTTAATATTGTCAAAACATAATATTGTTATGGAATTTGGATGCAAATGAATAGAAATAGTAAGAGGAAAGATCGTGCATGGTGAAGGATTTAATTTTGATTATGGTTCAATTGAGTCACTGCAGAATGATGAAAGCTATAAGTATCTCGGTGTTCAGGAGATGCTTGGTATGACTATGTACTATGAAAACCAAAATAAAAACGTGCTTCAAGGAAAGAATAAAATGCATATGTAAAACCAAACTGAACAGTGGTAATATTGCGAGAGCTAATAATGTTTTTGCTATTCTGGTTCTAACTTATTCCTTTGGAATTTTAAACTGGAGTCACGCGAACATAGATGAGCTAGAGCATATAATCCGAAAAACCATGACGTTGCACCGTTTTCATCACCCGCTATCCGCCAGAGAAAGATTCTGCTTACCAAGAGCAAAGAGTATTAATAGATAAAGAAATTTCACGAGACCAATGATGCTATCAAAATTTAGTTTGAATGAGTCGTGTTAAGCTCAGGTCGAAAAACTGGTAGATATCGCGGTCGACCACTTTGACTGCGAACTGAAGACTCCTGCGCTCGTAGCAAAGCAAAATTTAATGATCTACTAAGGAGTGAGTGGTTCGGAAGATCTTTTTTAATGAGTATGAAGGGATCGGAAGATCGACTTTGTTTCTGTTATTTTGCACTAACAATGCTAGCGAATATGCGTAAGCATCTTCATTCAAGCCCTTTAAATCGCCTGGGGAAGATGGCATCTTCCCAGCACTGCTGCAATATGGAGCCGATTCTTTGGCACCAATATTACAAAAAATTTATAGCTGTAGTCTCGCTTATGGATATATCCCATCAGCTTGGAGAACAGTATTAGTTAGGTACTTACCCAAACCAGGCAGAAATGACGGGCACAACCCGAAATCTTTCCGTCCAATAAGCCTAATGTCATTCGTTCTAAAAGGACTAGAAAAACTAATCGACAAGTTTATTAGAATTGATATACTACGATTTAATTCCCTATCTAATGAGCAACATGCGTATGCCAAAGGGAAATCTACTGAGGCGGCGCTAAATGAAGTGGTGACAAAAATTGAAGGAGCAATATCCTCCAAGGAAATCTGTGTGATTGCTTTCCTGGATATTGAAGGGGCCTTCAATAACACGTCATTTAAATCCATAAGCACCGCTCTCTCTAACTTTGGGGTACCGCACACTGTGGTGAGATGGGTAGAAAACATGCTCCGCGGCAGGATCATAAAGTCGGAAATCGACGATGTGACCCTGTCAGCGACCACCAGTGGAGTGCTCTTCCCCCTCCTATGATCAATGGTAGTGGACGATCTCCTCAAGACGTTAAAGTCGTTGGGAATTCACGCCATTGGGTACGCAGACAACATAGCAGTCATCGTCAGAGGGAAATACGAGGAAACCGTTTCGGAGATAATTCAGATGGCACTAATTGAAGTACAGAGATGGTGTAATAAAGCTCAACTCTCTGTAAACCCGAAAAAGACAGTTATTGTGCCTTTTACCTATAGACGGAAATTAGTCTGTCTAAAAGAACCTCATCTATATGGAGAAACAATACCATTCTCCAAGAGTGCGAAATACCTAGGTGTGATCCTTGACAGTAAACTATCATGGAATCCCCATATGGATCGCATAATAAACAAGGCTACTCAGGCCTTGTGGATCTGTAGGAGGATATGCGGAATGAATTGGGGGATTAAACCCAAATCAATTCTAACGCTTTACCACATGATAGTGAGACCGGTGGTGACGTATGCGGCATTAGTACGGTGGACAAAAACAAAGGAACTGTCCACAATACGAAGATTGGAAAGAGTGCAAAGACTAGTAGCTGTCTGTATGACGGGTTGCATTCGATCCACACCAACGGCCAGTTTACTAGGCCTGGTCCCATTACACATACTCGTACAGATGGCGTCAAAGCTGAGCATGCATCGCCTGTATCACCATGGATTGTTAATTGGGCCAAGGCATTCTAAAGGCCACTTACCAATCCTTAAAACTCTGGAGCAGACTGAAGAGTTTGGAATGCCCTTAGATGAAACTCTACCAGTATATCGATTCCAGAAAAACATAAAAGCTGTAATACCAGCCAGATCAACCTGGGAAACAGATAGTCGTCATATATCATCATATAACTATGTATGGTACACAGATGGCTCAAAGACAGACGAGGGCCCAGGATCAGGTGTCTTTGACGCATCGAGCAATACGGGACACACTGTGAGTCTGTCCAAGTTAACGTCTGTCTTTCAAGCTGAAATCCTGGCTATTAATGAATGTGCTAGGCTTATGACCCGCAAACACACACGAAACAAAAACATAGTAATTTACACAGATAGCCAGGCTGCACTAAAAGCTCTGGATTCCTATGTGATAACATCAAAGCTGGTACTGGAAACGGCGACTATCCTTTCCGAACTAGCCAAGAATCGACTTAATATTGTTAGGTAAGGAATTCCATAGCCTGACAGCGTTGACAAAAAAGAATCTGCTTGAATTCAATAAGCTAAGTTCTGGTGTAATAAGCAATAAGCCACTTCGCGACTGACCAAAGTGTAATTTTTGATAAAGATAGGATGGGTGTCTTTGAGTGTATCAATTTATGCAAAAATAAGCATGTTCTTATCCTTTGATAGCAAAAGATATCATAGCCTAATATCCCATTTCTATATTGCCCTAAGTGGTCATAAGTTCGGATACCAAACACATACCTCGTGACGTGATTATATGCAATAGATAATTTTAAGGAGGAACGAGAGTCTAACTTGCTATAAACTTCAGCAAAATATGTTATAAAAGGAAGAATCAGTTGAATAACTCAACCTCAACTTTCGTAGGGTGGAATAAATTTTTCGAATTACGACATTAATATGGTCAGTGCAAGTAAGCGAGTTATTAATATGATAGCCCAGATTCTTTGCAGTTGTTACCATATTTAATTGTTGATTGCCGATTAGTACTTTCGGCGTGCCCGAGAGAGTAATTTTACTGTTAAAAACAGGGAGTATTTGTGTTTTGGAAACATTGATTTTAAGGCCATTATTATCTGTCCATAATTTAAAACTGGCTAGATCCTCATTGAGACGATAGACTAAGTCATCCTTTAAATTGCTCTCGCCAGATATGTACACTTGGACGTCGTTCGCATAACCATGCATTCAGGAATATTTACAAACGCTAAAAATATCATTAATAAACAACGAGAATAAAAGAGGCCCCAGAACTGATCCCTGCGGAACGCCCCTGCTGACTGGTCTAAAGTCTAAGTAATAATTTTTGCTCATAACCCGCTGCATTCTTTCAGTCAGGTACCTATTTAGTAAGCAGATTGCACCATGCCCAAAGCCAAACAGATGCTTCAGCTTACAACATAGTAATTCATGTTTCACAATATCAAATGCTTTCCAAAAGTCTATCAAACATAAGATACTACAGAATCCATTATCATAACATGGTCTCAGGTCTTCAAATACTTTTAATGTAACAGTAGCACAGCTGTGTCCTTTGCGAAAGCCAGACTGAAGTGGACTTAAAAGACTATTATTCTTTTAAAATATTGATATTTGTTCAGCCATGATCGATTTTGCCAACGACGAAAGAATGCTAATCGGTCTATAATCCTCAAGACTAGAAGCATTTGTCTTTTTGGCAAGAGGTAGTACTATCGCAGTTTTCCACAGCGAAGGAAAAATAGAAGTTGTGAAGCAATGGTTCAATAAATGAGTGAAAGAACCAACAACGTATGGAAACACTATCTTAAGAAATCTCAAGCTTACTCCATCCACACTAATCGAGTTAGACTTCAGTTTATATAACGTTTTCATAATCTCATCCTCATCCACATGTGTAAACTGAAAGGAGTTAGTCAAAGAAGAAGGCACAGCTGATATATGTTCAACAGTACTATGAATGATATCGTCATCAACATCAACGTTAAGTCGTAGAAAGTGATCATTAAGAATCTCCAGATGAATCTCACATGGTCTTATCTTACAAGCACCTAAGCCAAGCCGTCCAAGGTTCTTCCAGAGTATCCTAGTTGGAATGGACGAATTTATGTTTCTAGAATAATATTTCAATTTAGCTAGCCTAAGTAAACGGACAGACTCATTCCTAGCGGACCTATAGCTCTCCAATCGCTCAGGCAGTGTGACGAAATGCTTCGCAGGAGCTTTGAGCGATCATAGGGAGACTGCAGTTTAACTATAATTTGCCTACTCTTGACATTCTCTTTGTTGTTGTTGTTTTTTTGTGAGTAGTAATTCGAAAAATGTCTCGTACAGTAGGAGAATCATTATTATTAAGACCAACATCATTGCATACATTAGAGAATACCGTATTTAGGTTCTCATTATTATCGTATGGGATACCAGAAATAATCAAATCTGAAGAAACGGCAGCATTCTCAAGCTTCATAACTTCACTCTTAAGATTAGCAACTTCAGATTAAAGCACGGTAACTTCAGTTTCAACACTTGATATGCGAATAAACGCTCTCTTCAAATCCATTTTGATGTCAATGAAACGAAACCTCTGCCAATAACTCACCAAATCTGGACATTATGCGCTCTTCACTTCCTTTCATTGCGAGAGTAATCTGATCTCCCTTAATTGAGACAGCTTTAGATCTAAGTTACAAACGATAGATGACTCATCAACTCGAGGTGTAGATGTTACAGGCGTAACGGGACTTGCAGCAACACTGTGAGAGCTGACAACTGAGAGGGTCGTACTTCGTGTCCCTCTTTTTGCAGAACCAACAACATTATTACCGGCAAACTTCTTGTTATGGGCAGACATTATTCACTTAATAATTATAATTATTTTTTTAACAACGAGAAAATATGCCAAGTTAAAAAAGCACATTGCTTCCACAGCTGTCCCGCAGCAATCACAAATTACTTGAAAGAAACTGAGAGTTCTCCACAACAGTGAAAATACAAAATATATGAGCAAACAGCTCCAGCCTAGCAAGAACACACATGTGCTACTACAAATTTTGTCAATTCACATTGAATTGTTAAGATATATCTAAAATTATTCGAAATTCTTAGAGGACCTACGGTGTCTATAGATATAATTTCAAAACTATTATTAGGTGTATCGGTTTGTATAATTTTTTCTTTTATGTGTTTTGTTTGCTTGTTAATTTTACATTTTTCACATTTCGATATAAATTGTTTAATCATTTTGCTCATATTTTTCCAAATGTACGTTTGTTTTAATTTTAGTATTGTTTTCCTAATTCCTAAGTGTCCTCCTATAGGTGAATTATGGTATTCATCTATTAATTTGTATTTTATTATATCGTCATCAACTTTTTCTGGGGGTTTATATATTAAAATCTTCAAATACGCGCGATGTTTGTTTTTATGTTGCAACTCATTAAATAACTTCTTAAATTCTTCCTTGTTAACAATTGTAAATATTTCATCTTTTTCACTCAATGCTAGCTCTTTGATATTCATTTTATTCATGTATAAAGATAACTTCTCCAGAGTCGAAACGAATTTCGTTGTATTATCATTATTCTTTACTTTTACATTAACATTTACGATATCGTTTTCTATAAATATTTCTTTTCTGTTTGTGCACAAACTGGTAGGTTTCTCTGAATGCGAATCTGGATTCGTGAAATTATCACCATACCTATTTGCTATAAATTTTAACTTCTGACAAATTCTTTATATCTGACAATGATGTATAGTCCCATGTGTAGAGTTGATCAGGCTCCGATAGGTTTGTTGTAACATCAGTCTCATCATTTTTCTTATTTTTCATACCCCTTGTGACGATTAATGTTCTTTTTATATTTTTATCATTTTCTTTAGGAATCATTGCTTTTAACGTTTCAGAATTTATTTGGATTCTTGATAATGCATCTGCATTAGTATTAATTTTTCCTTGTTTATACTTAATATCAAATTCATAGTCGAAAAGGTCTAATCTTATTCTGGTCATTTTGGAAGATGGATTCTTATGCGTAAATAGTGATACTAAAGGTCTGTGGTCTGTTACTACAATAAATTTGTTACCATAAAGATATGGCCTAAAAAAATTTATTCCCCAATGAATAGCTAATAGTTCTTTCTCAACAAAACCGATTTGTTCAAGTCATCTTTGTCTAGTGCTTTACTTGCGTAAGATATGGGTAAGTCAGTCCCAATATCACCTTGCGATAATACTGCGCCAAGAGCGTAGTTTGAAGCGTCAGTTGTCAGAATAAACGGTTTTGAAAAATCGGGATATTGCAATATCGGTGGGTTCATCAATTTTTCTTTTAAGTTGTCGAAAGCGTTCTGGTGTTCTTCTGTCCATGTGAATTTGTTATTTTTCTTTAATAGTAAATTTAAGCATTTAGCAATTTCTGTAAAATTTTTTATGAATCTTCTGTAATAATTGCAGAAAGCTACGAATTGTCTGGTTTCGTCGGCGTTTTTCGGAATTGGATAATTTTTTATTGTGTCAAATTTTTCTGGATCTGTTTTGATTCCTTTGTCTGTTATTAAGTGTCCTAGAAAGGTTACTTCTGTTTTCAAGAAATTACATTTATTTGCATTTAATTTTTAGTTGTACGTTCGTATTCGGTAAAAAACTTTCATTAAATTTTCATTGCTGTGTTTTAAACTACAACCAAAGATAATGATGTCGTCTACTTAAAGGAATGCTTCACTGTCCAGTCCGCTGAGTGCTATTGTCAACATTCTTTGAAAGCTGTTTGTGGATATCTTTAATCCAAATGGTAGTCTTTTAAATTGATAGTGTCCATTTTCTGTAGAAAAGCTGTTAATGGTCTTGAATTTTTGTCTAAAGGTATTTGGTGGAAAGAGCTAGTCATGTCAAGTGTCGAAAAGTATTTTGCTCTTCCTAATTTGTCAAGATATACTAGTCTTGTTAAAGGGAATTTGTCGTTTACTATTTTGTCATTGAGTTTACGGTAATCTACTACTAGTCTCCATTTTTTGTTGTCCTTGTTTCCTTTTTTTGGTACTACTAACAGTGGTGAGTTGTATGGACTTGTGGATGGTTCAATTATGTCCTCATTTAATAATTTTCTGACTTGTTGTTTAATTTCGTCTTTTTGTGTCTGCGGAAGTCTATAGGTCTTTATGTAAGTCGGACTTTTGTCGGTTATGCTATGTTTACACCGACCTAAAAATCGAAATTTTAAAAATTTTCATACGATTTGACAAATCAAATTTAATAGATTTCATCGCATTTGAAAGAAATGCGAAGCAAAATAATATTTTGAATCAGTCTGTCGTAGGCATAAATAAAATCCCAAAACAAAACATTGGAAATGTCAATCAGTCAAACACAATTGTAAAAAAAGTCAGGCAAATAAAAAACATAAATTTGGTCTGATGGTCTGTCAAACCAAATGCGAACAAAGCGGTGTAAACACTTTTCAAATGCGTGATTACAAATGCGCATTTGGGGTCGGTGTAAACATTAAACACAGCATTAGGTTAATTTTTTGTTTGTAAAAGTTATAGTTGACAGTGCTTCGTTGTCTAAATGAAAAATGTCTTGATAGTTTTGTAGGATATCAGTTAGTGAATTGTATGCGTCAGGGTCAGTTGTTTTTATTTTCATCGTTTCTAATAGCTTATTGAATCTTTCGGTGTTATTCACTGTTCTTGATGTTAGAATATTATAATTTGTTAATGGATCGGACTCTAGTTCAATTTTATGTATAGTAACAGTAGTATCATTTGTGTTTAACATTTTTATATGACCTATCTTTCCTTTTGGGCAAATGCAATTCCCTACGAATATTCCTTTTTGAATTTCTTTATTCCATATTATTCTATCTTCTTTAAAATTTGTATTGATTGGTACAATGAGCTCACATCTTGATGGTAAAACATCGATGTGGGAAACATTTCTATCGATGTGTTTAAATGTAATGGAAAAATTATATTATTTTCATTAAAACTAAATGTAATAGTTAAGGTTTCGTAATCTATTTTACAAAAATATTTTCTTAATAAATCTCTCCCGATAATTCCATCTGTTAATATAGGAAAATTTTCATCTACTAAGAATTTATGATTAATATTTTCATTATCTAACTTTATATTTAAATTTATTAATCCTAATGGTTCTATAACTTCATTAGTTATACCTCTTAATTTACAAGTATCGTAAGTTCTATAAGTATTGTACTTTACATGATATACGAATTCTATTAATTTCGGTTTTTCAGTAGTTTCTAGAGAATTATAAATCAGCTCTGTGATTTTTAAAAATGATTCAAGTTCTTTAAATGAACCTGTAAAATTTGGAATGGCTTTTATTGCCGTATCAATGTTGAAAGTACTCATTTTTATTTTGTTCTGTAACAAAATTTCGTGAATGGATTGAACTATAGTTTTAAATTTTATTATGTCTTCTTTGAGTTTCTCATGATCTTCTTCAGTTTTTAAGATTTCGTAATACATATGTTTTCTTTAATTCTTCAAATTCTAATTTCTTTTTATTAAAATGTTCACTCGACTTTAATCTGTCGGGGTTCTGTTTTAAATTTGTATGAAATTTGGATGGAATATTGAGTAATTCTTCCATTTATTGAGACTTATTCTTTTAATAATTCTTTTATTCTTTTAATTATATGATTTTAGAAAATAAAATTGACTTGCTAACTAAAATTATTATTAGGAAAAATTTTGGTTAATTATACAACATTAACTCTGTTTATATGTCTAAGTACATTACTATCACTGTACTTACATTATCTAAGTATATATATTTTTATAATGCTTATTAATTCTAAATGCTACAAATGTTATTATTGCTAAAAGTAGTATAATTAGACAAAAAATTATTATAATGCTGTCCTGTGTATACATATTATTCATTGTATATAAATTATTGTGAATAATTATTGACTGCACTATTTCTGTCGCAGTCTCGACAGAAGACGTCGGCAGAGAAAAGAAGTCGTCAATGCACACGCAGCTGAACTTAGCGCGGTCAACGCTCTCCTACAGGAAATACTAGCGCTGCAATTTTTATGCGCTGCGTGTACCCTATTGTGGGTCAACTTGACTGTCGCTTATGAAGCAGTCGTGGTGACTTGTGTGGTACACTACACTACTCAGTACTCATGACAAAACTCAACTTTCCTGCAACTCAAAAGAATTAACCACGGTTCCATAAAAAAAAACCTTACCCTCCAATTCAAAACACGGCTAAAGGCCATCCTGAAATCTAACCTCAATGGGGCCAACAAATGGAAAGCCATCAACAACCTGGGCCATACCCTTATTAATCTATTTCTTTGGAATTATTAAATGGTCGCCAACGGATATCGCGAATCTAGAGTTACTGATACGCACGTCGCTGACAAAATTCAATAGTCGACATCCACAGAGTGCAAAGAAAGAATATTATTGCCTCGCAAGGAGGGCGGAATGGGAATACTAGGCATTAATCAAATTCATCAGCAGCAGAGCCTTAATCTGCGTCGGTACTTTCAGCGCAGCCCCTCACCAATACTGAAAGCGATTGTATCAGCCGATGATGGTTATACTCCCCTACATCTAAAATCGGACACTTTTCCTTCTCCCACCAATGCCACAACTGCAAGTGAACTTATCGAATCATGAAAGTCGAAAACCCTACATGGAGAACATCCACATGTCCTTGATATGGAGCACATTGATCAGCGAGCCTCAAACCTATGGCTCATACAGGGAAAGTTGTTCTCCGAAACCGAAGGATTTATAATGGCCATACAGGACAAAGTCATTGCCACTAAAAACTACCGTAAGTTAATATTAAAAGAAACAGTGTAAGACAGATGCCGGCGATGCGGAGAATGCGGCGAAATGATCGACCATATTACATCAGGATGCAGTGCGCTTGCTTCACATGACTACACATGCAGGCATAACAAAGTAGCTCAATTGGTTCACCAACAGCTAGCGTTAAGCAGTGATCTCATCCAGCAGCATAGCCCTTATTACAAGTACCACCCACTACCCGTGCTAGAAAACGCCACAGATTAACATATTACAGCGAATAGACCGGACATAATTCTTTTTCACAAAGCCAGCAAAAAATTTAAATCTTTGATGTTGCAGTAGTGCTGAACCGAAATCTACAAAGTACATACTCCACAAAGATCTCGAAATATACGGCACTGGCAATCGAAATTGGAAAAATGTATCGAGCTGAAAGGGTAGAAATTACACCGATAGTCATTTCAGCGACTGGACTGGTACCGAAACATTTAACTGTCAATCTCAAGAAACATAATTTGGAAAACCTAAGGGCAGAAATTCAGTAGGCGGTGCTGTTGGCTACAAGCAATATCGTCAGGAAGTTCCTGCAAATGTAGCAGACACAACAAAATTATAAGGGCGTAGAACTTGGACCAAAGACTACAAGACTGGAAACTCCTCTTATTTCGTGAGCGAGCTCAAAAAAATGTCCGTCCGCGTGTTCACGTACAGTGTATGTGAATTTTATTATTTATATTTATTATTGAATTTATTATTTTGTTACAAGCTAAGTTGTTAGGCTATCACAAAGCATGATAGCTGAAAAGGTAAACCGTTTTGATTTATTACCACTTATTAAAATGTGTTAACACAAATAAATTTACAATTCATTTATTTAAATTAAAATTAGATAAACATAAACAAATTCTCAATTAATGCATTTAAAATTAAATTCATTTAAATTAAAGACCAAAAGAACTAAAATCACAATTAAGTAAATATTAAACTAAATCACAATTTAATATTCAACAAAACATGTTGAATACGTTGGCATCTCTTTCGGCTAAAAATACGTGTGGTAGGTTAAAAACAGCTGACTAAATTTGTAAAATGAGCAATTTTTATGAGTTTTAACTTCGTTTTACTTGCAAAATATTGAATATTGTGCAACTATATAACTTAAAAAGGGTTTCATGTACATTTCTGGAAGCATGTGTTGGTTTTAAAACTGTCTCCTTGGTCTTTTTTACGTATTTAAAAAATTATATTTCTGGCGTGTTGCTCTGAAGAAGAACAAGAGTTGCATTCCTCTCTCTAAATATTTTTCTAAATTTTGTAAGCAAACCCCCGAGTTGTCAAAATTACATGCGTTTTGTTTTCGTAATCTACAACACCCAAGGCTGATTTCACCAACACATTCAAAGCAAAAAAAGAGTTTCCAGTCTTGTAGTCTTTGACTTGGACTACGCTCCATCAGAGCATAATCCCTTTGGTAGTACATACCCGGGATATGTAATATCCGGGACGCTAGCCGATATGTTGTAAACTCAATAATAATAATAATAAAAATATATTTATTATTTTTATTTTATTTATTTATTTCAAAAAGCTCAAATCAATACAAAATTATGCTTACAAAATCATTTCAGAGTTCAATTAATTTCATTTGTTAATACAATATTCCTAATTTCCATAACTTGATATAACTTGATAACTTGTTGTTTTCCGATCTGCAAATCCTGCGAAGTCTACAAGGCTTGTCTGCAGGAAGTGGACCCCTTAGTGTTGTTTCTTGATGGTGTTTCCTAATTGTTCGTCTTGTTTTGGTACTGTTTTGGTTTTGTTTTTATTTGGTATTCTAACATGGCGTGGTTGTGTGTTTTCTGTTTGGTGTGTTACAAATACAGTATAAACAATAACCGAGGTTGTTGCACTTACTGGGTCAAACTTTTTTGTATAAGAAATGGTAGGCAAATGTCTATATTTCTATATAGAAAATGACAATGAAATACAAAACACATTTTTGAAACGAAACATTATTTCCTGGTCCAGATTCAGCTCTAGCCACAAATTGTGTAAGACTGCTTCCCTTTGTTTTTATCCGGCTTATTGTTGACTTGTGCACATTATATTTTTCACAAAGTAGCTTTACTGAAACACCCTCATCAACTTCGGATAAAATTTCACTTCTTTTTTTAATAGATAATTTAGTAATATTTCTTGTAACACCCATCCTGAACGAATTTCGCGTAGGTACTAATGAAAGTGGAACCCATCTAAGGAAACACACTTGGATGTGTAAATATATTTACAAAGAATTCTGTCTATACCCACACAAAACTAAATTACTGTAAAATAACGACAGACGTAACCAACCAAAAGGAGAACATGCAAATAAAAAAACAGATGAACAAGCTGCACTGATCGAGGTAACCTTTGAAAGTTGCACTTATAGAGTCAATACGTGCTACGACTTTAGTGTTGCGAAAATCAAGGAGTGGCGCGAATCGAGGGTTGCGTTAATCGAGTTCGTACTGTAATATGTTCTTATGTTGTTATTGTTGCTGTACTGATCTGTTTATTATTGTTGTTAACTTTGTTGTTTTTCTATTTTAAAGGTTGGATGATTTTCTGTTCGCTAGTGTCTCAGGTTGTTAATTCTTGCTGATACATACTGTTGCGTATACTTTGTTCACTTCGTTGATATTGCTATTAGTTTCTGTTTTATTGGCTGACTGTGCTGTTTTAATTCGCGCTTATACAGGGTGGCGCTGAATGACCTATATGGTTTGAATGTTTAATAACTTTTTTATTTAATGAATTATTATTATTTTTTTTTTTGTGTTATAAAGTATAGTACTGGGGAATATTTTTGGCTTAAGTATGAAAAATTATATCCCGCAAGTGATGGCCGTTTTCGGCTTCGCAGATTCGTGCTCTTTCCAGTACATTTTGCATAACTTTTCGTAAAATTTCCGGTGTTATGGCTTGAAATGGCTTGGTATGGTTGCTGGCTTATTAATGTATACCCTTTCTTTCAAATAAGCCCAAAGGAAACATTCTGGCGCTGTCAAATCGGGTGAACGTGGGGGCAATTGAAATCGCTTCTGCGCGAAATAATGCGTTCGCCAAACAATTGCTGATCACTGTTCTGTTGTGTAGTATTCCATTTCAAATTCCCCTAGTGTTCTTCACAAAATTCTGAAATAAAAATAAAAAAAAATAAAAAATTTAAAAAGTTATTAAACATTCAAACCATATCGGTCATTAAGCGCCACCCTGTATAAGCGCATTTATATAAAAATGTTTTGTTTTTTCCTTGAAAGTTCGTTTGTTATGTGCACCAATTGTACTGGGAGCGCGTTTAATGTTTTGGAATTATTACCTGGAGAGTTCGTATACCGTAGTTGTTGTTATAGGCAGCAGCTCCGAATCTGCCTTCTGATTTTTTTTTTAGTTTCGTGCTCATGATTTATTTTTAATCTGAATTCCTTTTTCGTGTAGAATTCGTTCAGTAGCGTTGTTCTGTATATTCATTCGATGTTCAACACACCTATTTGCTTGCTAACACTTTCTGTTTCATTTACATTTGGTATGTTCTTGGCTAAGATATGAAGTAACCTGTTTTGGCTTTTTTGTAATATTTTTTATCCATCCGTAAACCATGTCGAATGTGGGATTCGCTTAGCGCGACATACATACATGCTTGCCTAACTACTTGATTGTTGCAACAGCAGCTCAGCTGGTGCAGCATAAACGACGTTTTTCTTAACTTGTATCGCAGGTACTCGATGAGGGCATACCATTTAAGGTTGTGGTCAATTATTACACTCAGATATTTATAGTGGTTTATTTGCTCAATTTCGACCGCGCAGGAGTCTTCTTAATTTCCAGATGTACCCCTTGAACTGGCTGTATGTATGCAATCATAACTATGCAGTTTAATATTAATGTCATGCCGCAGAATACTAGGCATGAATGAAAACTAGGCATGATTACATGAAGAATCTTGATTTTGGCAGCGTTTTTCTTTAGACCATGGTCGTGTGCCCAACGTGTTCTTATGTCAAATTCGTTCTGCATAATGTAGCCGTTGTTATATTTTTATGTGAAACAACAACAGCAGTGTCGTCTGCATAGGCAAAAACTTTGCTAAATTTCAACTGCCTTAGCATATCATTTGTATAGAGAATATACAATAGTGGGCCCAGCTTGGAACCCTGTGGTATACCATGTGTTACTGGGATTCGGTGACTTACCCCATTTCCCACTTTGACACAGTATGATCTTAGGTGTAGGTAGTCTCGGAACCATTCAAGCGTTCAGACCGCGCACAAACCGCGCACTCCGCAGTTTTGTAGTGTGGAGATTAGCTTATCGTGCGAGAGGGTGTCAAAAGCCTTGCTGAAGTCTATAAAAAGAATAAGACTGTGGTTATCCTTACTAAGTTGCTCATTTAGATTACAAGCAAAGTATCCAAGGAGCTTATCACTCACATGAACAGCAAATTTGCACTCTTTTGATGAACAGTAACTACCCGGATAGAGAAAAGTATCAAGCATTTTTGAATGGAATCGAAGTAAATTATCATTATATGTGTATTTAAACTGCATCTAGCAACGATTCTGGTGAAATATTTTTTGGATACTTTCGGCCATGACCTGCTTGTAGTAATTTGGGTAATGCGGGGGGGGGGGGGGGAATTCCAAAAACCCGCTTGTTACATTTTTTATACTTATTGTTGAACTCTTTTTATATACATATGTTGAAAGTTGAAGGGTTTTATAGACACGAAAATAGCAAATCTAGCAACAATTCTGTTGAAATATTTTTTGTGTACTTTCGAGCATGACATGTTGTTTGATAATTAGGGAAAATGGGGAATACCAAAAATTTGAGTGCATCTATTTTTTTATACCTGTTGAACCATTTTTTATATCTGTCAAAGGATGAAGTGTTTTATAGAGAGAGAAATAGCAAATTCTGAATGCAATTTTTCTGGATGATTCTATGATAACTCGTTCCAATGGCATTTCTGACCGTTTATGGCTTCATAGAGCTTCGTGTTTGAGGCTAATGAGTTGTGAATAGCAAATGCATTTCCACTGTATCAAGCTACAATGTTCGTTCGCCGATTCAAGAATATCACAAGGTTCTTGAGATTTGATTCCGAAATTACACTCGAGGCTCGTATGAGATCTGATAATATTGGCAGAACCAATAAGGAATATTTTCCAGATGATAAATGCCAATCTAAAAATTTTCTACAGGCCTTCAGATTCAATTAGAGTATATGAGCAACTCTTTCCCTTTAGAGGACACAAAAAATTTACACAAACTCCAAACCACGTAAATATGGCATTAACTTTTGTTGGGCTTATGATACTGCAACTGGATATTCTCTAAATGGCGATACATATACGGGAAAAATAAATAACATCAGAGATGTCAATCTAGGACAGCGAGTTGTGAAACACTCAACTCGCTCACTCATATCTCGGGGCCAAAAATAAGCCGAAAATTATCCATTACTATAACGCCACAAAAGCACGAGTAGATAAAATGGACCAAATGCTCAAACAATGTACAAGCAAACAGAACACAAATCGATGGCCTTTAGGATTCTTCTATAACATGCTGGACTTATCATCGCTTGCTGCCTTTATTATATTCCGTGAAAACAACCCAGAAAGCTCTGTAGCCATCAGGCAGAGTGGTCGACGCACTTTTCTCCCACGTCTGGGTGAGAAACTTTGCATTCCCGGAATATGAAAGAGGACACAGTAATAGTAATGCGATTGCAACATTTGCAGAGAGAGTGCAATGGAGTGCATTTTGGGAGAGCCGATCAGAAAAGATGAAGATAATGAGGAGTTTATTCCTGATAGTCAGAATAGTAATGCAAGCTGTTGTGTTGCCTTACACAAACTAAATGCCAGAAATGCCATATGTCGTAATATTATTTATATATTTAACTTATAATAAAAAGTTTAAATTAATAGTAAAAGTAATTTAAATTTATAATGAAGTAAAAATAAATATAAACTGAGTGTTCTTTTTTCATGAAATAAGCTTAGGATTTTATCGGATTTAATAGTGTGAAACTTTTCCCACCTCTCGTTGAATGGATAAAATCTACTTTGTATTCTAAATCTCTATTTGCAGTCATTACTTTCAATAATTACATCGATTTTGCTAATTTTGTATACATTCGAAACATGAACAACAGATGAGATAGAAAAATCCCTTTATTTACCGGGGTAGTTACTGTTCACTTGAAGGGGAAAATTGAAAAATTGCGGAGAAAAAGCGGAAAAAAATTTTTTTCAAAATAATTTCTAGCTATTCTCGTAGAAAACGAAAATTTAGTCACTGAGTCGGAATAAAATTTTAATAAAAAATTAAATGCCCGAGATATTTACGAGCAAAAACTGCAATATTTGCCCGGGTAGTTACTGTTCATGTGAGTGTTATTAATACTTCTTCCTTTCTCGAAACCGTGCTGATTTTCGTTTTTGATTTTCTCCTTCTCGATAAAATCTCTCAGTCTTCTTGTAATAACTTCCTCTAATATTTTCTCGATTGATGAAAGTATCGCAATAGGTCGGTAGTTACCACAGTCATCTTTGCTACCACTTTAAATATTGGACGGAATAGTGCTGTTTTTAATATTTGTGGAATTTTTGCCTCATTCAAACTTAAGTTTACTACCTTAAATAAGATTGGGGAGAAAATGTTGGCGTATTTTTTTAAATCTTTAGCTCGGATACCATCGCAGTTTTAGCTTTCATGCTTCTTAAAATGTTTGTCATTTCAAGGTCGTTGGTTTCTTCCACATAAATTGAATTCAACGATGCTTTCGTCGAATAGAGGATGGAGATCTGGCAATCATGTACGATTTTTTGTATATTTTCTTCGAAACTTCTAGCAAGTTCATTTGGGATGGTATGTATGGTGTTCTTTGCCGCTCATATGTTTGAATATTTTCTCGTCAAGATTTTCAGATTTCCTGCCTAAAATTTCATTAACTGTTTGCCAGGTCCTCCGAGCGGCATATCTATAATCATATAATTTATTTTTATAAAACATTATTTTGGCAACCTGCAATTTTTTGACTAGATTTCTGTATGCTTTGTAATCTTTTTCTTTTTGTTTGCTTGATGGCTTATCTATCCATTTCCTGTATAGCTTATCCCTATATTTGCAGCACTTCAGAAGCTCTTCAGTCATCCAGAGATTTTTGCATCGTTTTTTTACTTTTTTTACATTGTTTATGTTAGTTATGCTACTCCAATTTGTGTTTGTTATTTATTTATTTAGCTTTCGCTCATTTAGCAGAAGAATTTCATGCTCGTTCTGGGATCTCTTCTCATAAGTACTCTTCTTGATTCCTTGTCCCTTTATTTTACAGATGAGAGCGAAGTCGTCTGCGATCGCGGTATTAATTACAGCAACGTAAGCATCGCTCTTATTACACCGTATGAAGAGGTGAACAAGAGCGAAACAAGTTTTCGGCTATTTGAATGTCTATTTAAATTGCTTCAAAAGAAATCACACTGGGAAGAATGCATTCAGCAATAAATCTTTCTGTCACATAGACTGCGATACCACGGTATTAACGATACGGTATTAAAGCCATCTATGGAATAGAAGTTATTACCAATTTTTTGGCTACTTGAGTTTTATTACTGGTGCAAAAATATGAAAAAACATCTCTGGGGAAGGAGTTTAGTTCGTAATTTTCACTTTCTTTGGAAATTACAAAACATAGATCCTTCCGGTTTCAAGCCAGAAGGATTCCTTTCTAGTCTAGATTGTCCTTGTGAGTGGATGTGTTTTTGGCGTTCGCTGTTAAGCTCTAGTATTTTGTTTACTCTGCCTCGATTTCTTGTGTTTGATCGCTGTCGCTGTTTTTTGTCGTTTTAAGTGACATCGTTTTTTTTTGCATTGTTTTTTAAATCACCACTGTGATTGAAATGTCTTGTCCAGCGAAGAATACAAGAAATGTTTCGGCCTCTCGTGGAAATTCTGCATCACCCACTTTTGGCGCCAACTTGCTGCGCTCCGATGGGATATCCCCTGCTCCAACTGCTTTACTCTCAGCATCTAACCTAAATACTAAGCTGAATAGTCTTGAGGAGACAATTGTTGAGAAGTTGACGGCAGCGCTAACGACATCTGAGGGGCGAGTACAGATACTCAGTGGGGTGTCAGCTGAGGTGTCGAACATCAAATCTTGCATTTAAAAGATCATCGAGAGAGTTGCTGTTGTGGAAGCTGCCTGTGCTGAATTTAATGTTTTAAAAGAGCAGTTCAAAGAGGTCAAGCGATTGGTCATGCCTGACAGTGCTGGTGGAAGCTCTCTTACTACGAAGCTGAATTCTGAGCTTACGGAGTTAAAAACAAAAATGGAGAGTTTAGAGAGTAACTCTGTTTCAGCTGATGTGCTAATAAACGGTATTCCGTTTTTACCGGGAGAGAATCTCACTGATATTTTTGGTAAGATTTGCTCTTCGTTAAAGTTGGGCGCTCCTTCTATTCAAAATATATTTCGTGTGAGACCTACAACGGGAAATAAAAACTCTGCGATTATTGCTAAATTATCTTCGGCGAATGAGCGCAATAATTTGTGCAAAGCTGTTGCTACTTTTCGCAGAGCGAATAATCGTCGGCTGCAGCTCAGTGATGGTCTTGACGGTGACCAAGTAATTTTTGTACATTAAGGTCTTACTAAAGCTAATCGTGAGTTACTGCAAGTAGTGGTTATAAGGGGGTTCTGGGACAGAGGAAACGTGGGAGCTACTGGGAGCGGTATTTAGGAGTGTGTCTTTGCTAAAAATTGGGTTATGTCTTTGCTATAATTTGCATTGTGTCCTTGCTGAAAGTATAGTTTTAGGGGTTTTTTGAAAGATTATTGAATTTTTAGCCATTTAGGATTGTGTCTTTGCTAAAATATGGTTTTAGGTGTGTTTTCTCTGGTAATTTTCGTCTTTTAGCCGATAGGTTTGTAACTATGCTATCGTCGACCAGATGGCCATGGTTGATAAGTGCTTTGGAATGTTCATTTAGGCTTGTGTCTGTGATACAGACTTAGTTTTTTTTTTCTTTTAGCCGATAGGTTTGTAACTATGCTATCGTCCACCAGATGGCCATCGTGAATAAGTGCTTTGGAATGTTCATTTAGGCTTGTGTCTGTGATATAGACTTAGTAATGCCGATCGTTTGCTATACCGAAGTAGATGGCGTAAGTGGGAAGTTTTTTAGTGTAGCACACTTTTTTAGTCTTTTTTACTAATTTCTCAGTGCTAGGAATGAATTTGTGATTTTGTCTTTGGTGGGAATAAATAGGGGAAAAAAAGCGTAGCATACTTTTTAGTCTTTTTATATGACGGTTGTTTTTTGGTATATCGGTAAAGTGCTAAGTAGAAGTCAGAAATTTTGCTATGTGGTTGTTGTTGTTGTTACTTATTTTAGGGGATGATTCGCCCGCTGTGAGATAGTAGATTTAAAGATCAAGTGTTTTGTATGTATTATTATAATTTATAACTTATATTTTATATTTATATTTATTTATATATTTATATATTTATTTATATTTATATATTTATTTATTTATTTATTTATAATTATAATATTTTTTCTTTTGAATTTTTTAATTTTGCTATGTGGTTGTTGTTGTGTTGTTATTTATTTTAGGGGATGATTCACTTCGGTACTTTGATCGCCAGCTGCAACAATCTGGCTCCGAAGTTCTGTGGAATTTCAATTAAATAAAGTCGTATATTAAGGTTCGGTTGACATTTTAAGGGATAACCTTTTTTTATCAGCACCTGCACTATGAGGCGTGAGTGTTTGGGCACACAGTAGTAATTTCGGGGCTTTGATCACCTGTTGTGTGATAGTAGGGAAAACATGCACGTGTTTGTACACGCATGAAAATGCACCATTATCATTTTCGGCAATTTGATCGCCAGCTGCAACAATCTGGCTCCGAAGTTCTGTGGAATTTCAATTAAATAAAGTCGTAAATTACTGTTCGGTTGACCTTTTAGGGGGATAATCTACAGGCGGACGGATGGAATACTCGAAGCTGTTGTTGTAGGAGTTTTCCTTGCGGTGTTTTTGTGGTATTTATTGTTAATTTATAGCAACCCAAATCAACCTTTTTTTATCGCCAGCTGCACTATGCAACGTGATCGTTTTGAGTACGCTGGCCTCCTGCTGTGTGTGAGTGTGAGTGTGTGATTGTTTTACCGCTGCGGTAAATGTGCACTTATCAAACTCTGCGGACCCTTTCCGTGGGAAAAAAAAATGTTCAACGTGTGCAGGTGTTTACAAATAATTTCCATTTTCGAATCTAGTGAACGATTTTTTCGTATTGTTTACGCCAAACACTCATTCTGACTCGACCGCATACCCCAGCGCTGCTCTTTCGCCCTCCCAGAGAAAGCAGCGCCATCTACTCCCCTGTAGATGCACATGCATTGCACGTCGGTCAGCGCAGCCAACCTCCCCGACTGCGACCTGTCAACTCTTGACAGGTCAACGAGTTTTTGATGACTTCCGCCCCCAACTTAACTTTTTTTTACTTTACTTTAGCGTGTTGGACCTTACCTACGTGTTAGCCACCGGTGAACTTACATTCGTACTTGAATTACTTATTTTTTCCTGGTGATCGACTCGCGAGTGTTTCCTCCCCACATTCACAAACATCACCACCATTATCACCATCATCACCACAAACATCACCACCACGATCATCATCCACACGATCACCATCAACACCAACCTCATCTCCACCATCCACCACATCACACATTACATCGAACCATCGGTAAGTCTTTCAATTCCCCCGTCACTCTTACTACTATATTATCTTATATATTATATATCGGTGTGTTGCGCTTACTTGTGCACACATCCCCCACACAAACACGTATAAATAGATGCTACATTTCAGGAGCAAGTCAGAATCCGACATTTACTTGGTGAGTAACGCATTCTCAACGAACTGGGTACTGAAAGGTGCCCTTTCCAAAATATTTGGGCCGACATCTGATCGCCCAACCCCCAATGGTGGAACCTAACCGTCTTTATAATAAAAAGGTATTGTGATCTAGGCCCTGACAAAATCAGATTCTGTTAGAATCAGATACAATTAATAGGGAATTTTTTTTTGTTTAGGGTTTAATTAATTTTTTTCTTTTTATAATTTTTTTAAAAAGGTATTGTGATCTAGGCCCTGACAAAATCAGATTCTGTCAGAATCAGATACAAATAATAGGGAATTTTTTTTTTTAATTAATATTTTTTTTTTTTATAATTTTTCATATACATTGTGTATGTATTTGTTTTCTTTCTTTTTTTGTTTTTTACATTTAATTTAATTTTTTTTTTTTTTGGTTATTTTATAATTTTTTTTTATAATTTTAATTTGTTTAATTATTTTTCCTTTTCATATATTTTTAAAAATTGTTTGTTTTAATTATTTTTCGTTTTAATATCTTTAGAAGTAGAGTGGACCCTCGGTTAACGAACGCCCCGCATAACGAACATTTCGCATAACGAACACTTTTTTTTGGGAAAAAAAGTTTCGCTTACCGGACGAAGTTTCGCATAACGACCAACGAAAGGGGGAAACCTTAATTGCATATAAAATTTCTGTCTGTGCTATGCAACGAAACAGGGGAAACCCCGAATACACATTATAGTGCCGTCTGTGTTTAGCTTTTGTTTCATAATTGTGCATTTTGTTTTATTTTTGTGCATAATTGCCTGTGTTCGTAAAATTAACAAGACGTGTTGAAACATACAAATGTTCTATTTTTAATTTTGTTTTTATAAAAATTGCAAAATAACATACGTAAATGTCTTCAAAAAAAGATTCGGAGAAAGAGAAAAATAAAAGGGCCAAAATAACTATTGAAATGAAACTCAAGATCATTGAAAAACATAAACATGGTTTGAGTGTGGCTGATTTAGGACGTGCGTTCAACTTATCGAAATCAACGATTTTTACTATCCTCAAGAATAAGGACAAGCTTGCGGTGTTGAATGCTTCAAAGGGAGTATCAAGAGTTTCTTCGCAACGACCACAAATTCTCGATGATATTGAAAGATTGCTTCTGATATGGATTAACGAAAAGCAAATGCAAGGTGACACAATTTCGCAGAATATAATTTGTGAGAAGGCTAAAAAAATATTCACCAATCTTATTGAAAAGTCACCAGGAACATCAACAGCCAGAGGAGAAGAGTTCAAAGCAAGCATTTTATTTTCGAATATATATTGTAAATTTTTTTCTGTTTTATTTTTCTATTATTTTTATTTTTACTTTTTTTATATATTTTTTAAAATTTGTTTTTAATTATTTTTCGTTTTAATATCTTCACACGTATGTTATTTAAATTTTTCTATTATATTTTTAACGTTTTAGAATTTTACTTTCTAACATTTTATTTATTTTCATTGTTTACTTTACACTTTAACACTTTATATTTTTAATAGTTAATTTTAAAAAAAAATGTTTTTTTTGGTTATTTTATAATTTCTTTAACTCAAATTTTTGGTTTAATTATTTTCCCCTTTGTTTTTATATATTATGTTTTATACTCGTATGTATTTTGTTTAAATTTTTTCTTTTTCCTTTTTCAAATAATGTGTATGTATATTATTATAGTTTATAATATATTTTTTTTTTTTTGTTTTTAAATTTATTTCTGTTTGTTATTGTTTTTCAATAAAATTAGTTTTATAAGAATATAATGTACTTATACACATTTCTTTTTTTCTCTTTTATTTTACATTGTTTCAATAGACTGGCACGCTCCCAAATTACACAGCATAAGTGTGCAGCACATTTTTACACTGCCTCAGGATTATCCTGGGATGCCATGTTGAAAACCACTCAAATAGAACTAGAGTTGTTTACGGATATAGACATGTATATGTTCGTACAGAAAAGTATAAGGGGAGGCATTGTCCAGTGCTCTAAGAGGCATTCAAAGGCTAATAACAAATATATGGTGGATTATGATTCCAATAAGCCATCAGAATATTTGATGTATTTGGATGCCAATAACTTATATGGCTGGGCAATGTCGCAATATCTCCCTTATGGTGGTTTTGAGTGGATTCAAAATGCTGAAGAATTTGATGTACAATCAATCCCCGAAAATTCATCTTTCGGCTATATTCTGGAAGTGGATTTAATTTATCCAACTAATTTGCATGACGCTCACAATGATTTACCATTTTGCGCAGAAAATAAAAAATCTCCAAATGGTAAATTTGCGAAGCTGATAACTGACTTAACTGACAAGACTGCTTATACAATTCACTATAAGAATCTTCAGCAATGTCTGAAGAATGGTTTAAAGCTTGCTAAAATTCATAGAGTTTTAAAGTATAAACAGTCTTGTTGGTTAAAACCAGGGTTCGGAAAACGTTTCTTTTTTATATCGCTCAATTTATATCCCTCACTGAAGATAAAAATATTTCCATCCTCACTGATAAATATCTTTTTTCATCTTCGTTCAAAAAAATAAATATCGCTCACGATGAAAATAATTTCGATCTTCCAACAAAACTATCACTTGGGATGAAAAAAATTCTTATCTTCAAATATTTCGATCCCTCAAGTTGAAAACATTTCGTTTGTTGACGAATAGCGATCGCAGAAGATGAGAAAACTTCGGCTTTCGTACCAAAACGATCTTCGGTGATGAAAAAAAGGCTGCGCAGGCAAAGAATCGATCTTTGAAGATGAAAATAATTTCGACGCAGGATCGAAAAAAGCAGCGGAACAGAGTTGAATAGCATGTGTTTTGTTGGTGTTTGGATGGTTCGCTTCGCGGCAGAGACAATTGCTTGAAAATGAAGTTTTGTTTGTGTTTCGTATGAATATGTTTTTGTTGGATTTGGTATACGATGAATTAAAATTAATTTTGCAAGTTGTGGGGTGTGAGGGAAACTTGTAGAAGTAAATACGTAAAATATTAATGTGTAAAAATATTAATAAGAAAATTGTTTTTTTTTTTAATAAGTAATTCTATATTAATATATTTTATACATATTCCTATTATAAATTTTTTATTATGAATTATGTACATATGTATTAAGTAATGTATTAGAAAAACATTAATTGGGAATATTTGCTCCCCGATTCAAAGTACAGATTGTGCCGCGTTACATTCTTCAATTTTATTATCCGACGGACATTTGAAACATGAATTCAAACACTTCTTCCTTAATAAACTTTGGTACCTGTTTTCCCTCTAATAATCAAACCTTTTTCATTCCAAAAGTAATTATTTTCAAGGCCGATATACAAATTTGCCTTCGATTCATATGTACATGTGCATATGTATTCAAATGCCTACCTGCAAAATTTATTGCATATATTCGTAACGAGCTCGCAGAAAGGGTTAACCATTTCCAGCAAAACTCTCAATTAATGTTTTTCTAATACATTACTTAATACATACATAATAAAAATTTGTAATAGGAATATGTATAAAATATATTAGAATTACTTATTAAACGTATTTACTAAATATTTAACGTATCCAACAAAAATCTATTCAAACATAGTCTCTGCCGCGAAGCAAACCATCCAAACACCAACAAATTCCATGCTGTTCAACTCTATTCCGCTGCTTTTTTCGATCCCTGCGTCGAAATTATTTTCATCTTCAAAGATCGATTCTTTGCCTGCGCAGCCTTTTTTTCATCACCGAAGATCGTTTTGGTACGAAAGCCGAAGTTTTCTCATCTTCTGCGATCGCTATTCGTCAACAAACGAAATGTTTTCAACTTGAGGGATCGAAATATTTGAAGATAAGAATTTTTTTCATCCCAAGTGATAGTTTTGTTGGAAGATCGAAATTATTTTGAACGTGAGCGATATGTATTTTTTTGAACGAAGATGAAAAAATAAAAATCGCTCATGAGTCAAAACAGATTTTCATCTTTTGTGATCGTTTTTTTGTGAGGGATATAAAAAAAGTTGTTCGTTTGAGGGATATATTCCGAACCCTGGTTAAAACAGTATATCGATCTCAATACTCATCATAGAACCTTGGCTAAGAATAATTTTGAGAAAAATTTCTTCAAATTATTGAATAATGCCGTATATGGAAAGACGATGGAAAATGTTGACAAGAGGAAAGATGTAAAAATTGCAACTGAATGGGAGAGTAGAGGAAGACGTTTAGGAGCTCGCGCATTGATTGCTAAGCCCAATTTTCACAGTGTATACTTCACTGAAGATATGGTGGCAATTCAAATGAGTAGAGCTCGATCAGTCTATAATAAACCAATTTACTTGGGGTTTGTTGTGTTGGAATTGTCAAAGTGGAAAATGTATGATTTCCACTATGATTACATGATGCCTAAATTCACAACAAACCTCAAGATAAATTATATGGACACAGACTCCTTTATTTACTCCTTTTACCTTTTTGTATATACATATTTAGTTCCTCATGAACTTAAAAAAAATTTGTAAATAAAAAACACATGTATATTTAAATTTTAAAATATTTCTTTTCTTTCAAAATGGATACAATTTCTTAGGACTAATACATTTTAAGGTACAATTTTCAGTGTATGCATAACATCGTACAGAAGTTGGAAAAGTTTATATAATGTTAGGTTGAAGCAACTTAGATAATTTTCTTAATTTCACCGGTGACTGGAGTATATTCAAAGATTCTATCGTGGATGAGCACACAGTATGCAGATGTCCCAGCCGGAATGTTCTTCAATGTTTTGAATTCAATCCTAATATCAATAGGTCCAGTTTTTATTGCATCGTTCTGTTGTGTTACATCCAAAACTAATACATTTTAAGGTACAATTTTCAGTGTATGCATAACATCGTACAGAAGTTGGAAAAGTTTATATAATGTTAGGCTGAAGCAACTTAGATAATTTTCTTAATTTCACCGGTGACTGGAGTATATTCAAAGATTCTGTCGTGGATGAGCACACAGTATGCAGATGTCCCAGCCGGAATGTTCTTCAATGTTTTGAATTCAATCCTAATATCAATAGGTCCAGTTTTTATTGCTTCGTTCTGATGTGTTACATCCAAAACTAATACATTTTAAGGTACAATTTTCAGTGTATGCATAACATCGTACAGAAGTTGGAAAAGTTTATATAATGTTAGGTTGAAGCAACTTAGATAATTTTCTTAATTTCACCGGTGACTGGAGTATATTCAAAGATTCTATCGTGGATGAGCACACAGTATGCAGATGTCCCAGCCGGAATGTTCTTCAATGTTTTGAATTCAATCCTAATATCAATAGGTCCAGTTTTTATTGCTTCGTTCTGATGTGTTACATCTAAAACAATTATCGGAGCTTCATCTTTAAATTGCTCACGTAGCAGCAGAGGTTGTGGTTCACGCATAAAATAACTTTGTTGGAATTTAGCATACATATCATATAGGATAGCATAACGATCACTATCGAATTTCAGATTAAGATCATCGTAGGGATACGTATCCGAGTTAAGATGTACTTTTATATCGGTTAAATCACAATGCTTAAACTTGTTATCTTTCCTAAAGGCAATCAGAATAAAGCGTGGTCTCTCATTTTGTGCTGCTAGCTTTACATTCCACAAATGATTCGTTCCTTGAGTAAGAGACGGATTAAAATGACAATCCCAACTGCGAAATGATATTGTTAAAGGTTGGGCACTCTGAATGGTTTTGAAAATTTTCAATTTTGTATAATCAGCCAATTTTATATGTGAAATTTTCCATGTGATGTTTGTTAGATGTAATTGTAATTTTTCATTTGCAGTAATCGAGTATACAGCATTTTCATCTGACTTGGAGCGTGATAAAATTAGCTTATGTTTAGAATTCACCAGAATTATATTAAAGTCTTCAGCAAATCCGAGCAGATTTTTTAACGGCATACAGAATAGCTGTGATAATCTTTTTTAATAATACTATCATCGTAAATCGGTTTTTGTGTAACAGTTAGTATGCCACTCATTATTTCTGTTTTAATACAAGTCCCAGCGATTTTAAAAATTTTTTGTTGTTCGTTGTTAATGTCCTGCCTTTATTTATTGATTGAGGATCCCTTAATCCTGATTGTTCAACCGCCAATGTAGGAATGATTGAAGATTCATGGGCGAGTTTGTTTTTATTGTAAATAATCATATTAATCGAGAGGTTTTAAATGAAGTCTTAGAGTTATTGTTTCTCCACAAAAATTAATTAATTTTCCGCTTTGATCAACAACCTTAACTGTGACCGAACTTATCTGTTTGGTGTTTACTGGTAAATAGATGACATTTTTCGGACTTTCGTCTATTTTATATCCAGAACTAACCATCACTGCAAACATATGAATTGTATGCGCTAGTTCGTTGTTAATATATGAACCCACCACAATGTTGCACTCAAGGTGTATTGCAGATATATTCGTTATATTCAAAGGTAAGTCTGATGAATGTGATTTTCCTGCTTCCAACTCAATATTACTGAAACCCACTAACGAACCAATTGTGCGCCCCTTATTAAAATAAATGATATCTTTGCTGGATTCTACAAATGCTTGAAGTGTATTGCGATTTGCAAATATTTTTAGGCTTTCAGCAGGTTCTAACTTAGTATATTCCTCTTTAATATAATCAGCAATATCATCGAGTTCATATGAACCAACTCAAATTTCAATGATATGATTACCTATGTGAAACAAATTGTTGTCGACATCAACGTTAGGTATAGAATTGTAGCTGTGGAAATCAACGAGACCACACACATAGTTTCTGTCCAATTCTATAGGTGGAAAGTAATCAGCTGTAAGAATTGACTCGTTACCTCTCAGAGTAACTGTTATAGACATCTCGAATGTTAAGAAAGAAATGAAATTAAAAACTTGAATAATGTGGATTTATTTAAAAAAATTTGTTTAATTCTAAAATACAAATACATATAAAAAAAAAAAAAAAATACAACTGAATTTTTAGAGTATAGCATTATTGTTAATCCAAGAGTTATGATAATTCGAAAATCCCAACCATTTAACAAGACATCTGCTTCCTTTGGTTTTGAGAATTTTTTCAACGAGGTATGTATTGGGATATCTTGTCTTCTGTAGTTCACTTTCATAGAATCCGCCTTTAACGGAATAGCCATGATAGTCTTCCAAAATATATGTTGTTGGATTCGTGATTTGTATAGTCTTTATTTTGAAAATTTCTGTTGTCCAGTTCGTTTTGTTGTCTTTCTCAAAAATTTGCTTATATTTACTGATTCTCACAAAGTCACCCTTGCGGAATTTGGGTTTATTGAAAATTTTTAGGTTATTATATGCAGTCTTTAATAGAGAGGTTTCTTTTGAAGCGTTGACATTCTCAGGAGCCATTCTAATAGTTCTATGTATTTTAGCATTATATTTATCGACTAAATTTTTATAATTATCAATCAATCGATATGAGCCGTGATAGCTGAATTCCTTCCACATCATCCCTTTAAGTGTTCTATTGAAGCGTTCAACGATTAAAGTTTTTATTATGCTATATGATGAGTAATGATTGAAGTGATATTGCGCCATAAAATTTTTAAATTGATTGTTGAAGAACTCTTTACCATCATCGGTTTGTAGATTTTTTGGTATTCGTCCAAATTTTAATACGTTTTCCATAGCTTTTCTAACGTCAGAAGAGTTTTAAGTTTTTAGTGCTATAGCCCAAGCAAATTTTGAAAATGTATCGATTACGGTAAGAAGAAAACGATATCCATCATTAGATGTGGAATAATTACCCATTTCCACTAAATCGGCCTGCCAGAGATCATCTATTCCCGTGGTTATTACTCGCCTTCGCTTAAAATTCTTACGAGCTTGCTTGTGAAGCTCTTCCACTAAACCTCTCTTTATCGACATTGGGTTTTCTTTTTCCTCTTTTCTATACTTTGGGTTTCTTTGCGAAGATATGATTTATGTCTTTGAAAATATTTTCCTTTAGCAATGCGTTTTCCTCTCGTAGTCTTATGTTATTCTGGTCAATATTTCTGTAGATGGATTCCTTCAGCAATGTGCTCTCATCTTGAATTTTCGAGGTAATTTGATTTAGACTTTCAGCGACAAATGCTTTTGTAACAGCATCACATTGCTCTTTAGGTTCTCCAACATTTTTTAAGCGCCTTTTCTGGAAGTTTACATTTATATCATGGTCCACATTAAGGCCTTAAGTGTTTAGAATATTTCTTTTTAATTTTAATTGATTTTCACCTTGCTGAGAATGACCGAACTTGTCAACGCTCATTTTACGAATATTATTTTCTGTTATTGTATATAGCATTTATACAATTATATCTGCTTCCCTAAGTTCTTCAATTATTGAGACTACTTCATTATTATGATTGTTGTGACCAGCAGATTCAGATGATACAAATAATCTTAACCTATCTACCAACTCATTTGGATCATCCCAATATATATAATTTGGCTTGTGCTTATTAACACTCATTAAACCGCTTCCTTTGTGTGATGATGATGAAGATTTATTCTCATTGAATAACTTTTTTATTATTTTGTATTTGGGTGCTTTAGTCCCCATGGTTTGCTTAGTTGCGCTATAATCACGTTTATGGGCATTTGTAGTATGTAAAATTTGTTTGTACATTTGTAGATCTGCATTGTCATAATTTGTAGGTTTCTTATGGAATAATAGTTCAGATAATCCTGATGTTAAGTTCCAATTATGATTAGAAATAGATATTTTGTTATCATCTACTTCAAATGTTTTATTACCAATTCTCCATTTGCCATATGAACCTTTATGTGGTCCATATAGAGTATCTAACTTATCCTGCTTTTCCAATTCATATAAATGTGATATATTGCTAGGCGATTTACTAGCATCTGCTGTTGAATCCATTTGCGAGAAAAAGGGATCTTCATCATCATCATCTTCATTACTCTCAGTAATAGTGTTTGCAGTCTCATCTTTGAATGGTTTTTCATTTCTTACTTTAAACGGTGTGCTGGTTTTTAGAAAGAGTTGTTTGTTATTGGTTGTGAAATTGCTTTTGTTGATCTTATCATTTGATTTAGATTGCTTGACTATTTCTTTTAGAGGTTTTGTGATGGGGCTAAATGTTTCTTCTAATCTTTTCTCCATATCAGCTTCATCTAATTTTAAACTATTAAATTTTTTCTTTAATACTTTTCTAGTCTTTATGATGTCCTTAAGTACTTTTTCATCCATTGCGCTCTCCTGTTGATTCTTATTGTATCAGATTGATCAGCTTTTGAACAGCTATTGAACAGCTTTTGATGAGGTCGAACTGCTTTTGAACTGCTTTTGAACAGCTTTGAACTGCTTTTGAACAGCTTTGAACTGCTTTTGAACAGCTTTGAACAGGTTTTGAACTGCTTTTGATGAGGTCGAACAGCTTTTGAACTGCTTTTGATGAGGTCGAACTGCTTTGAACTGCTTTTAAACAGGTTTTGAACTGCTTTTGATGGGGTCGAACAGCTTTTGAACTGCTTTCGATGAGGTTGATCGGATCTTTTATGAGCTTATGATGAGGTTGAAGTCATATAAAGTACTAATATAAAATAGAAGGATGCATGTGGTTTTATAGTTTATACTAGAATATAATTATCAAATCCCTTTCTATAACGCCCGTCATCAATTGGGTCGTCTTTACTTATAACCACAAATCCATATTTATCTTTCCAACATTCTATGCATATATTTGTGTATATATCTGTACCCACATCAGCGTAAATATGTTTCATATTCATTTCGTCCTGTTTGAACATAATTATTAAATTCGCATTATCAGATGTTTAGGGATTCATGTATATGTTTGGCATAAGTAAAAACTATCAATATTTTTATATCGACCCATACAAAAGTATGCTCGAACATTATTTTGCTTTTCACATGCAACATCATTAAATATCATAATAGAGTTGCTTTTAGCTTCATTTGGTTCTAAAACATCTTCATTTTCGGAAAATGTCCATGTTTTTTATCAGATCTAATATCATTTCTTCAAGTATTCATACTTTGGTTGATATAATGACTTTGAATACATATATTCATATATATATATATATTAATATATATATATATTCGCAAACTTTAGTCCATTCGGACTCTCCATTAAACACAACATGACGTTGGTCTTTCCACAATTTGAGGGACCAACAAGTAGCCCTTGTATAGAATTCGGCAGCAATGAACTGTGTCTTACATGTGATTTATTAGTGGACAAATCTAAATTTTTAACAATGATATTCTTGTCTTGTTTAACGAAATGCATTTTAGCATGTGATATATAAATAAAAAATCAGTACTTTATATTCATTTCTAATGCAACTATTTAATTGAAAGGATATAAAATGGTTGTATGTTATAAAAAGAGTTTAGTCGAAAGCCATCTGCAGTTGGAAAAGGTTTAATAAATACTTTAATAGATGCACTACCAATTGAACTTCATTTACCCGGTTATCAATTCTGCCGCCCCGGAACTAAATTGGAAAAACGTTAGCAAGAGGCGATAAAGGAATTAATTCATTAGATGCTGCATGCAGAGAGCACGATATTGCTTATTCTCAAACTAAGGATCTCAATAAAAGGTACATTGCAGATAAAATATTGGAAGAAAACGCTTGGAAAAGCGCAAAATCCAAAGACAAAGGTTTTTCAGAGAGAAAAAACGCTTGGCTAGTTGCGAGTGCTATGAAAGCTAAGACTAAATTAGGTATGGGGAACACTCTCAGGAATATTAAGAAAATAAAGAAAACAATTAAACGAAAATGTACGAAAAAATGCTTCACTAATGCTGTAAAAAACGCTATGAGGACTATTAATAAACAGAAATCAGACGATATTCGCAGCGCTATTAAAATTGCACGAAAAGTAGTAAACAAGTCCTTCAGAAAAAAGAAAGCATCAATTGAGATACCTCGTATTATACCCTTGCCGAAAAGAGGAGGTTTTCTACCACTGGTGCCAGTCTTGACTGCACTTGGAACTCTTGGAGGTTTAGCATCTGGAGGATCTGCGATCTTTAAAGCTATTAATGCGGCAAAAGTTGGTAGAGAATTATTGAATGAAGCAAGTCGCCATAATAAAGTGATGGAGGAAATAACTGTGGGCAAAGGTTTATATCTGAAGCCATACAAGATTAGGTTTATATTATAGTCCGCAATCAAAAAACCTCTAAGGAAGCTACCCAGAAGACCGCTCACAGACATCGACTTGATTGAGCATGCACAACAATTGCCACATTTTAGAGGCGTTTTCATGAGAGATAGTCTACCGAAACGTGTACGCCAGACAGAATGCGGAATCATCAACTTGGATTCATCGAGCGGTCCAGGTACTATACTCAACATCAAAATTATAATACATACAATTGTGGTCATTTATGTCTAGAATTCCTATATAATATCACTACAAATACTCAATAAAGATTGTTTTATTGTATTTGAGCAGAAAATCAAATTGAGTTTTATTTTATTTTTTAGTTAGGATTCAGGAGAACTAAACACCATACGAAGACCTGTTCCACTGTCTCTGTTTCACTGCTCCAATCCATCTCACATGAGTTGTTTTTCACTGTTTATCTCGCTTCTCCATACACATACGCTTTTGGTGGTGGGTATTGTTTGTTTCTAGCCCAATTTCAGTTCTGTTTCCAGTGTTTTTCTACTCAAATTTAAAATGTATAAATAATACGTTCCTCGCCTCTAACAATTTAGTCGTTGCAGATATTTGGAACCAGCAAAAGATAAAAACAAAGACAGAATGTCACCAATTCAGAATTCATCATATTCTTTGACCGCATTAGAAGATTTCAACGAGAGGAATTATATGTTGAAGACCATGCTAAGCATTGAAAATATGGAGCCGAATAGAAGCTATAGCATAAAAACAGTTCGCAAGACCAAAACAAAATATGGGGAGCGGATTCTAATGGAAGTGGACGACAGCATCGTTTTTCTGCCGCCAAGATTCAACAACCTCAGCGACGAAACTATAAGAGAATTTTCCAACGGATTCTACTATTTGACGAAAGTAATATTATTTAAGATGTATTTTTAAGATGTAAAAAAAAAATGTATAAATAAATATATATATATAATAAATAAATAGTTCATAAATTTTAAATAAATTTAAATAAAATTTTTTATATTTGGTTTAGATTTTATTTAATCTAGAATACAATAGCATTAATTTATTTATTCTATAAATAACACGTTCCACCATGTAGCATGCACAAGTGTCTGGTCCATCTAAACATTCGTTTGAAGCCCAACAACAAGATTTATAGTGCTGTCCATGATTTGATTGTATTAGAATTTCATGCTCGCAACGGCTTAATTTGATGTAGCATTTCAGAATTTCATCATAATGCTCATCCAACAATGCTTCTTTTTGTTTGATTAGAAATTCGTGAACTTGCTTCAAAAATAAGGAAATATTTACTTTATCCATGTCTACTCATCAACAATCCAATCTATAGTGATGGGGCATTTTTATTCTTATAGCGTATCAAAAGTATTTTCTAACAGCTTTCCCTCGAAAATTAAACCATATTGAGTTTACGAAGAAGAATAGAATTAGTACATGTACGATCATGTTCAAAATTTCATGCATATACAACCATGTGGACGAGAAACACGTGTACGCTTTGAATATTTTTTTCCCACGGAAAGGCAAAGGGTCCCAAGAGTGTGATAAGTACACCTTTGTTGAAAAGATACAACAATCAAACACTCAAACACACAGCAGGAGGCCAGCGTACCCAAATTATTACGTGACTATGAATTAACAACCACAACACAGCAAGGGAAACTCCTACAACAACAGCTTCGACTATTCCATCCGACCGCCTGTAGATTATCCCTTAAAAGATCGACCGCAAGCACGTTCATGTTGTCCCTACTATCACACAACAGGTGATCAAAGGCCCGAAATTACTACTGTGTGCCCAAACACTCACGCCTCATAGTGCAGGTGCTGATAAAAAAAGGTTATCCCATTAAAATGTCAACCGAACCTTAATTTACGACTTTATTTAATTGAAATTCCACAGAACTTCGGAGCCAGATTGTTGCAGCTGGCGATCAAAGTACCGAAGTGAATCATCCCCTAAAATAAATAACAACACAACAACAACCACATAGCAAAATTAAAAAATTCAAAAGAAAAAATATAATTATAAATAAATAAATAAATAAATATATAAATATAAATAAATATATAAATATATAAATAAATATAAATATAAAAATTTAAGTTATAAATTATAATAATACATACAAAACACTTGATCTTTAAATCTACTATCTCACAGCGGGCGAATCATACCCTAAAATAAATAACAACAACCACATAGCAAAATTTCTGACTTCACCAATAGCTTAGCACTTTACCGATATACCAAACACACGTCATATAAAAAGACTAAAAAGTATGCTACGCTTTTTTCTTCCCTATTTATTCCCACCAAAGACAAAATCAAAAATTCATTCCTAGCACTGAGAAATTAGTAAAAAAGACTAAAAGAGTATGCTACACTAAAAAACTTCCCACTTACGCCATCTACTTCGGTATAGCAAACGATCGGCATTACTAAGTCTATATCACAGACACAAGCCTAAATGAACATTCCAAAGCACTTATTCACGATGGCCATCTGGTGGACGATAGCATAGTTACAAACCTATCGGCTAAAAGAAAAAAAAACCTAAGTCTGTATCACAGACACAAGCCTAAATGAACATTCCAAAGCACTTATCAACCATGGCCATCTGGTCGACGATAGCATAGTTACAAACCTATCGGCTAAAAGACGAAAATTACCAGAGAAAACACACCTAAAACCATATTTTAGCAAAGACACAATCCTAAATGGCTAAAAATGCAATAATCATTCAAAAAACCCCTAAAACTATACTTTCAGAAAGGACACAATGCAAATTATAGCAAACACACAACCCAATTTTTAGCAAAGACACACTCCTAAATACCGCTCCCAGTAGCTCCCACGTTTCCATTGTCCCAGAAACCCCTTATAACCACTACTACTGCATTATGCCAATGTGAAGAGAAGAGAGAAGTTGCTCTGCACACCGTGTTTTCGCTGCGTGGTAGAGTCTACGTTAAAGCAACAGCTGATGGAGAGGCTATATTAGCTGTTCACAAGGAGAGCGTTGACGCCGTTGCCGTTTCTTAATATTTATTATTTTTATCATTATGCGATAAAAATACTCTTCATCTTCCGACTCTTCATCTTCTAGGCACAGCCTGCAGACGTCATCCTCCGCAAGACCCATCTTATGGAGATGATATCTGAAATTGCCGTGCCCGTGATCAAAGAGATTAGCCAGCTAAGACTGTCTCTTCTGTATCCGAGTAGTCGTCTGGCCTCCGAACGACTGCGAAGCGGTTTGATAATAACCATCCTCGCCTGACGACACGTGGTGAGGTTCCTCCACCTTCGTGCATGTTCAGAGTACAACCACTCGTCCATCGAGGCCCTTACCTTCCCGTCGCTAAGAGCGACTCTCGGCTCAGGCCCGCAAAAACAGTCAGCAGCCCCCTCCTTAGCAAGAGCGTCCGCTTTCTCGTTCTGTTCTGTGCCTATGTGCCCTTTGACCCAACAGAGTGTTACCTTGTTGTATTGGGCACACTCATTGAGCTTCTGGACAGCCTCCAGCACCAGTCTGGAATTGACGTTCGTCCGCGCCATACTCTTAATCACCGCCTGGTTATCCAGTGCTAGCAGGATACTGCTATTCCGCACCTGATCGCCAATTAGATGGTCCAGAGCATGTATCAGGGCCAGTAGTTCGGCCTGATATACGGACACGTATTTCCCTAGATGGAGCTTACAGCCGAGGTTCAACTCCGAAGAGAAGACCCCTGCACCTGCCCTTCCATCCATCAATGACCCATCCGTGAAGATGTTTAGGTCATGCTTGCTGCACTCATCGTGCAGTCGGCCATCTGCGATCAGGGTGTCGTGCCACCTATCGATGATTCGCACCCTGCACATACCATCCATAGGCATGCAGACATCGCTGATCTTTGCACGGACAATGTCCATAATGCGACCATGTCCTGACGCTGGTAAGTCAGCACCACGCCATATAGCGTTCCTATGCACTCGCATTGCCGCCAGCGCCGCCGTCCTCTTAATGAATAAGTCCAACGGTAGCAGCCCGAGTATCGCCTCCAGCGCGAAGGTCGGGGTGGTGCGCATGGCACCACTGATGGCTATGCATGCCAGACGTTGGACCCTATCCAGTTCGGCCTTCATCGTTATCTGATCTGCTTTATGCCACCTGATAACTGAGCCATACGTCAAACAGGGTCTAACCATAGCAGTGTAGATCCAGTGTGCCTTGTTTGGAGATAAACCCCATCGAAGGGTACACACTCTTCTGCACTGAAAGAGCACCGTCTTTGCCTTCCTAGTCCTCTCCAGCACATGCTCCTTCCAGGTAAGTTTGTTATCTAGGATTACTCCTAGGTACTTAACCCTTCGGGAGATGTTGATTTCGGATCCGAAAATCCTTAGAGGACTCCAGTTCGGAATTTTCCTCTTCCTTGTAAAGAGGATCATATCCATCTTAGTAGCATTGATGGTGAGGCCCTGCTCTCTACACCTTCTACCGTGGAGAGCGCCCCATGTTTTACGTCCCGCATGATGTCAATATATTTCCCTCTCACCATCACCGATATGTCGTCTGCATATCCTATTGTATGTATGCACCTTGAGTCCAGCCTTTGAAGCAAGGATGTTTGAAAGGATTTGTGATAACACCCCTCCCTGGGGACATCCCCTCGTCACTATCGCTCTTAGTCTATGACTCCCACATTGCAGATTTACCGCCCTGTGGCGCAGCATGAATTCAATCCAGTTAGTAACGACCGGGTTGAGCCCACGGCCCTCCAGGGCTAGTTTCAATCTTCCAAAACAGATCTTATCGAAAGCACCCTCTATGTCCATAAAAGTGGTCATAGCGATGCCTCCGTTCATCAGTTCCTTTTCCGCCACCCCGACCAGGTCGTGGAGGGCGGTCTCCGTAGATCTCCCGCTCTATATGCGTGCTGAAATCTACTTAGAGGACGTTCCACAAATACTGTTCCTTCTAGATAGTCCACCACCACCCTCTCCATTGTCCTTAAGACGAAAGAGGTGAGGCAGACCGGTCTAAAGGATTTGGCCTCGGTGTAGTCCTTTTTTCTTGGTTTTGGTAGGAATACCAAACATAACCCATACATAACCCATTGACATGCCACGAATACTCCCCGCAATCGCTCGAGCAGCTGCTCCTGGCCCCACTGAAGCAAAGCACGGAATATCCCGTCCGGTCCCGGAGTCTTAAACGGGGAGAACGTCATTATCGCACTTCTTATCCCGTTCCGCGTCACTATCCCTTCCGCCTCGGTCCTCTCTGAACTGTGATACCATCTACGCACAGATGGCCAGGCCTCAGTGTGTACGATACTCCCGGGAAAATGTCTGTCTACCATCTCTTGAGTAGACTTTTCCAGTGTCTCCAGCAGGACTCCATCTTTGTTTCGGATGTGTCCCATTTTGGACCCTGGATCCTTTGATATCAGCTTCTGTAGTTTGCATACATCAGAGATATCCTTCGTATTGGTGCAGAAGTCCCTCACGTCTGCCTCTTCCTCTTGCGAAGGGTCATCTTCAACCGTTTCTTCTTTTCCTTGTAATCAGCCCAAGCCACTGTGTCTTTGTGCCTCATGTACCGATTAAAGGCCATTCTCGTCTCCCTCTTCATGGATTCCAGTTCTTCGTTCCACCAGGGAACAGAGTCCTCTTCATCCACTACGGTCCGAGGGCACGCCCTTTCATACGCAGAGATCATGGCAGAGTTTAACCTCCTCACCTCGATCTCCACTTCTGTCGTGTTCCTGGGCATTCTGTTCGCCTCAGGCATAGATCCCTTCAGAAGTTCCCGGTACAAAGGACCATCCGTGTTCCTTGCGATCCTTATTAACCTGCTTCCTCGCCGCCGCACAGTGGCCGGTTTTTGAACTTAGCGGTCAAAAATCCATATCTTTTGACTCTCTTGGAATTTTTTATTCCATTTGTTCCATTTATTCCATATTTTTTTTGTTGGATTCTTCTAATCTTAAGCTTTAATGTGAGACTAAAATCATAAAAATCGATCGTTGAAAACCAGAGATATGAGAGTTTCAATCAGGGTACCTATTAAAGTTTTCTTAAAAGCCTAAAAAAGAGATTATAAAAATAATACGTTTCTTTTTATTTAATGATTAAAGACTTTTTATTATCAATAACGAACATACTAATAAAATAGATTAATAAAAATAAGGTAATAAGTAAGGAATTAATGAAAATTAAACAATTTCTTTAAAACATTCATTGATAGAATTCCGCTCATCTAGTAGTACATTTTGTGCATCACTATCTAACTCGATTGAGCTAGATTTCCATTTTTGGCGGATATTTGAAATATATGGATCCGATGTGCACAGCAAAACTGCAAGCAGATCCTCATTGGTACAATATCTTCAAATTTTCCTTGTGTTGTGTTCACGAAAGAATCTGTAATCCTTGTTTCTTTTTTCTTGTGCTTCAAAAGAAAGATCACCAAGTGGAAGTAGACTATTTTCAATAATTTGCTCGCCATGATAAAGAATTTTATTTCTCGTCATATCTTGGAAACGCGTTGCATTTCTTTGCATTAGTTCGTTTGCGTAATTCTTTGTATTGGTTTTTTGTTAATTTCAAATCAAATAATAGTGCAAATGCTTCCTCAGGAGTAAACTTCTTTTCATCAGTCGGAGTTGGAACACTGCTCAGTACCCTTTTGACGCGTATGGGGCTCGCTTTCATTATTTTCTCAATTACTTCTATCTTGTCCTTTTTATTTCTTGATGGACCTACTTGATGAAGGAATGCATTTTGTATATTCTCATGAGATATTTCGTCATTGATGTCGCCAAGTTTACGCCTTCTAAATCGTTCACTGCATTCGTCCATCGATTTCCTTGGTCTACCCTTTCCTTCGCTGCCATTATCAGTCATGGTTTCTTCTTCAAAAACGAGCTCAGTTTTCATCCATTTTGTGTTGCGTTGGTACAGTTTTTCCTTATTTCGATTCACATCTGTGTAACGTTTTTTTTAAATGCGATAAAAAGTTAGATATTTTCTTTTTATATGTCTCTTCTTGATCGCATGAGTCAAAAAAAGGATCACTTAGAATATGCGAAGTAACATCTTCGTCGTCTTTTCGTAAGAAGTAAATATCTGCCAAATTTTTATATGTGAACTTAGCCATGTTTTTGCCAAGAATATGGAAACTCGAGGAACGCAACTCTTTAAATACTCTTTCCGTCACGGATTTTTTACCTATGCACATGTAATACTTACCTGTTACCCATTTATGAGACCTAAATTTTTATGTGCCTAAATTTTCCATTTTACAGGTAAAATATATTAGGACAGGTACTTTTACAGTATATATGTAATAAGAGCTAATTACCTGATAATTAGAAAAACTTAATTAGTGCAAATATTCATATAATTTGAAAGAAAAGTATAACACTAACAAAAAAAAAAAATAACGGAAAACATGTTAAAAACGTTTGCAGTGTGTGACTTTGACTCATATAATGGGCTCTAGCGCCCGGTGGGGCAAACCGATGCAAAAAAAAATTGGTATGGGCTTTTAGAGGAAACTTCCAGCTTTACAATGGTTTAAAATTTGTTTTGGAGCATTTTGGAGCGCAAAAGTCCTGCTCCAAAATACGACAAAATTTAACCAAATTTGAAGCATTTCTGGAATTCTTGTTACGTAATAACTATACCACAGTTTTACTCAATTGTAACAACATTTGACAACGAATATATCCAAGAATTTAATAAAAAAAACCGGAACTTAATATCTGAAATATTGACAGAGATATGGATATCTAAATCTGTGAAAAGTTGAAAAAATGTGTTTATTTTAGTTGAAAATAAAAAGTGCTGTCTTTTATTGCATAGTTACTAATGAAATAATCAAGATAGAGCTGTAATTTTTTGGCTCCCTAGGTTCTCAGGTTTCTACTTTCATATGACCTAACCCATTTTGAAATCGGTGATTTTGAAAAAAATGACTTTTGGCCGCTAAGTTGAAAAACCGGCCACTGTGCGGCGTTCCTCAGGGATCAATTCTGGGCCCTTTACTATTCTCCATCTTCATTAATGATGTTTTCAGCCTGTGAGTATTCCTTCATGCATGCCTATGCTGATGATATTCAGATCTATTTGTCTGGACCTCACAGTTTTGCTGAAGATCTGAGTTCTAGACTGAATTCGGACCTCTCTGCTCTTAATGCTTGGGCTGACAAAAACTTAGTTCGCATAAATCCCGCCAAATCAAAGGTTTTGCCTATTATGAGGCAACCCTGTGTTCGTCAGGATTATCCCCCACTGTTTATTGGTGCTGCACAGTTGGAATTTGTGTACAAAGTTAAGAACCTTGGATTTATAATTAACTCTAAGTTTACTTGTACTGACAATGTCAATTGTACTGTGAGTAAGGTATATGGCTTGCTGAGGTGCTTGCGATCCTCTGCATTTACTTCTCTTGTGATCAGGCGTCAACTTGTTAAACAGCTGGTTATGCCGCACTTGTGCTCTATTGCTATAGTTTCTGGCCGTTTAGACTCTCTTTCTCAACATAAGATCCTTGTGGCTTTCAACAGGGCTGCTAGATATGTGTATGCAGTCTCGCGTTTTGACCATATCTCATCGTTGAGTAAGGGTAATCTAGGCTGCGGTATAGTGGAATACCTAAATATTCTAAATATTCTTTTTCTGGATAAGCTGGTTCGTACCAAGACTCCTTTACGAGAAACTACATCTTACTCACTCGGATAGGTCTTTAACTTTCATTGTGCCTAGGTGCAATTTTCTCAACAGCAGTCGACACTTCTTCATTAGCACCATTCGACTTTGGAATTCCTTACCGTTGACCTTAAAGGTGCGCATCCACCAAGGCACGCGTGCTGAACGCGTTCTGACCGCGAGCTTGGTGGATACGGAAGAGCAAATGAACGCGAACTGAGCGCGTCCTGAACGCGAACTTTGCTTGCGTGTCATATCCACCAAAAACATTTGCACGTCTATAAAATGCGTGATGTTCGCGTACATGTTTTTTAGTGAGTATACTTGGCGTACTGTTCGCGTTCTGCACGCGTTCTGAATTCCGACTGTTCGTTTGCTTTCCATTTCTGTTCGCGTTCTGAAATTTTGTTGTTGGACCAAATTCAGAAGAATTTGGAGAAGAAGAAGACGTGCAAGTTTGCGCTGATTTGCCTACTCCATTATTAAATACCAACAAAATCGCACTGATTTGTTCGCCGGTTGTTCGTTTGCTTTCCATTTCAAATGGATAGCAAAAAAGCAGCTCGCAAACAGAACAAAATTTCAAGAATTTGGTTGTATCCACCGAAAAACGAAACAAAAAGCAACGTGCAGCTTTCATGCGTGCACTCGTATTTTGGTGGATACGACGCGAAAACATTTCGGAAAGCTGTTCGCGTTCAGCGCGCGTGCTGCGCGCGATCAGATCGCGAGCAGCTTTTGTGTTGCTTTTTGGTGGATACAAAAGAACGCGGTCAGAACGCGAACAGAACGCGTGCTGAATTTTTGGTGGATGCCTGCCTTTAGACGTCTATCGAGGGGGCGACTTCAAAAAAGCAATTTTGCAATACTTTTCTACTACCTAAAGCATAGTGTTCAGACAGTTCAGACTCTCTTTTTCTCCCTATTTCTTCTCTCTTTTCTATCCTCACCTAGTCTTAAGTTGTTATGTATTAATAATAATTATAAAATTTGTTAATTATCATGATCATTGTTCCTGTATGTACTATAAAAGACCCTAATCTTAGGGCCTTATTTTCGAACTGCGTAACAGTAGCAGTACCTCCGTTTCCGCTGCTCTTAAAACAGCATGTGCTAACTCTTACGATGAGCCCCGTTGAGAGAACTGTGCTTTACGTATTTCCCCTACATGTCAACTGGTATGTAAAAGTTGTGTATCTGGTGTACACAAATTTTACAATCAGACGTCTCTTTCTTTCTTGTAATTATATGTATTCAATGTGAATTTGTTCTTATACCTGTTTTGTTCTCTCTTGAGTGTGTATTGCAAATTTTTTTTACTTATCACTAAGAAAAATATATGCGCTGAAACACAAAGCATGAATTTTTTTTCGACTTTTGTTTGTTTCCACGCTATATATTTGGATTATTTCAGCACATTGTGATTGAAGCATATATAAAGTAGATAATGGTATATTTTATAAAATGAAGTAAATTGCATAATTCAATAATATTTTTTAATTTAAAGGAAAAATTCAATAAAGACAAACAATGTTAATTTTTTGGGTGTAGCAAAATCAGAGAAGCGTACAGCATACAGTCCTATCTCGTCGATTGCTCGGAAGCTACTGATTTTATAGATATCATCAACCTTTTTGTTTACCAAAGCCAGTCGGCAGGCATTGTGTTTATAACACCAAAAAAAATAATACACAATCGCCAGATCTACGGGCGAACTAAGAGAAGCGGTTGCTAATAAGCTAATAACAAAGAGTAATGCTGTAAACACATAGAATGTAGCTCAGCTACATCAGTTTCAGCAAATTGTCAAAAATCTGCGCTGCTGAGACGCCGCAGAGAACAGCTGGTTTAATTTTTACAAAATCTTGCGGATTTGATTTTCTGATAATCTATTCTGATAATAAAAACTAATAGATAAATAAAGCTTAATTTAATATAATTATCATATAAAAACTCACACAGTACGATTTTTCCTCAAAATATTAACTCAAATGTTAAATACCATGTAAACAATCATAAAGAGAAGGAGAACAAGAGCAGCGACAAAATTGGAAAATGTTCCGAAATTGTCACCGTCATTGGCAGAGGCAGCGGCTACCTTTTATTTTTTTCTCGTTTTCCATAAGAGCCTGTGTAATTTTGACAAGATGCAGCTACAATGTCGCTGAGCTACATTCTATGTGTTTACAGCATAACGCTGAGAAGCGGTACCGTTCGCAGTTCGAGCATAAGGCAACGAGTATAAATAGGTAAAGAGATTGCATGAAACATTTGTTGCCGGCAACATTTGTGATTTCATGTGTTAAGATTAGAGCCGCTGTTAATTAGCAGGACATAGCTCTGTAATCAAAAACCAGCTCTGTAAAGCAGGAAACCGAATATGAAAACGAACTTCGTTACAGAGTACAAAACTTCGATTGTATTCTGTGCTGGTAGCAAAGCAAAATTGAATGCTCTACTAATGAGTGAGTAGTTCGGAAGATCTTTTCTAATGAGTATGATGGGATCGCAAGATCGACTTCGCTTCTGTTATTTTGCACTAACAATGCAAGCGAATATGCGTAAGAAGAGATCGATCCAGCACTCGGAAGCCAAGTAAAGCCTGAAAGAAAGAATGGATCAATTCGTGGAGTACAGCGGGTGATGAGAAGAACGGTGCGATTCGTCTTCTTTTGCTTCTCTTACAATAACAAACCAAGTGAAGCTGTCCGTCCGTCTGGGTTTGTTTCAAATTTTTCATTTCATGGTTTTTGAAAGAATTTTGCTTCTTGTAACTTTGTTCTGCTTCTTTTTCGATGCCCAAGCTTTGTAAAGCGCTGGCACGATCTACGTTCTGAGCATAGCGGAACGTAGACGAATTGTTTAAGAAGACAAATTGAAATTGTTGCTGTTTAAGAATTTGTATGGGCATGTAGTCGGCATATCAATTCACTATACACGTTATACGAGTAAGACTGAAAGGTTAATAGAAGACAAATTATGAAAATATTTATATTATATGTGTTTGGTAATACAAAGTATGATTTTAAACAACCCTACTTTAGCCCCGATGTCATTAGTAACACTTATTAAACTTATTTATTAAAGTTTAAATTGAGCTTTATTTTCATTTTTTAAGAAGAATTATATTATACAACATATACAGTACATAATATTTAATTTACATGTTATCTAAAAATAACTAATAATTAAAAATAAATTATATTTACATTTTATTTCAATTTAATTTTAGTTTAACTTAAATTTATAATTTTGCTAAAGTATTTATTATTTTAATGAAAATTAACTCTAATTTTAATGGACGCTTAGGACAAATCATTAATCTTATTTATCTACAAGTCTTTGCATCTTAGCATTAGGTATTTGCGATGTTTTGGTTCTTTTTAATTCGAATTTCTTTCTTGCTTTCATACTTTGTATTACCAAACACATATAATATAAATATTTCCATAATTTGTCTTCTATTAACCTTTCAGTCTTACTCGTATAACGTGTATAGTGAATTGATATGCCGACTACATGCCCATACAAATTCTTAAACAGCAACAATTTCAACTTGTCTTCTTAAACAATTCGTCTACGTTCCGCTATGCTCAGAACGTAGATCGTGCCAGCGCTTTACAAAGCTTGGGCATCGAAAGAGAAGTAGAACAAAGCTAAGAAAAGCAAAATTCTTTCAAAAACCCTAAAATGCAAAATTTGAAACAAATCCAGACGGACGGACAGCTTCACTTGGTTTGTTATTGCAAGAGAAGCAAAAGAAGACGAATCGCACCGTTCTTCTCATCACCCGCTGTACTCCACGAATTGGTCCATTCTTTCTTTCACTTTATCATATTCGCTTGCATTGTTAGTGCAAAATAACTGAAGCGAAGTCGATTTTACGATCCCTTCATACTCATTAGAAAAGATCTTCCGAACCACTCACTCATTAGTAGATCATCCCATTTTGCTTTGCTACCAGCGCAGAATACAATGGAAGTTTTGTACTCTGTAAAGAACTTCGTTTTTATCAGGGTTCGTAAATGCTCACTCTCGAGCGCTCTTTTTTGCTCCTGCTCGCTCCGATTCGCTCAAAAGAGCAACATCAGTGAGCAGCTCCGTGCTCACTGCTCCGATCAGTTGCGAGCAGTGAGCAAGTGAGCTGCTCCGTGCTCAGAGATAGTGAGCAGCTCCGTGCTCACTGCTCGCAACTGATCGGAGCAGTGAGCACGGAGCTGCTCACTGAAAATTTTTTCTGTTGCTCCTGCTCGGGAGTGCGAGCGAGCCGGAGCGAGCATTTACGAACCCTGGTTTTTATCTTCGGTTTTCTGCTTTACAGAGATGTTTTGTTCTTTACAGTGCAAAGTCCTGCTAATTAACAGCGGCTCTAATCTTCACACATGAAATCACGATGTTGCCGGCAACAAATGTTTCATGCAATCTCTTTACGAATATATGCTCGTTGCATAAGGCTGCTCACTGCATGCGTTTTTCGTTCGTCCGAATTCTGACGAAAACATGCGAACGATCCCATTGCATGTTTTGATTGTGAATGCGCACATTGAAGCACTGTTCTGTCGTCAGAATTGCTGCGAAAAGTTGCGAATTGCGAACGATCCCATTTGAATGGGATTGTACGCACGATTTCGGACGAAGTGTTTTTTTTTTGTTCAATTAGCTATGCAGGTGATGAAATAATCACCAAAATGACTTCTTTTCGCGAAAACCTCACGAACTTAAATCTTCCTTTTGAAAAATTTTCCTTTTAGATAAGAATTTTCTAATAAAACCGTGTCCATTATGTTATGGACACATATGGAGCATATGTTGTTTTGCTTTACTCATAATTTTACGCACCAGTTCTGATAGACTGTGCAGACTCTAAATAAGAGTTCGGACGAATCGTTTTCGTCAGAATTCGGACGAACGAAAAACGCATGCAGTGTGCGAGCAGCCTTAGGCCCTTAGTGTACTTTTGTGTTAAGTAAACAAATAAATGAAATGAAAGGAAATTAAATGAAATGAAGCATTCTCTCTAGAATTGATTACAGAATTTTATGGTCGAAAAAATTGTTATACTTAATACCGTAATTTAAAAAAAAAATTGCGACCAAAAATTTTTTTCGGAATTTTTATTCCAAATTTTAACTTTGGCATTAATTTTAAATAAAAAAATTAAATTAAAGAAAATAAATAAAAAATTCATATACCCTATACATGTTAGCCTTGGTATAATTTTTTCCATTTTCAATCCCAAATAGCCTGTGATGAAAGAGAAACTCGTGCCGAATTTCGTGACTTTTGTTCTCTTGTAATCGATTTTTAGTTAATTGGTGGACGGACCACGCCCATTTTCGGTAGTATGTTTTGGTCCGAGACAGTGGGCTCGTGAATAAACTTTCAACTTCAAATTACAGATTCTATTCGACGTTCGATTTTTGTTTGAGCCAAGTTTGCCAAGTTTTCCGTTTGCGTGCGCAGTTATGAAGTACGAAAACTGGAGAAATAAATCTGGAAAGCATGCAAAAGTACCAACAACAAACGACTTTTTGCGTTGCGGAGCAAGTTTCGTTTTGTATTTTTGAAACAAAAATTGTCAAATCGACGCAAAACAACGAAAACGCAATTATTAACGCAAGTTGCGCAAGTCACTAAATAAGGACGAATAAGTGTAAAAGCAAAAAATATACAATATATAGAAGGCGCATCTCATACGAATTTTTGAACAGCAAATTGTGCTGTGGACGTAGCCGTACGTCCATGTTGCGCAACATTGAGTAGTTTTTTGTGTTGCTACGCATTCTCTCTACTCTCTTCTCATTTGTTTGAAACTTCGTGCCGATTTCGTATTATTTGCTTCTCATTGCCATTGTTTTGTTCTTGTATAAATACAAATCGGTTTGCTTGTTTCTTTCATAAATGATTATGCGTAAGAAGAGTTGAGCGATGGAATCTTGTATGTCAAAGGAGGTGAGAATGAAACGACGAAATTGTTGATAAAAGCAGCGGATGAGGGAAGAAGGGAATTTGACTTCTTTTTGGTTCCTTTGCAATAACAATTCAGGTGCTTACGTCTGTCGGTCTTTTGATTTGGATTTTTTCGCTTAAGTAAGGGAAGTTAAGTTATTAAGTAAAGGAATTTTGTTTTTTGTAACATTGTGCCGGCTTAATAAACTGTTTAGTATTTTAAATTATGTTTATTATTAAATTTGGTTATTGTTTATTGTTATTTTATATGTATAAAATTATAAAATAATTGTTGTACCAATATTTCGTTTTATTGACAATGCTTCCTTAATACAACTAAAATCATAAATATTAAAAATTTTAGTTTAATTAGTTTAATTTAATTTAATTTTAATAATGGTTTTGGACACTACAATAACAAGGTAAATTCATACACGGTCAGACAGAAGCACTTCAGTTGTTACTACAAAATAACAAGCACAAAGTCGATTTTCCGATTCCTTCATACTCATAAAAAATACTCCGCGGTACTCCACAAATTGATCGTTTCTTTCTTTCACACTTTACTTGGCATGCGAGTGCTGGATCGATCTCTTCTTACGCATATTCGCTTAAATTGTTAGTGCAAAATAACAGAAGCAAAGTCGATCTTCCGCTCCCTTCATACTCGTTAAAAAGATCTTCCGAACCCCTCACTCATTAGGAGATCATTCAATTTTGCTTTGTTATCAGCGCTGAGAAAACCGAAGCATAGCAAAGATAGTAACTTTGCGAATAGTGAAGCTGTTTTCACTCATTTGTTTACACCCGCTGCCTGCGACCGACCGCAACTGTTTTAAAATATTTGAAATTTTGAGTGATGCGTCTTCTATATTATTACATATTCTTTGGTAAAAGTTCAAACGATTTCCGCACCGATACCGCATTAATTTTTCCTAGAAATTAAATGGTAATGGATATCGTCACCTCCATATCTTCTTGGCATTCATGGTTCCAACACCACATGAATGGAAGGTGTAAGTGAAATAGCAAAATCCTTAGAATAATAGAATACAAGATCGCGCAATGAGCGGCACAGAAATGGCACAAAGTTGCACATCCTGGAAACAATTCCTTAACCGTAATATTGTCATTTACAAAGGAGGCTTGCTCTATTTTCATATTTTAAATGAATTGAAATTTTTTAACTTATTTAAACAACATTTGGAACAGGAGGTTTTACGACACAATTCCCTGTAGTTCTTGTTTTGGCCTTGACCCTAACAACATCCCCAAAAAGGGGTGGTCACTTCCTATTTCGATTTTATAATCCTTTGAACTTTGAAACTGATCCGCCCTTTTTGGGGTGAGCTCCAAAAACAACAACAACATAGGAAATGTACTTCGTGTACCTTTTTTAAGTTACTTATTTGCACAATATTGAATAGTTTGCAAGTAAAACGAAGTTAAATTTCATAAAAATTGATCATTTCACAAATTTAGTCAGCTGTTTTTAACATACCACTCGTATTTTTAGCCGAAAGAGATGCCAACTTATTCAACCTGTTTTGCTGAATATTAATCTGTGATTTAGTTTAATATTTACCTAATTGTAATTTTAGTTCTTTTGGTCTTTAATTTAAATGCATTTTAATTTAAATGTATGAATTGTGAATTTACTTGTGTTTATCTAATTTTAATTTAAATAAATGAATTATGAATTTATTTGTGATAACTCATTTTAATTTAAATAAAAGAAAAATTTAAAAAACCATTAAGTTTCCATTACTTCTTAATACATATTTCCAAACCGTTAAGTCGTCAAAACTGCGATAACAAGTCACAGTGCAAAGTAATTTTTCTATTAATGTTTAGTGAAAAGTCAATCCAATAATAAATAATCAGGTTGGTATCCCTGTCACTAACTCACCCCATCATTTTGTGACGGTGTGATAGCAAACCAAAACGGTTTACCCTTTCAGTTATCTTGCTTTATAATAGCCGCTTTTTGCTTGTAACAAGGGAACAATTTTACATATACTGTACGTGAACACGCGGACGGATATTTTTTTGAGCTCGCTCACGAAATCAGAGGAGTTTCCAGTCTTGTAGTCTTTGGTATAGGAGCAAATGATATGCAGTGTATTCGTAGTTTCTCTCTTTTCATCAGTACGATGCATATGCATTGCATGGTTAGGCCTAAGAATTTTTGCTTTTAGAAGTTTTGGTTACTAAAACTAATATTTAAACACACTTTTATTTTTATTTAATTTTGACTTTATTACTAAGGCAGCAGTTGCCTGATTCTTAAATTAACACTGACACTGACGGATACTAACTGACTATCTTAATCGAACTACGCGTATTTATACGCTCTTGGAGCCTCGTCGGAGTTCAAGTGAAAGTGAAATTCTCTTGCGTTGGCAGAATTTCCCTTATCATTTACGATTAGAACACCGACACACACACAAGCAACTGTCAAATCAGTTAACAGACAGCAAACCTTACGTTATGTTGAGTCAATAAAACCGAAAAACAAAATACTATTAAACCAGATTGTCAAACGCAGTTTTGGTAGTGAGAATGCAGTAGACCTGTCAATACATTTTTAGATTATGACGTTATTTATTTGACAGCATGACATTATTATTTTCCTGTTGTTGTTCGTCCTGAAAGTGCCATTCAAATGAAATGACTTAATGAGCACAAAGTAGGCGTCAGTACACGGTACACATGTACACGGTGAGAAAAATATGTTAAAAAATCGTTGAAATCTTTTAATATTATGTGTGTGCATATCTCGAAATTTGAATCTTTAGTTTCTTGAATAACACACTAAATCTTAAAAATGCATCAGCATATTCAAGAACGTATTTTTGTACTTACTTAGAAACAATGCAATATTCAAGAAACTTGCATTATTTTATGCCTTTTCTTACAAAACCCTGCACCGATCATGATGATAAAAATTTCTTCTACTTTCTACTTTCTTAAAATAAAGAAAATTGTATGTTGTAATTATACATTTTTCTTAGAAAAAATTAATAAATGGCGGAATAAAGTGCTAAAATTATTTAAAGTCATTTTTCTCCAAAAATAATGATTTCCCGACAAAATTGAATTTAAGACAAATAAAAGTTATTTCAAATTCCTTTATAACGTGACCGCGATTCCCATGGAGGCCACAGGTAACGCTATATCGCCTTTCCTCGCACCACGCTCAAGAGGGTTTTGTATAGGTAGGTTTTTCCACTTTCCCCAGGTCCATCTAGGAAAGAGCATTCTGATGATCTGCTAGATGTGTATATTGCATCTATAACTCTATTAAAGCAACACCCTGTTCATCGTTTAAACATTCGACCATATCTAGACCTGTTGATCTTTCTTTTATTATATCAAGTGCTGCTCCGGCATCATGAGGCAAGTCTTGAGGTGGAGTTTTAATACCGAAGTCTGTACGATTTTTACCATGTAAAATAAGAATTTCTTGGACATCCCGTAGGGCTAAATTTTCATAGTCTGCGTGTGTTCTATAATGATCCGGGTGTTTTCCAGGTAGGTCTTCTGCGGCTCAAGTAGGCACCTAAAAACACAGATTAGAGCAAACAATTCTCTGGCTTCCCAGCCAGTGAGGCTTCCCAAACAGAATCAACTTCTAAGATACCCTTACTCCTTCCATGCCTCTTTGAATGTTTTGAATGTGACCCCGTGCACAGTTCTCAAAACTAATATCTCCTGTCACATGTAATAGAAGTAGTCTTAGATGATATCGCCCACCTTCCGATATACTAATGTTCATTTTCTAAGCAACTATACACAACATCGCCAAAAATAGTCACAAACAAAACACATTCAATGAAATTAACTTATTATAAAAAATTATTACATTTTTAAATTATTAAATTTTTAAATTATTAAATTTTTAAATTATTAAATTTTTAAATTCTAAAATTTTTCATAATAAAATCTGACAAATTAATCAGCACAATCTAGGAAAAAAAATACAAATTTCCTCCCAATCCGATTTTTTGCAAAAAAATGGCGAAGCCGTTTGGATTTTTGAAATTTTTCTCATTAACATTAGATGCCCAGAAACATCTGTGAAAAATTTCAGGTTTCTAAGAGATGTGGAAGTCCAAAAAAAAGTCCCGGACATATTTTGCTAACAGAAACGCACAGGGATTTTATATATATAGATTTATTTATTTATTTATTTATATATTTTTTTATATTTATATATTTATTTATAATTTTAATATTTTATTCTTTTGAATTTTTTAATTTTGCTATGTGGTTGTTGTTGTTGTTATTTATTTTAAGGATGATTCACTTCGCTACTTGGATTTAAAGATCAAGTGAAATGTTCTGTTGTTATTTATTTTTTTTTCTGATATTTTTTCTTTCCATATTTTATGTATGTATATTATTATAATTTACATTTTATATTTATAATTATTTATTTATTTATTTATTTATTTAGTTATATATTTATTAATTTATAATTATAATATATATTTTTCATTTGAACTTTTTAATTTAAGGGTCTACATACAGACAGACGGACATACATACATATATACATACAGACTACAGACGAATAGACTGACAGGTGAAGGACAGACATACATACATATAGACGGACAGGAGAATAGTTTTCGTTGAACTTTGATCGTATCGTTTTAGGAGTTTGGCTTATGTTGTTGGTATATATGATTTACTCTTGCTATGCTGTTGTTACTCGCTTTTTAGAAATATATGTATGTAGACGTGTCGCTGATACTCAAGTGTTAATACTGAAGTATAGACATGAGAGGATTGAGTAGATAAACCTATGATGCTCCACTTATTCTTTTTCATCATTGCATAGCTTCTGTTAGGATAAGATTTGATGTCCGTGCGAATTTTTTGATGAATGGAGTGGCAAGTCGATAGAGTTAGTATAACAAGTTTAGGGATTTGTTTTTATGCACATAAAGTAATATTTTGGCGAAGATGTACAATGTTTATGCGTATGCTGTACTTGTTGAAATTTGATCTAGCGGACATTGATGGAATATTTTTTTTGGTTGCTTTTATTTTAATAATTTTCGGGTGTAGATTTTTTTATATAGGTACTAAATTAATTATGAACCTTGCACGTGAACTTTGGTTTGTATCCTCATAGGTCATTACTAATATGGGTTGTTTAATGTTATGGTTAGCTAATCTACCGACACACTTATGGAGCAGTTTTCTATATCAATTTTGCTTATGTTGTTGTTGTAGGAGTTTGCTTTATTTTGTTGTTGTTCTTGTAATAGACGATTAATTCTTGTGGTGTTGTTGTTTTTTATTTTTAGAAATAGAGTCGCATGCTGTCGATATTGAAGTAGTGAAATGCACGGCTTGAGCAATTAAATCTAGGATATGTTCTTATAGTATTCTTATTTCACTTATTTTCTTTGTTAAAGGATAAACATTTGATATGCGTGAACTTTTGTGATGGAGACAGACACACGTATTTTAATCGCTTAGTGTTTTTTTCTTTTTGTTTTTATACTGAGACATTTGGAAAATACTATGATTAGATTTTGAACATGGTTATGTTCATGAATTTCAGTATGACTATATGGATTAATGAAAATTTGATGACATGATTTTTGATATAATTTGTTCTTGTAATATATTTTCGAATTTCAGTGTTTAAATAATATTTCTTTAACGCTAATTATTATTGCTTTTAGGTGTAGGAGATTTGTTTGATATGGTTTAGTTAGTCAATGAGCGATGGGTTTGTGAATAAATATGTGTTTGAGGAGGATTCAAATGGGTGGTGGTATTTCTGGTGGGACTATGCTTAGCGAGCGTGTGTGGCACTTGTTAACATTAATAGAAAATATCATTCATTTATAATGTTTATTGCTTGTCGTAATTTTCAGATCTTTAATACAAGTATAAGTAGAATTTGAACATACAAGTAGAATAAGTTAATATGCACATATCATGTTGTTGTTGATATTTTTAAGGCTAATCTAGCAATAGACTGATAAAGCAGAAGAAGTGGGTTTGTAGGAGTTTTGCTTTGTTGTTGTAGGAGTTTGGTTTATGTTGTTGCAGTAGACGATTTACTCTTGCTTAATTCTTGTTGTTTTGCGTTGATCTGTGTTGTTTAAACAGGCAAACCTAAGATGCTGTTCTTCTTCTTTTTATTCGTTGTATAGTTTCAGTTAAGAACTTCATGTGTGTGTGTATGATTTCTTTATCGGCTTATATTTTTTTTTTTTTTTTGTTTATACTGAGAACAGACTTAATAGTTAATGCCTGATGGGTTTGTAAACATGTGTTTGAGAAAAGAGATATTGTTGTTGTTCGAAAGCTTAGGAATAAATTTGTAATTCCATTTTATGTAAATTAATAAATTTAGGAAACAGTGCCTGGAAACATTGAAGATTAGATATGAGAGGCTCTTATTTTCTGATGTTTTCTTATATTAATTTTTCCAAAAAGAAAAGAAACGAATAAAATACAAATAAAAAGAATTATTTAAAATTATATAAATTTATTTATTTATTTATGATAAGTATTATGCTATTATATTAACTATTTTTTTGTTTTCCTATATATGGTTATTTGTTTTTTTATTTCCCGCTTTTCCTCCCCATCTATCTTAAGGTTGTACTCTCTGTAGAGTATAGCCAGCTCCTGACGTCTTCTCACAGCCTTACCACCCCGCTTCTTCTTCTTCTTCTTTTTCTGCTCTGCATCTACTTTCGGCGGTGATGGAACTTTACGTGTATTGCGGGCTCGATATTCCTCTATAGTAAGCCACGTTGGTCCCACATGAGTACGCCCGGCTTTGTACGCAGGGGCGGTTATCGGTGCTGGCCCAGGGTCGTATTCAACAGCATAATCATATTTTTGAAAAATCGAGCGTATTTCCTCCTCGGTTATTTCTTTGCGATGGTCCATTTCAACAATATAATACGTACTTTACCAGCAACTGTTTTCATCGTCATATTTATATGAAATTGCTTGAAACGTTGCCAAAATATACACAAATACTTATACAACTCAGATTGACCTCTTCCCAAGAGAACGAGAAAAAAATTATTAAAAAAGAATTATAGTTAAACCCTTGTCCTTTTTACTCACTAAACGTGTCACTTTAACCGTTTTTCTCGGCAATCACGGCGGGCGCTTAATACACCGATCCATTTTTTCGCTTCGCTTGCCCAAAGAAAATTTTAAAGAATCATAATAGACCATAACCCTTATCTTAAGAACCCATCTTAAAAATTTATTCTACTTGTTTATTTAGTTCTTGATCTTTTTACGGTGCAGGACATTATATCATATCCCCAGACGCTAGAATATTACATGATGACTTACATACAGTTAGAAGAAAAGTAGTGCGGCTTCTTTTTAGCAATAGAGACTCCAGTTGTTGTTATCAATATGATGACATAATTATGTTTCATAAAATAGAATTCACTTTTAACACCGTCACACTTGCAATGTCACTTAACAAAATATTTGCAAAACTCATAATCGCTTAAAAAATTATACTAATGCTGTAAACACATAGAATGTAGCTCAGCTACAACAGTCTCAGCAAATTGTCAAAAATCTGCGCTGCTGAGACGCCGCAGAGAGCAGAGGGTTTAATTTTTACAAAATCAAATCTGCAAAATCCATTCTAAAATAAAAAGTAATAGATAAATAAAGCTTAATTTAATATAATTATCATATAAAAACTCACACAGTACGATTTTGCCTCAAAATATTAACTCAAATGTTAAATACCATGTAAACAATCATAAAGAGAAGGAGAACAAGAGCAGCGACAGCGACAAAATTGGAAAATTTTCCAAAATTGTCGCCGTCATTGGCCGAGGCAGCGGCTACCTTTTATTTTTTTCTCGTTTTCTATAAGAGCCTGTGTAATTTTGACAAGATGCAGCTACAATGTCGCTGAGCTACATTCTATGTATTTACAGCATAACTCCTAATCAGCTTGGCTAGACGCAGTATCATTTGATACGGTATCACTACTGGTATGATGATACCAGCGATGGCTAGACATTGTGGTATCAAATTTAGTTTCAAAATCCATAAACATGTTATGTCAATGTATGTGTGAAATTTACTGGATATCAAAATGTTGTCCGTAGTTGCCATAATTATTATATTATGATTAATGCGTAAAGGAAAAATAGGATTTCTAAAAATCCCATGTTTAAATTTTAGTTCAATGGAAATTACCTGCTTCACTTTGGTTTTCTTGTTCAGTGGAAATCGTTGTGTTGTGAAATTTTTTTAAAATAGTTAATTTATTTAAAAATAATAATGGAGGAATCTCAAATGGCTTGTGTTGCGGCGATGGCAACAGCTGCTGCATGCTATGTTGTAGTCGATGAAGATTCGCAAAGGAATCGATCGTATTGGGTAAAGAAGTGGAGGAAGAATCGCAGTGTTCGTGGAAACACTCAAGAGTTTTTAAGAACTCTAAGGCCCGGCACATACTATTATAGCTGCTATTTAAGGATGGACGAAATATGTTTATTTAAATATGTCTATTTTTTTACTTAAAACGTTTGCATTTTCGGCTTAAATCAGGCGCTTCTCGACCTAACCAATGTTGTTGTTGTTTCTGGCGCTGACCCTAACAACAATAATTTGTATTGCTCTCGTCTAGTTCCCGAATTATAGCCCTTTAATGTTTCTAAATTCCAGGCCTATATCTGTTAAACTTTAATGATATGAAAAATAAAATTTTAGATTTTTAGTACTTTTTTTCCATTAATTAATGTTTTTCTAATTGTAATGTACGCCAGAAACAACAACAACATTGGTTACTTCGAGAAGCGCTTAATCTTTTCCCCTTTTCTTTTTAATTGTTTTTGAACTTTTCGTGACTTGATATTAAAATAAGGCAAATGGGACAAATAAATGAAATTTCTCCGAAAAAGAGAATTTTTTCAACTTCATTTGCAACCGTTCCAATTTATTATGGCCGACTGTTTGGTTGCTGTTGACAACTGCTTACTTGTGTGCGTAAATGATACCGAGAGAAGCAGGGTAAATTTGGGTATCAAAAATTCTCTACACTTGATACTTGTGTGTAGAATTTTCCCTTTCTTCCCCGTCTCTCTCTCCAACGAACTGAGTGATACCGTATCAAATGATACTGCGTGTAGCCAAGCTGAATAAAAGCAAAGCAATACATACTATTCACACTAAAAAAGTCCACAAATATTGCTTCTTAAGAAAACACACACAAAGTAGTGTTGGGAATTCTAGTTCACTACAGAGAGCGATCTTTCTAGTTCAATCAGCTGTCGTGAACTAGTTCGTTCATATAGTTCACTCGGTCATTTAGTTCAGTACTTTACGCGGTCATTTAGTTCGTTAGTTCTTATAAGAGATAACGAGATGAGAAAATCGGTTTGATATTTAATTGGTAATATCTAATACTGAATACATGATTAAATTATATATTGTTAGATTTTTAGTAAAATTTTTTTCGATTCTTAATTTTTTTTTATAATAAAATATATAATTAACCTACCTATATATATTTATCAATTATTAAGAAAGTAGAGTGTCCAATATTAGGAGGTGTATTCGAACGTAATCGGCGGAGGAAAATGCATTGTAAAGCTTACACTCACGTAAGTACCAAACGCTTGTTACATAAATTCTACTACTCAATACGGAAAACGAGAGATTACGAAAAATTGTTTTGAAAAATTACGCTTGTTTTATATACATAAATGAAAGAAAATTCCAGTACCTTTCTAAAACCAATGACATGTAGCTATCTGCTACAGTTCATGAGATATAGTTCTGAAATTTCAAACTTTAAAGACACATAACTCGAAAAAAAAAACGAGAGCTCCACTGATATTGTTGTTGTGGTCCCAACAATAAACAAACAACAACGACAACAAAAAGAACTAAAAAATATTTCGTTTGGAGACATCCTTTGAAATTGATCTAACGAACTGAAACATACAGAAAAACTAACGAGCAGCTGAACTGAAACGAACTAACGAACTGCTGAACTAAAAGAACGAAAGACCTACTGAACTAGAAGACCGACTGAACTAAAAGACCGAGTGAACTAAAAGAGCGACTGAACTAAAAGACCGAGTGAACTAAAAGAGCGATTGAACTAAAAGAACTAAGAAGTGTGAACTAGATCTCATAGTTCACGCAAGTGATTCGTTCAATTGAACTAGTTCGTTCACGAACTACCCAACTCTAATACAAAGTACTATACCTACATACCTAGCTAAGCCTGAAACGATATCTACATATACATATATTCGACCCTAAATACCCTACAACTTATGATGTCTAACTATAACTTTGAATGGAAAATGCTAAAGTAGCGTTACAACATATTAAACTCTAAATTTAAGGGAAACCTATAATTATTAAGAAAAATAAAAGAAACATTGATTTGTACATACACAGAAATAGTGAACTCCTACATTTCTGTTAAATTTCATTCCAATTGCTTAATCAGTTATAATGCCATAATGATTCCTTGATGAGCTTAAGGAATTCAGACTCTAATCCATTCGAAACATAAAATGAACAAAAATACATGGAAAACTCATAGAAACATCTACAATATCGGGCTAGTAATTTTATAAGCCCAGTTGTTTATTAACGCAGCTAGAATTAATACTAACTAAAAAAGATTAATTAACTTCAATCACAAAATATGTAACTGGAATATGAATATGAATATGTGTGTGTGTGTGTGTGTGATTCAAACAAATAAATAGGGATATCGGAATAAAACAAACCATTTAAAACAAAATAAAAGCATGGACGACCAGACTCTAATCAATTCGAAAAATAAAACGAACAAAAAATTTATAGAAAACTCATAGAATATCATCTGCAATATCGGGCTAGTAATTTTATCAGCCCAGTTGTTGATATCAGTATGATACCATAATTGCAATTCATAAACAAAAATTCACATAAACATCGAAACACTAGCAATATAACTCAACAAACTATTAGCGAGACAATCAATCAAAATTATACTAAATACATAGTATTCATACAATACAATACAATTCAACAATTCACAAATTTTGTTTCTTAAGAAACCACATACGAAATAATAGACCTACATGCCCAAAAACAACAAAATATGTAACTGGAATATGAATATGTGTGTGTGTGTGTGTGTGTGTGTGATGCAATATGTGTGTGAACAAATAAATAGGGATATCGGAATAAAACCGACCATTTAAAACAAAATAAAAGCATGGAAGATCAGACTCTAATCAATTTACAAAATAAATATAATATATAAATCAAAAATAAAATAAATATAAATATAAAAAAATAAATATACTATATGGATAAATAAATATAATGAAATTAATTAATTAATTAGCCAAAGTCATTATATAAATGAAATTATGAGTACTTGAATTAACTGAAATTGGATAAAAAAAACATTGCCTTCTACAAAAATTTTGTATTACTAGTACTACTAGTACTTTTGTATTGGCAGACATAAATCTATTAATTGTTTTTACTCATATTAACCATATAAGCAAGCATTTGGTGCGCGATAATGCCAACAAGATTATTATGTTTAAGCAAGATGATATGAATATGAAGCACATATACAATGATCATATCGGAAAAGATATGTCTTATGCAAAATTTATAAATATATACGGATCAAAATATATGATTTTCCTTCAGAATGTTGGAAAGACACATATGGATTTCTTGTAATAACCAAAGATGATCAAATTGATAGTGGTCCAGTTATAGAAAGGGATTTGATATATACATTCTACTATAATATGGGTAGGTTCCATTATATTCATATTAGTATAATAACTTTCAACTAAACATGTTGATATACTTGATAACTGATAGGAAAGCTGATCAACCTGATCAAAAGCAGTACAAATACTGATCAAAAGCTGTTCGACCTCATCAAAAGCAGTTCAAAAGCTGATACATACACCTGATACATTAAGAATCAACAGGAGAGTGCAACGGATGGGGAAATATTAAACGATCTAATAAAAACTAGACACATATTAAAACAAAAATTAAAAATTTAAAATTAGGAAAAGCAGATTTAGAGAATCAATTAGAAAAGACATTTAGCCCCATCATAAAAACTTCTAAAAGAACTTTTTAAACAATCTAATACAAATTATAATATGGAAAGGTATAACATTAAAAATAGTAAGATATCACTTAAAGTAAAAACAAATACTCCAGCTAAGCCAGAAAAGTCGATTTTTCAAACGAAACTCGTATCAATAGCAATGGCGATGACGGTAACTTTTTCGCTCAAATGGAAGATGCAGTAGTGAACAAATCAATCCATACAAATTATCCTCTGAACTCTATATTACAAGAGATAATCAGAAATGTACTGAATCACTCCTCTATTCCGGATTGGAACAACAGAATGAGAGGATACCACATGTGGATCATACGAAGGATCGGTTTTCAATTACGAATCGGAAGTAGCGCTGTCACATTACGTAATAAAATAATAATATCCGATAATAGTTCGAACTTTACACGTGGATTGCTTCAATTATTATTCAAAGCATCAAATTATAACAAAGCAGATGATCTTACAAAACTATTTTACATAAATACTAGTGCTCACCAACATAATTTTAAGAGAAATGAATACGTAACGAGACCTAAGGGTTTTCAAATACAACAACATTATAAAGCCAGTATTCAGGGACATATTACCTTTGACTAACTCATAAAACTCACTTTATTGTTAGCACAATGATTATTAATTTTTCAAATTAAATGCTGATTAAATGATAACATTTGTGATTATTATAGGTGGGATATTTTCCTTGAGCCATACTCTAAGATCTACACACCTAACACATAGACACATATACGGTTGAATCTGATCAACCTGATCAACCGAAGGTTCCAATCAACCCGATCAACCGACCAACCCGATCAACGGATCAACCTGATCAACCGATCAACCTGATCAACCGATCAACCTGATCAACCGACCAACCTGATCAACCTTTTTATTTTTTTATTTTTATTTCATATTGTATTTGTATTTATTTTCACATCAGCTTTTGTACAAAAAGTTTTTATAAATTATCGTATAAAACCTGCGAAGCTCGAAAGCTTTTCTGCAGAAGGATGAATATCTTCATTATCAATAATTGATTGTACAATGTACATATTTAAGGTATTTAAGTTAATAAAAAATAATTTATACAATATACTTCACTTTCATCAAAATTTTACATACATTATATAAGTTTCAATTATTATACCTTTAATATGCAATACTTTTTAGTATATAAGTAAAATATTATTAATTTTCTGGATTAGAGATTCAGTTCAAATTTAGCTGCAGCAAAAATGATTTAATGGTTTTTTTAAGTAGCTTTTGATTTCGAATTTTTTTGATGTCTTCAGGTAATTTGTTGATTATACTGGGTACTGCGTATTGTAGGCTTCTTTTCCCGAACTTGTTGTTGAACACCGGCGTTCTGTAGGTTTCCATTGTTCTCAGTCTGGTGTTGTATATATGATTGATTGGGTTTTTGAATCGTACATCGTCTGAATATTTTAATGTGACTGTCATATCATATAATTGCTTAACGTCAAGGACATTGAGCTTGCTCCTTTCCCCTCTTTCGATCTTTTTCCTTTTTCCATACATAAAGAATGTGTGATTTAGAGTACACGTTGATTTAAGTGCTCGTCAATAGCTCAGGCTCAAGTGTATAGTTTGTCGAAGTAAACTGATTTCTCTTGATAAATAATACCATATTTACGCGGATCTGTTGATTTAGTTGAATATTGAAAAGCTTAATTATTTATTTATTTATTTAAGAAAGAAACTTAAACTAAGCATAAATGCTTTATAGTTCACTTACATACATATAAAGAAAATACAGAAAACACTTAAATATAGTATCGTTAAGATTGAGATAACAGAGTTAAGATCTTTTTCTTAACTATACAAATAGAATCTGAAAAGTTAATTACAGAATATACAAAATTAAAATCAGCGCAAGCATTCCGAAGAAGTTCATGCTGGAGATATGAAGATCTACTCAAACTTAGATGAAGAGGTTCGTATCTCCTCAACGTACAGCCAGGTACATTAAGATGAATGTTAGTCAACAAATATGGAGAGTCAGTAACTCCGTGTAGTATGTTCAGAATAAAAATCGCATTTAACATTCGTCGACGATCAACAAGTGGCGGTAGGTCAATCAGCTTTAGGCGAGACTCGTAGGGTGGCAAATTTACAGATTCGTTCCAGTGGAGATTGCGTAAACAAAAGAGCAGAAATTGTTTTTGGACAGATTCAATCTCAGCTATATAGCAGGCGTAGTTTGGGCTCCAGATAGGGGAGGCATATTCCAATATTGGCCTAACAAGTGATGTGTAAAGTAACTTAGTAATGTAGGGGTCACTGAACTCTTTAGCCCATCGCTTAATAAATCCCAAAGTGATGTGCGCTCTGCTGGATACGCGGTTAATATGATTATGAAATCTTAGTTTCCTATCAAGAACTACTCCTAGATCGTCAATAGATTCCACTGGATTCAACTTAGATCCGTCAATAGTGTAATTGAAGAAACATGGCCGTTGGCAACGGGAAAAAGTAATTTGTTTGCACTTCGTTAGATTAAGGTCCATACAGTTTGTGTTGCACCATGTAATTAAGGAATCTAGATCCATTTGTAGGAGACTAGCATCTGCTACATTTTTATATGATATAAAAAGTTTCACATCATCCGCAAACATCAATACATCGGCATTTTTAATTACTGAAGGAAGGTCATTAATGAAAAGCAAAAATAGCATCGGTCCCAAGTGGCTCCCTTGAGGAACACCAGAAGGAACTGGAAACTCCATCGACACGGTATTGTTAAACACCACCATTTGTGTGCGGTTCCTGAGATATGACTGCATCCAATACAGAAGAGTATTAGGAAAACCATATAACTTTAACTTTAAAAGAAGGAGATTGTGATTCACTACATCAAACGCTTTACTGAAATCAGTGTAGATAACATCTGTTTGCAGAGAGAATTTAAAGTTATTAATGATTTTCGATACGAATTCGAGTAAGTTTGTTGTAGTTGATCTTCCCTTGCAAAAACCATGTTGCGTAGGAGATATTAAAGCTAGTATACTTCTTGAGATTTGATCAGTTATTATCTTCTCAAACAGTTTAGGTAACGCACTAATTTTAGCAATTCCACGATAATTTCGTATATTGCGCATGTTTCCAGTTTTGTGCAGCGGAATGATATATGATGTTTTCCAAATACTTGGAAAATAGCCAGAGCGTAAGGAGTACTCAAACAATGCTGTAACAGGTACAGCAAGTTCCTTTGAACAGGATTTAAGAACGCATGCTGGTAATCCGTCAGGTCCCGAACTATAGCTGCATTTTATACCTTCTAATGCATCTCGTACTATCTGTAAGTTAATTATAGGTTGACTTATAAAACCCGAGGAAATAGTAAATGGGTAGTTAATTGAACTACTGAAGTTTTTTGATGAGTAAGTAGATTTGAAGAAATCCGCAAACATATTGCAAATAGTACCAAGATCACCTGATTCATATTGATCCAACTTCATGACTGGATGGTACATAGAAACTTTTCTTTTCGTGTTTACCAAATTTCAAAATGACTTAGGGTCAGAACGCAAATTTAATTTAACTTTAATCAAATAATTGTTATACGCTTCTTTACATATTCTTTGGTATTTACATCTCGTGGTTGCATAAATAGCGTAGCTCGCTGAAGAGCGTCTCAAACAATATGATTTGTAATGCTTTGATTTCAAGCGTCTTAGTTCGCGCACGGCGGGAGTATACCAAGTAGGTCCAATAGAGCATCCTGAACTTTGCGGGACTAAAGATTCAAAGCAGCTTTGGAGAGTATTATTGAACGAACAGCAGCATCCAAAGATTCAGATGTAGAATTTTCGGCTAGTTCAAGAATAAAATTCCAGTTGATGCATTGAAAATACGTTCTCATAGCCTCAAAGTTTGCTCTGCGAAAGCAAAATTTCCTCCTCTTCGTAGGACTGCGTCCATTATATCTTGGGGACCGATCAGTGTGCTGTAGTATTTTTAATTCTAATGTCGGGTGATGAATATCTTCAGGAAATACTAAAGGCTGAGTCCTCGATAGCTCAAATATGTCCAAGTCATCAGCAAAAACGAGGTCTAACCAACGACCATTAAGGTTTGGTATAGAATTAATCTGGTACAAACCTCTAGATGATATGTCATTAAGAAGACAAATATAGTTTTCCAGATATGATGACGGTAAGAGAACTGATGAGTCCTCACATTTTTCCCAAGTAACATGAGGCATGTTGAAATCACCAAGAACAATGAGGTGGTCAGTGGGTCCGAGGTTATCAGCCACTTTACTTATACAGTTCACATGTTTACGGTATACATCAAAGGAGGAATTAGGTGGGATATAGGAACAAGTGATAAAGATACTCAAGCAACCGATTTTGGCGTGAAATAAGTAGACTTTACAGCTATCAAAACGCCTCCTCCTCTGGTAAAAGTTGTGAGAGATAAGTTACGGTCTCTACGATAAACAGTATAAGCATTTGATAATATCTCTAAGTTTAATACATCTTGTTTAAGCCATGTTTCAGTGAGAGCAATGATATTAAACTCTAAATCGATACTCTTTAGTACAAGATCTCTTAATTTTGTGTTGAGGCCTCTTACATTCTGATATAAGATAGATGGAGCAATATTTAGATGTTTTACATTTAGTTTTTTGCAGCTGTACCGCGTTGTGGCTGGCCACTATTGTTTACGCGCGTATTCCTACGATTAAACTCGTATTCATGCGCAATAGCATTTGCTGGCCAGAAGGATGGGTCAGCAGCACGACCCATGAGATGTAGAGGTAGGCGTAAGTTGAAAGAGGAGTAAGATCTTTGAGATCTAAATTTGAATTTAGTAACAGTAATACTCGTATCCTGCATACCTAGCTGAGAATATGGGCCTTATGCTCGAACAGCGAACGGTACCGCTTCTCAGCGTTACTCTTTGTTATATTCGTTAAACAGCTGTTCAAAATGTGTTTTTAGTATACACACAACTTCGGCTTCTGATAGAAGCGGTACCGCTGAAATTTCTCCTCTTTACAACAACAGTTTACACTCTTCTTACGTATTTACGTTAGAAAAGCTTATTTTGGAAACAACAGTAGCAGAAGCGGTGTGCCGTTGCGAAGCGGTTGCTTATTAGCAACCGCTTCTTTCAGTTCACCCGTAGATCAGGCTACTGTGTATCATATATGATACATGCTCGTTGTGCCGGCTGGCTTTAGTAAACAAAAAGTTTGATGATATCTATAAAATCAGTAGCTTCCGAGCCATCGACGAGATAGGGCTGTATGCTGCGCTTCTCTGATTTTGCTACACCCAAAAAATTATCATTGTTTGTCTTTATGACAACATTTATGTGAATTTTTCCTTTATATTAAAAAATATTATTGAATTATGCAATTTACTTCATATTATAAAATATTATACCATTATCTACTTTATATATACTTCAATCACAATGTGCTGAAATAATCCAAATATATAGCGTGGAAACAAACAAAAGTCGAAAAAAAATTCATGCTTTGTGTTTCAGCGCATATATTTTTCTTAGTGATAAGTAAAAAAAATTTGCAATACACACTCAAGAGAGAACAAAACAGGTATAAGAACAAATTCACATTGAATACATATAATTACAAGAAAGAAAGAGACGTCTGATTGTAAAATTTGTGTACACCAGATACACAACTTTTACATACCAGTTGACATGTAGGAGAAATACGTAAAGCACAGTTCTCTCAACGGGACTCATCGTAAGAGTTAGCACATGCTGTTTTAAGAGCAGCGGCAACGGAGGTACCGCTACTGTTGCGCAGTTCGAGCATGAGGCCCTATATATGATCGCGAATGTCATCAACACTCGTATCTGGTGCAAAACGAGAAATAAATAAAGTTTTATTAGGTTGAACTACCGTCAGTTTCCTTCCAGCGTGAACGGCCTGAACAGGAGCAATAGATGAATTGGTATGCTTCGGTTTAGTTCCTATATTTTTAATCGGCTCAACAACCACATTAGGTGTTAAATTAGAAGTTGTAGCGCCAGAAGGCATAATAGTTTTTGCAGTTGGATCAATAGTATGCAGTTCTTCAGCAGTCATGTCGTTGACCGCGGGTAAAGCAGGACTTAGAAGATTAATCAGCTGAGGTGGATCTGGCAAACTTATAGATAGCGGAGTCGGAAGTTTATCAGCAGCATCAGGGATATGTTTATCGACCGAGCACGCACGAGAGTTTGATTGAAGCGCCTGCGAACGCGTACGTATCCGAATGGGCGAACTTTCATCAACTAACTTAAAATTTTTAAAAAGCTGCTCATATTTATCGAGTTTTGACTGAATCGAAGTGAAGTCTTTAGCAATATCACGAAGGTTCGACCGTACTTGGCGTAGTATAATTATAATATCGACTTCCTTTGATCTGCACTGTGGACAGGACCAACGTAGACCTCCATCAACACCAACTAAGTCAGCGATCTTGCCTGTTAGCCCGGCACACTTTATATGAAATTCCGCATCGCACAGCCAGCAAAATACTATACGTTCGGAATCACCCCGAACTTTACAGGTTTTCGAGTGACAGGCCATTAGTTAAAAAATAGAAATTTAGAAAAATATTTCACTAAACACCCAGTAATTAATTTAAGTAGCACTTGAAACTTGAATCAGCTGCAAGCCTATGAGTTTATATGTAAGTAAATATATGTATATATGAATATAAGCTCGAACAAAACAAAATCCGAGTGAGTAGGCTGCCGCGCTCTTATAATGTACTCTCACTTCTCACCAAAAATTGTCTAATAAAAGAGATAGTCAAAACCGGTTTAAACAACAATGTTTAGCAAGCAATGAACTACGAGTATATTTATATGTATATGCAAATTATTGTGATTCGATTTAAAGTTATTCTTTGTGACTCAAGCAGAAAAAGTTTAGTTATTTATTTGTTATATTTCCTTTTTAATCACTTGATTGATGTTATACACTTGTTTAAGCAAAATATAATTAGATTTCACAACAATTTGTCGTAACCAATAATACAAAAAATTTTTGGCGGCGCGAAAACACTTCCTATCACGGCAACGAGTGATATACGAGTTTTTTACTTAATTTACTTACTTTTTAATACTTTTTTACGAGTTATATTACTTAATATAAACTAAAACTCTTGGCAAAAATTGTCGCTCTTTGGTTTTTCCCGCCTTTTTCTGCTACTGGTTTATATATTGAATAATAACAACTAGACTGCAAAAGAGTGCAAACGCTAAAAACCAGTTATCACCTAATATCAGTGGCTCTCCAGCGCACAGTGGCGGCGGTAACAATGTTCTCACCGTCCACCAGTTTGATGAACGAATTCAAAAGCACACGGAAAGGCTGCTTAGTGGCTTCAAGGATGAAATAATGAAGCTTCGTGCTGATTTCACTAGTAAAATTGAGGAGCTGGAAAAAAACTAGGGAAAAAATTTTGCTGAAATCAAAAATAGTGTTTGTGATATTGTTGACCGGATCAAGAAAGTTGAAACTGGCAGCCTATCGCAAACTGCAGAAATTGCTTCGCTTGGTGAGGCCCTGAGTAAAGCGAACGACAAAATCGGCGCGCTTGAACGAAAAGAAGTTGCTTCAGATGCTGTGATACACGGAATTTCTGAGAGTTGTGAAGAAAACTTAACGGCTTTGTACAATAAAATTTGTTTTACTGTGGGCTGTAGGCCTCCTCCACTCAAGAGTATATTCCGTGTGCATAACTTTACAAAAAACAAAGTCAATGAGCGAACCCGGCCAGGGCCGATTATTCTCAAATTCTCCAGCGGCTATGAAAGAGATCAAGTGCTTCGATGCGCTGGTATTTATAGGCGAACTAATAACACTACGCTGACACTAAATGACGTCGGGTTGAGCTCTGCAGCCAGCTTCTTTCTTAACGAAAGTCTGTCCAAGTGTGAACGGCAACTTTTTCAACAAGCTCTTAAGTTAAAGCGTAATAAGCAGCTGCACTCTGTCTATACGAAGAGAGGATCGGTTATCGTCAGAAAACTCATGCAGGGAGACAGCTTTATAATCAAGAACATTGATGAGCTCAATGCTATTGCGAGTGTTGCAGAAGATGATAGACATGATGGAAGTGACTAGTTGCTCTCTTTACTTTATAAATATTCAGCTACCTTTCTATTACTTAGCTCTTAATTATTTATTATTCTCTTGTCTTGTTTTCCTTGTCTTTACTCTAGCTATTACTCATATTTCCAAACTTATATGTGTGGAGGATTGCTGGTCACCTGTTGTGGTCTTTGTGCTTATTACTTGCGTTCCTATTTCGTGTTACTTCTATGGTCGAACTGATGGTCGACTTCTGTGATCGCTATTCTGGTATTTGCAATAAGTCTCTTGTGAGTGCGATGTGCGATCGATATGCAGGTCTTAAAGTTGCTCATTTTAATGCCAGGAGCCTTAACTCTAAAAAAATTGACTACTTGAGATATGTGTTTGAGGATTCGTCTGTTGATGTTGTATGTGTGTCTGAAACTTGGTTTGTACCTGACAATAACAGCTCGCTGTACGACATTAATAATTATAGATTATTTAGAAATGACAGGAAGAATAGAAAAGGAGGAGGTGTTGCCATCTATGTTCGCGATACGTTGAAGTCGGCTATGGTGGCTAAATCTGAACAGACTAATGTCGAATATTTAAGCATAAGCATTTCTGACAACACAATAAAAATTTGTATAACATGGGCGTACAACCCCAGTAAATATAATAACCTTGATACTCTGTTTAATTTGTTGTCCGATTTGTCAATTAACTTCAATTATATTGTCCTATGTGGTGACTTCAATGTAAATTTGCTTTGTAACGATAGCTTATCTAGGTGCATGTATGACAACGTCTCAAAGCTAGGTTTATCTGTAGTTAACTGCACTGAGCCAACGCGGTTCTCGGATAAAGATACTCCTAGCTTGCTGGACTACTTTATTGTTTCTGATAAGTCTTCAGTGCTGTTGTTTGACCAAATTTATTTTTTATCTGACCATGACTTAATATTTTGCACTTTAAATATCAATATATCGCGTACCCTTGTTTCAAAGACTTTTTCTTATCATGACTTTAATTCCATTAACTATACTGAGCTTTCTTGTGATCTTACCTCCGTTTCGTGGAATCAAACTTGGTTTTTTTCTACTGTAGATGATAAGCTTGACTTCCTTATGAAACATTAATAATCTATTTCTTAAGCATGTACCTGTCAGAACTGTTACTATCAGAAACATATCCTGTCCTTGGTTCTCATTTCGTGTACAGGAAGCCCTTAATAAGCGGAACAAACTACACAGCGTGTGGAAAAAAGACCCTAGCCCATATAGGTGGGAAAACTATAGGCGAGCTAGAAATGCGGCTAACTTAATAACTAGGCAATCTAAAACTAAATACTTTAGTAAAAAATTCAAGAGTTCCTTGCCTTCCAAGATTCTTTGGAGAAACCTAAAAAAGTTTGGCATTTGTGCGAAAGAATCATCTACATGTGCGCTTGATCCTAATGAACTTAATAACTACTTTAGCACTAATATTATCTCAAATCAATAAATATGTAGATAATAACCTATTGGCATCTGCTCAGTTTGGTTTCCGCCCTAGCCACAGCTGCTCTACTGCCACACTCAAAATATTAGATGACATGCGACCAGCTTACGATGGTGGTTTATTGACGTTATTATGTTTGCTCGACTTTTCCAAAGCCTTCGACACTGTAAGTCACTCTCTACTGTGTCTAAAGTTAAAGCATCTGTTTGGCTTTAGTAACAATGCTGTGCGTCTTATGAAGAATTACTTAACTGGACGCCTACAAAGAGTTAGGTGTGGGTGTGCATTCTCGGCGTATGCGTCAGTGCATAGTGGTGTCCCACAAGGCTCAGTTCTTGGACCACTATTATTCTCTCTCTTCCTCAATGACATTTTCTCCGTCTGTAAGCATTCTGCACTTCACGCTTATGCTGATGATGTACAGCTATATCTATCAAGTAGCACTAATCTCATGGAAGACCTTGTCTGCAAATTAAATGAGGACCTCTCAAGAATTAGTAACTGGGCCAGCTGCAACGGTCTTCAACTTAACGCCTCTAAGTCATATGTGTTGCCGGTCTCCAGATACAGGACAATATTTGATCATATACCTGACCTTGTAATAGGTGATAAAAGTCTGAAAGTTATTGGCTGTGCTGTTAGTTTAGGTTTCACAATTAATTCTTCCCTTACATGTACTGATCATGTTAATAGCTTAGTTGGGAAAATATATTATATTCTTCGAAACCTAAGATTCTCAGCTCATTTTATACCCGTCGAGACCAAACGTAAGCTAATTCTTCAATTAGTACTGCCCTTAATCACCTATTCAGAGGTGGTATATAGCAAACTAGACTCGCGGTCGCAATTGAAACTGGAAATTGCATTTAATTGTGCCACAAGGTATGTGTACGGATTGCGTAAATATGACCACATATCTCAGTTTCGTAAAAGCATACTCGGCTGTGTTATGTGTTAATATAATAAGTTATCTCAACGCAAGAAATTGTATCTTTCTGCATAAGCTTTTGGTTACAAAAAAACCTATGTATCTTTATGAAAAATTGAGGTAAATATCCAGAAGCAATGATAAGTAAATCTGCTTCTGGATATCAAAATTGGCGTAATATTTGAGGTAGTTCACGGCAAACAGTGCTTTTTTCAGGTCTCCTCTTAGTTTTTGAATATGACGGATCCAAGTTAGATGGCTGTCCAATGTATATGTATCCACTTGTTCTATTGTCTGCCTTTGAGTAGTGTTCATACAATTCATGTATTCTAGATGAACAACAATTTCCGATGATCTGATGTGAGAAAGCCTGATATGCATTATTTTTGTTTTTGATGCATTAATCACCAGCCCATTATCATGACACCAACGCATTGCTTTTATTATGTCTTCTTGCATCAAGTAAGTTGCAACTTCCAGATTCCGGTGACAGACAATGAGTGCTGAGTCGTCCGCATAAGCGAAAGGGATTGCGTTTTTGAATATCCGAAGAAGTTCGTTTGTGTACAAGATAAACATTAAAGGACCTAATTTTGAGCCTTGTGGAGCCCCATGATCTATTGCTTTCTCTTCGCTCTTGCATTCCTTTATCTGCACACGAAAATATCTTTCTTGTAAATAGTTTTGAAACCACTTCAGCAAGTTACCTCTGACACCTGCCCTCATTAATGCTTCTATCATTCTCTCGTGGTTAAGTGTATCGAAGGCCTTACTAAAGTCTATAGAGACGACTAATACATGCCAATTTCTATTTAAACTTTCATTAATTATATTGGTAAACTCCCCCAAGAGCTTATTAGTACTTTTGTTTCGTTGAAAGCCATACTGATTTGCGTGTATTTATTTTATGCTTGGTTATAAAGTCATTCAACCTACTTACAACCACTTCTTCGAGGCATTTATCTATCACGGAAAGTATTGAGATGGGTCTATAATTTTCAAAGTCAGTCGCTATTCCCTTCTTGTATATAGGTCTCACTAATGAGGTTTTTAGCATCTTTGGAATTATAGCTTGCTGTAGACTTAAATTTATTATTTTAGTTAATATTGGCGCAAAGATGTTGATATGTCGCTTTAATTCCATGACTCGCACACCATCAGCACCCGGAGCCTTATTAACGTTCATGCCTCTAATGATGTTAGATATTTCTGTTTCATTTGTATATTCTAAAAATATTGAATGTACCGCACTGAACTTCACGGTGTTGGACGTTGAAATATTGCACTCATGTATTATTTTTTTAGCTTGAGTTGAGAAACTGGTTGCACAATCGTTAGCTATTGTAATAATGCTTTGATGATTTGAAAAGCTGTTAATAATTTTGTCATCTATATTTTGTTTTTTTCTACTTAACAACTCATTTATAATTTTCCAGGTTTTCCTCGGATCTCGTTTTGCCTCAATGAATTTATTTTTGTAGTATGTTGATTTAGCATTTATTAATTCTTTGTTGAGAAAATTCCGAAATTTTTTGTATTCTTGTTCATATGTTCTGTTGTTAGTGTTGTTTTTATATTTTCTATATAAAGTGTCTCGATGTTTGCATTGTTTGATCAGTGTTGTGGTTATCCACGGATTTAACTTACGCCTGGATTGCTTTGTTTTTCTCATGGTAGCTTTTTTGTAGATATTCTTTATTGTATGTATACATTTTTCATAACAGCTTTCAACATCATCTGCCTGTAGTATATCTGCCCAATCTGTAGTTTCCACAAGTTCATCGACTACTCTACTTTGAATGGCTTCTGCACATTCACACACACATTCACAGTCACCACTCGGCTCTTTTGTTGAAGCATAGGTGCCTTAAACTAATGCAAAGTGGTCTGAGATATCGCATTCGATCACTGCCGAGTACATGTTTGCTTTGGGTACTGTAATAACGATATGGTCAATTAGAGATGTTGTCCCGGTGCGCTGATCAACTCTCGTATGTGTGGTAATAGCGTTGAATAGTCCATTAGCTGCAAGCATTTCAATATATTCCATCACACATGATTTACTGGTGTCTAGAACATCTATGTTTATGTCTCCAGCAACAATAATTTCATTTTTATTAGAAATTGCATCAAGCTCTCTTGATAGTTCCTCGATAAATGAGTTTATACTGAACCCGGGTGGTCTATAAATCCCAAAAACATATCGCTGTTGTTTATTTTGTTCTATCTGAACTTTAATCCCTTCGAAATTTTCTCCCACAAAGTTTATTCTTCCGTATTTAATATTATTTCTGATAAACATCACAATTCCACCGCCTCTACGTTCATTTCGATTTAAGAAAACTGCATTGAAACCTTCTAGTCTATAACAATTTTCTTCGCTTTTTATATTAATTTCGACTAAAATAATTAAATCCAAATAAATTAAGATATGTTTTATATTTGCTAACAGATAATCCCAGTTTTTTTTTATTGATCTTATATTTAAGCAAAAGCATGAAAAACGTAATTTTTTAAATTCGGTTATATTGATATTATCTAAGCCTTGTACAAGCGTAGATTTCAATTTTACTGATAGTTCATAGTTATCATAAATATTATTCATTTTAGTAGCTGCTCTTTCAAGTTTATCTTCTATATTATTGTTGAGTTTGTTTACATTCTGACAATTTGTTCAATATCCCCTTCTTTGCTTATGTTTATTATTGGAGAGTTTTCATCTCTCTTTGCTAGTATCCTTCCAAAGCTCTCCCACACAAATCTCCATGCTTCTTACTTAGCTTTCTCTTTCGCAAGCCAGAGAAGGTGCTTATTTTGCTTAGTCAGTTGATTATTGATATAGACAATTTGTCTATTGTGGACATCTCTATTTCTCTCATTTGTGCATGTTGTTATTGAGTTTAGTCTGACCGGTCGCGATTCACGTGCATGAAACATGCACCACCAAGCTTGCTTTGGTAATATTTGAAGCAAAAGAAGCTAGCTAGCTAAAAGCTAGGTTTTTTTGATCGTGTGCGGTAAATGTCCGATATATCATTATCGTTAACTTCACAGCTTTTCCTACATTTTTGACTACGTTTATTAAATTTTCTCCCTCCAAAGGTTGGAATGTTCTTTATCTCAATGTTTTGTTTTATTACCTGTTGTTCTAGTGTACATATAATTGTTCTCATTTTTTCCATTTCTGCATCTTTCTTTTTGTCTCTTTCTTTCAGATCTGTCAACTCCGCGACTAGTTTTTCCATTATACAATTGTTTTTAACAAAATGTTGATTCATTTCGTCATATTTTTTTGCCATAAACTCGCAGCTGGAGGTTATTTCCTTTATTTCGAATCTCATCAAACGCAGCTCCGCGAATACATTCGAATTGTCCATCTGCACAGGGTCTGAGTTTCCCATGATTTCCGCTCGCGTTCTTTTAGGGTTTGGGGTATTCAGTGGTTGGGATTCAGATCCAGCAGTTGCTCCAGCATTTGATCCTGGCTGAGTGTCTTGTTGCGGCAAAGCTGGTACGTTGTTATCGTTTTCAATAAGTTCCCTGCAGAATTGGCATTTCCATGTTTCCTTTCTGTTTAATGCCCACTGTCGACTGTATGGTGCGAGGTGGTCACATCTGTCGTGGGTTGTCAAAAGATACTTTCTTGCCAACGAGTGCTTTTGCTAGTTTGCTTGCCGGTTTGCCGCACGGTCTCGACAGAGGCCATGCAAGTCTTAATGGGGGTGGCCCCTCTGGACCTGGAGGTGTTGCGTCGTAGCATATCCTTTAGGCTAAAGAGGGGAATTTCGCTGCAAAGTGACTGGTTAGATAGGTTCCAGCTGGAGGGCATGAGTGAGAGGGAGCGCAAGGGGCCCCTCTTTGAATGTGTCACTTCTAGATGGCAATCTAGATGGGACAATAGTGTGAATGGTAGAGTGACGTATCGGTACTTACGTGACGTCACATCCGTGGTCTTCCGACCAGGATTCACATTCAGCATGCTCCTCGGATTCTTGCTTACAGGGCATGGGTCTCTCAATGCTTTTCTGTATTCGAGAAACCTAAGCCCCAGTGAGTTCTGTGACTGTGGAACATCTGCTGAGGACTGGATCCACGTGTTGTGTGACTGTCCGTTGTACTCGACCTATAGGGATAGGGCGGCTATGGGGATTAGATGGACGGACCAGGGTTGGGACGTGAGTGGTTTGCTCTCCACTGAAGAGTACATGCGTTGTGCTGACAGGTTCGCCTGTAGAGTGTTTCCTGAACGTCGCGCTAGGAGAGTTTAGCTGATCAATCTCGTGTCAAATGTGTGTAATTTGGGTGGTCAATGTTTGGATTCGTTGTATGTGCGTGTTATGAACGGTGCGTAAATCTGAGTAAATGTGTGAGTAAATGGGGTATGGTGAGGGAGTGATTCTCTTGAATGGGTATGATTGTGTGCGTGTCTCTGAATGGATGGAGAAATGTATGTGGAGTTCGTCATTCGTGTTCTTCCGTAGCGCATCGAGGCCTCACAGGTTCTGCACTGCCAGTGTGACCCGGGGCAACCAGTCCTCGAGCTACATGGAGCTCACTGGTAGTAACTCGGTTACGAAGTCTGATCAGAGGCTTTCTGAACCACGGGTGTCGAGGAATCATGAAGTTGGTCTCAACGCTTCACCTCGGCACTATAGATACATGGGTGCCGCTTGAACATGGGTGCCGCTCCCCTTTTGAGCGGTAGAGGTAGGGATTGGCCTCGCTCCTTGCAGTGAGGAAGCTCGCGACCATGTGCGCAAGCTTCATACTGCCAACACCATGCGTGGGATGGGCTCACCCCTGCCCCGAGTCCATTCGCGCATTGTTCCAATCTCCTATCGCACCTATTATAACGGCAACCAGTCCGGAGTTATTGAGGAACTCAACTGGTAGTAGTTTTGACTACGAGGTCTGACCAGAGGCCTTTTTCTGGTACCACGGGTTGTCAGTAGGCCCCGGATTTCATCCGAGCTGACATGAGGTAGGCCCCCAAGTGGGAGTGTCGTGGTGGCTGTGGTTAAAACCCAAACGTACGCGGGTAGAGCCTGGCTCGATGTGGAGTTGCATTGCAACCGGGTGCCGTGACCCACAGAACGGCAGAGGTTTAAGATAGTCCTCAACCCTTCACCAAAGGGGGGGTCATGGCCTTGATGCATGACTTCGAATTGGTACCAGTTGGCTGGATGGATGGGATCTCGTATGCGGTCTGCATGTGCATACTGCATGTGCAGACCGGGTATGTGGATCCTCTTCTGTTTGGTCTGCTGGGGCGTTGGTTGGCGCTTAATTCAACTCCGGGTGTGACGGCACACCGTGAGTTTAAGCCTCTATCGAGGCAGGCACTCACGTAAAACACCAGTGGCATCTGTTTAATGCCCATGCACGCCATGTCTTTTCGGATACCGTCGTACAGCCGAAGTGCAATGTGCGCGCGCATTTTGGACATGTAACAAAATCGCTATTATGTTGAAGATTTTCTTTGCAATGACCACAATTTACCATTTCTGCAATTTGCTTATGTAAAAAACAACCTCCACGGTATAACCAAATCTATATACAAGTTATTCTATAACTTTGAAAATTTTTAATTAAGTTTTGTAAGAGTATTTCGACAAAAAATCAGAGCACTATTTAACAACAGTAACGATCTGGTTGATCGGTTGATCTGGTTGATCGGTTGATCGGTTGATCAGGTTGATCTGTTGATCAGGTTGATCTGTTGATCGGTTGATCATGTTGATCGGGTTGATCGGGTTGATCGGGTTGATCAGGTTGATCGGTTGATCAGGTTGATCGGTTGATCGGGTTGATCAGGTCGATCGGTTGATCAGGTTGATCGGTTGATCAGGTTGATGGGTTGGTCGGTTGATCAGGTTGATCGGTTGATCAGGTTGATCGGTTGATCGGGTTGATCGGTTGATCAGATTCAACCGTATATGTGTCTATGTGTTAGGTGTGTAGATCTTAGAGTATGGCTCAAGGAAAATATCCCACCTATAATAATCACAAATGTTATCATTTAATCAGCATTTAATTT